>JACGWL010000010.1:2934700-3373093 GCA_034509725.1 Sesamum angolense
TTTGAGTATCTCAGATCATCAGTTCATTGCAGTTTGCAAAAATGTTAAATATAAAGTTGACTTTCGGACATATACCCGCATTCACATGGTTTTCTGCCAAAGAAACAACATGTCGATAAACTTTCCTGGTGTACTTATGGTATGACTTTTCTTGTCTTAGGAGTGTATCACATGCAAATTTTGCCGGAGCGTCAATAGTTATACCTTCACCTCAGGTGAGAACTGAGATAGCTGCTGATTCCTTTCTTTACAAACTAAACTTGATGGAAGTGTTCTTTTATTGCATTTTCTCTTACCAAGAAAGGTGTATCATGTCTTAGGTTTCGGAAATGCATGCTCGGATTAGTTACAAAGACGGGGCCTTCTTCGTGACTGACTTAAAGAGCGAGCATGGCACCTGGATCACAGAGTAAGTATCGGAAGATAACTCTTTCTTTCTTTTACTCATCTACCTGCTAAATCTCTTTGGAACAATACAATCATTACATCCGGATTCTAAGTAAAGACGATCCTGCAGTAATGAAGGCAGGCGGTATCGTGTGTCCCCCAACTTCCCTACTCGTTTCCGTCCCACCGATGTACTCGAGTTTGGATCGGATAAGAAGGTATCATTCTCGTTTACGCTGCCCACATGATAAGATCGATCTCATCCCACATTATCTTTCTACAGCTTTCTTGTTCTAATTTCACATATCGAATACAAATTTCAAAAAATCCACGGTTAGTCGTGTATTATTGTGTGAACATTTTCAGGCATCGTTTCGTGTAAAGGCAATGAAGCTTTCACCCAAGAAGACAGACAAAAAGGACGAAGACGAAGTTCTGCAGGCTGTATAGTAAGTCCACAGAGACATTGAGGTCGAGGTAAAAGAAGGCTTAATTTGTACAGGAATTATTGATATTGATGGCAGCTGAGGCTGCATTTTGTTTAGTGCAGTTCAGGACAAGAACTGATACATGAAATGGCTAATTCTTCCTAGTACCAAATGTGGGGAGATGGTCATATTTCCAGATTTGTGATTATTAGCAATAGAAATACGTTCATACAGATGTGATCATGTAAACTACTGCAACATCAGTGATATTACTTTGTGATGGTAGCTCTTACCACTGCCAGTTTTTCATTCACTAATAGAAATATTCTTACCTAAATTAAGTTCTGTCGAACCAAATCAATCATAAATCAAGTGTGATATACTTGTTATGTGATTTGTCACTCTTCCAAACAGTATATTTATCACACGGCAAGTATATTGCATCTGTCATATAATTGGATTTGGTCGGATGTACAACACTTGTCATATAATTAGTTTATGTCTGATCAAATTAGGTCTGTTGGAAAATTCTTACACAAATCTGGTTCGACCGAACCAATAACTTAAATTATGCACGAATCATATAGTAAGTATATTGCACTTACCATGTCATTGATTTAGGTTCGATCGAATTAGGTCCATGCAAAAATTTGCCTAGATCTGTTAGAATTTTCCGTCACTAATATTTATTGTTTCCATATAGAAAAGGACATTATTACCCACGTAGGTGAAATTTATAGAGAAGCTCAAAACGTACAATTGGGGCGCAGCTGCAGCTCACAACTCGACATATCCGTCTGTAAGACATAACTGCTAGAATTATTTTTGTCCGAATACTACCAAATCAACCAATTTTTAAATCTAGCTGGCATTTCCCTTTTTGTTGTTAGTTTATCTTTTTCAATTTGAGTACAGCAGGCAATCAAATATTTGTTGGAACCACATAGATATACTGTCAGGTTATAATATAATTTTCTTTTACTATTTTACTACAATAACATATTTTTTTTTATAAATGAATTCTAAACTTCACAAGACTTGCTTTTTTTAGCTAACCAGACGACACCTGACTCATAATCCTGCGCGTGCACAATCATGGAGCTCATAATCGAGAACGACCCAACAGACTTCCGATCAAATTAAAATAATTCGTCGTTTGAAAATGAATCCAAACATATCATACTATTACAAAAATAGACAATACCCGATTATATACTGCGTTTGTTTCTATTTCAAGTTAGACTCACATCTGATTGTATCGACAAGATTCAAATCCTCCACCAAATTATTTGCCAGATTGACTTTGGGGTATAAGTTTGGACCCTACACGAACAAAAATCGGATAGAAAATTTACAGCGCCAAACAGGCCTCCCGATGAATTCCAAGACAAGCTATGCCAAAATGTGAAGGTGTAGTCACCATCCGACCCCCCATTAGACCATCAATGCGGTTGACTCAACCATACTTAAAAACTACTGCACATTTCAATCTAACTCGGCTCATAAGAGGAAGTACTTTGTTTGGTTGCCCGACTATGTACAAACATCCTCGCCACATATATGAGAAAGCGCCACCATTTGGGCGGACAGATGATGAAACGCCACCACCCACGGCGGCAGACAGGGACAGTTCGCATTAATATTGGCGAAACCTTGGTTTAGATGCACATTTTACTTGATGCATGGATGTATGTACTTACGACATGTGCGTCTCTGATGTGGAGTCTACGATTCTTGTGGATGAAAGTACTAAAATGTCCTTGCACATCATGAAAATACCGAAATAAGACATGGGGTGTTGTTTTTACGTGGGCCGGCCCGACCCAAAACTTCCATCCTTTAAATATGATTATCTACTTCAAATGTTCAAAACTTCAAATCTTGATGTAATTAATCTAAGTTGGACATTATTATAAATAGTCTGCAGTTAAAATCGTTAATGTACAATTAATATTTGTTCTCTATATATAGAGTTTAAGTTTATGATCTTATTAATTTGAGCATGAAGAATTACAATCGAGACCACTCGATAATCGTAATTTTTGTGAACACATGATAAATTCGAATCAAGGTCAAACTGGTCCGTCTGGTTGCGAGTTGGTGAACGACTTACTCAAGCTCCGACTAGTATAGTTATGTTCGGGCATAACCAATCAATACAACTCGGCATGGTTGATAGCTCCCATAACTTGTATAAAAGAGGGTGTCTGGCTACACTTATTTGAAATATCTTATAAGATATTTTAAGAGTTTAAAAATATCAAATTTTAGTTTAAAAATAAACTCTTAAAATATTTAAATAAATAAATATTGAAGCCTATGAAGTGTTAGAGTGCTTGAGATAATACACTTTCCATGCTATACTAATGATTAAAAAAATTATCAAATTATTAGAATTTAAATTCATATAAATATATAATTTTATTTTGGACTACGTAAAAACATCAATAATATGAAAGATACATAATAATAGATTAAAAAGTTTATAAGGTACTAAAAAATAACGAAACAGACTCTAAACTCGTCATGGGTCCACCCACCAAAACAGATCTAACCACGTCACGTTTCTAACAGAATATTTCTTGTTGGGATATTTAATTAATTTTTTTTTCTTCTGAAATTCTCTTTTTTTATTTTTTTCTTCTTATTTGAAATTAGTAAATGAAATATATATATATATATATATATATATATATATATATATATATATGAGGTGGAGAGAAGGGGGCACGTGATGAAGAGTGAATGGCGGTGGAGCAGAGGACGCGGCAACGGTCAGTTGAGGTGGTGGGGTTTATTGACCGTTTGAGCATTTAATCATTTTCAGGTCAAAACTTCAAATCCGCGGAACGTTCAATTGTAGTAGCAGTAATAATTGTACTCCTCTTTCTTATTATTCCTCTCCCAATTTTTGAACTCAGCACTTCCACTCCTCTCATAGTTTTCCGCTTGATTCTCTTCACCTATCACCCCTGTTATTATTATTATTTTTAATTATTAATATTGCCAACTCCCCGAAATCCAAAGTTAATTTTTACTATATTCTAAATAATTTATATATTTTTACTGTCCAAAATTCAATATTCTGTATTTCAATGAAATGTATGTGAAATATATGTCAATATCATCAGCCATCCAAATAACAAGTTTGAAATTAATACATGATCTTATTCTCACAATTGACGTCAAATTATGTGAGTGATGCTGCATAGCGCAATGTATTATTATTTTGATGGAGGAGGTATAAAAGCATAACAACAATGATAATGATGATTCAAATGGGTTAAAAATGTTTGTTGAAGAAATGATAGTGAGGAGAGGGTGTCAATGAGACCAAAAATCTTGGTACCCATGATGACTAGGCTCCCCAAAGAAGGACTCCTGTTTTTCCTAGGAAGGAGTTGGAATGATGATGTCAAAATTCAGTAAATAAGGAGTGAGAGTTGCCAATCATTTATACTCATTAAACCTGTTATCACATCCTTTTTACTGCTACAGTATTTTATCACTTCACCTCATCCCTTTTTTCTTGCAATTGGGATTTAGCCTCTCCTCTTCTCTACGTAAAATTACATTAAATTTTGCAAAATGACAAATGTAATTGTCCGTTGAAGCATATCACAAATTATGTAGTAAGAGGGTGGGAAAGAGGAAAGAAATGATGGGTTTCAAGAACTGAAACACAGAGCACCACCTCGTTGTTGTGTCTGTATAAAGCTAAACGTGAAGAAAAGCTTTGGGGCTGGTTGTCAGTGTTTCAGATTCCCAAATATCAAACAAAACACATTCACACCCCCTTGGCGCTTTCTCTTTCTCATTTCATTACAACATAAACTACTTATCTTTCCTGCCACCCAGCCTCAACTCCGCCCCCACTGCCTGCCACATCCTATTAATGACCGGTAGGACGCCGTGGGGGCGCTCGCTTACCTCCAAAGCAATACCACTGCCCCAGCGCACCTTCATTTGAAAATCAAGGCTCCATCAGGGGGTGGGGGTCCACCCATGGCCTCTCAGAAAGGGTGCACACGTGCGCCCCCTGGTTCGATAACTGTGCCAGTTCACACCCTAATCCTGAATAATGTTTTATACCAATTAAAAAATTGGATATTCGAGTCCATATATTTAGGTATTTATTCTAATTTTAATAATACCACGTTGTTTTTTAATTTATTTTGTATTTGTGGTTTATATAAAAATATTAATGCATTGCGTACAAAGTAATTGATGATGTTTTTAAAAAAAAATAAAATAATATTCCATTAATATACTATTTAAAAAAAACTCTAAATTAAGCACACTTAATTAGCTGTATGTCAATGCACCTACACTTATTTAGCCCCCAATTATTAATTGGTGGTTGCTTTCTCATTATATATATATATCAATTCTTTTTTTTAGTAAAATATTTAGGATTATAAACTTTTTTCCTTAAATAAAATGATAAAGTCATCATGTCAGTTCCGTTTTCATCATTTTTAGAAAATTGAAGCCCACACGTCATGAATGCGTAAATATTTGACTCCGCTTTTAAATAATTAATTGTATTACGCATTTACTTTATCAAATTAATCTTATAACTATCAATTTTAAAGTAATACTAGAAACATTTTAGAGTACTTTATAAATATAAAGTATTAATTTCATCAAATGTAGCTTGAAAATATACGTAATTAGTTATTTTAAAAAGTATGCAAAAAAAATTCTATTAGTTACAAAAACTCTTTCAATAATAACTTGTAAAAATTTCTAATAATAAAAATCATCATGACCATCTCGTGAAATTTTAGTAATTTCATCCCAAAAATTTTAATTTGAGAGGATTGAATTATTCTTTTTCCTTGTTTATTGAGTCCAAATTAATTTTTTTAAGACAACCCAAAACTTTTAAAAAAAAATTAAAAAAGAAAAAAAAAAAAAAACCCTACATGGGTCGGACACACCAACCAGCATATTCGATACTATGTTTTTTTTTTTTTTTAGACACACGGATATATGTTCCAGGCTTGTCTTGTATTCAACACATACTAATCCTATACCAAGTAATTTTTTTTAAAATATTAATAGATTATAAGTTCAAACTCAGCCAAAATTATACCAAACTCGTATTAAAGGAAATCGAGAATAACATGAACCTGGAAGCAACGGACACATTTAAATTAATAAATAAAAACAAAATCGGCATCATAATTTAAAATGAAAAATATCGAATTTAATTTCAGAACATGGAGAAAATAGGGATTGAAGACAGAGAAGGGGTGGACAAAGACATTATAACTGATTAACAGATTAGGAGCAAATAAAAAGAAAAAATCTGAAATATATTTCTTCATTACATTACAAGTATAGTAAATCTTTTCCGTGTGTCTTTAAACTTTTCAGCATTTCTATACCAATTTTTTTTTTTGTCTTTGTTTTTCCTTTTATGCGCAGTACAACATGAAAACCGTGTTTCTTTTCCGATTTCCTAAACCAAAGTTTGTACCTCGAATGAGGCAAAAAGCAAACCCGAGGCTTGGGGAAACTGAAAAACAAACAAAAGCTTAAAGAATCTCGATGCTTGCCGGTTGCCGGTTTTCAAACTATGATGATGATGATGATGACGATGATGCTGATGCCGATGATGACCGGTTAACCGATTCTGCCAGTTTCCCGATTCTCTCCGCCAACTCAGGCGACAGCTTCTTAACCGGTTTCTTTTCCTTCTCCCGTCGGAAATCAAACCCCAACGCATCCGAAACCTCTTCGGAGCTCCACCCGGCTTTCCGCAGAATATCCGAGAACCGATCCGCTTTTAACAGCAGAGCATCCAGCACCGCTTGGTTGTCCAACATCACCATCTCGCCCTCGAAGAATCCGGATGCTGATACTTGAACAATCTCCGAGACGTCGGACTCTGCCCAACCTCCCTCCCTCAGAACCGATCCGATTTGGCTTACATAGTCGTTCACCCACTTAGGCATTTCGGATCTTGGCATGTCGATATACCTGTCCGGTGATGATGAGCACGACGATGACGAATTTGAATTCCTTCGACGGCGATCCACGGCTGCGTCGCTCCAGAACTCCACCCATCGCGGCGTTCGTCCACCGGTAACGGTATCTAAGCTCCTGCGTGAAAAATTGGTTGACGACCCAGCTGATTTTTCACTGACGGATCGTTGCTTGGAGAGAATACTCGGATCCGGGTTTTGATGGAAAAGGGTGGACTCTCGATCAAAAAAGTCGGATAAATCGAACCCACAACAGAAAATCCTATTTTCATCCACGTAGAAAATAGGGTTTCCAGGCAAGGGTTACAAGGGATATAACAATGGTTGAAAACGGGTATCAAAAGGGGGGCCCGTTTCAGAGCGTTCCGGGCTATTTTCAGGGCCTTTTCCGGATTGGAAGGCCGTGGTCCCCAGGATTTTGACCAGAGAGCATTCCGAGCTATGTGGAAGGAAATGGAAGCAATGGGGAGGTCAATGGAGGCGCGGAGGTGGAGCCGCGCCGACCCAGATGAACGCCAATCAGGGAAGCCGGCTCCTAGAGGCAATCCAGCTGACAATACAGCTTTCAAGTCCGGAGGGAAAGCAAATCCGAACTCAGCCTCAGCTACGGCGAACTCCGATTCAGTCAGTCCCGGCTGGACTGGTATACCCGAGCTTTTTAAGTGGGAAATCACTTTGTCCGCCAGGGAAGTGAAGGAGAACAGGCTGTTGCGCGGGGGAAGAGGAGTGGAAGGCGCTGATGCGGCTGCCCGTGCAGAGAGGCGGCGGAGGCCGGCAACATGAGCCGGGTTGAGACCGGTCATCCTCCGGTCCACGTCCACCATCCTTGTTATCTACAGTTGTAAGCTTCAACAAGAAGAAAAAGGGTAAGAAAACAGCTTTTTCTCACTTTCGGTTCTTGATCTTGAACTTTGCCAAAATGCTTTTTTTCTGAGGGCAGAAAAATTGGGTCTTTGTGTGTGTGTGCGCGCAAATCGATCTCTTTCTTACGAATTCTCAGAGTTTTTGTAGAGAGAGAAAAGTGAGAAAGTAGAGAGAGATGGAGTGAAGCTGATACTGAAGTGAAAATGGGGAAAAGAGAAAGAAAAAGAGGGGGAATTTATAGGAAGGTGGTGGGCTGGGTCCTGCGAGTGGGAGTAAGGAGTAGGGGCCCAGCCTCAGATTTTGATGGATTAAAAAACACTATTATTCCTTTGCCCCGAGATAATTACAATTTAGATCCTCGTATATTGACATTAATCTATTTTTAGTCTTTAAATATATTAAATTTTTTAATTTTAATTTTTTAACTTTTAAAAATATTAACAGTTTCGGTCTTAAATTTAATCAATAATCATTTTGCCCTTTTAAAAAAAGATATAGTCCAATTATGTTTTCTCTATGCTTATGATCAGGTCCAACATGCTTTCCAAATTAAAATTAAGGTTTCATAAATTCATATATACCTTTTTTATACTACCTTATTTTTGGGGGTATTCCAAATTCTCAGTTTTACGGACTATTTCTAACCACACTACTCGGGAATACCGAGAACTTGAAATACCCAGGAACAAAACGGTCAAAGAAAGATAAATATAAATTTATGGAGGCTTAATTTTATTTTTAAAACATGTTGGGTCTTATTACGAATATATGAAAAAGATAGTTGGGGTATATGTTTTCTTTGAAATGGCAAAATGGTCATTAATTATAACTAAGGACCAAAACTATTAATATTTTAAAAATTAAAGGACTAAAATAAAATTTCAATATATTTAGGGATTGAAAATAAATTAATAGCAACATATGATGACCAAACTGTAATTATCCCCTTTCACGTTTTTTAATCTGAGTCGGAATTAATGGTAATGACGTATTCAAATATTCTTAATTGAGTTTAAATGCTAAGTAACAATTTTAATATTTCAACAGCGACAGTGTAGAAAGGCAGCAGAATAAGAGGTCAAACCACATTGCTGGGATCTTAATTAAATGTAATTAGAGATACAAAATCAGGTATTAAAAGTTGATTAGTTGTGTGTTTTTAGTGTTGAGTAATAAATTTGAATGAGTTGCGGTGCCGGGTAAAAACCACCCACCATAAACAACATTTTTTCTTTATAAATATTCAAAAAAATGCATTGTATTATTAAACATTTTAAATTAATATATAAATAATATCCAGGTATAAGTAAGACACGAACTCAAAATCTTTTAAAGACATCAACAACGGGAAATTCTTGCCCGGACTCGATTCCGCTAAACCTGAACCAATTATGTGATTGGTGTATAATTCAAGAAAAATGATTACACTTAGTTCTGTGGTCGGACTGGTTCGATCTGACCAAGTCCAGATAAAAATTTTCTTCAACATTATGATCGAAGCCAATAATGTCTGATTATTACCAATTAGATAAGAAATAATGAATCGATTGGGATAGACAATAACAAAATTTCCATTTAGGCAGATGGTAATACATTTGTTTTAATTTTAATCTCCATTGCCCTAAATAGTAAATGCTAATGCATGCTCTTCTAATTCAGTAATTATTTACAAAACTAATTAATTAATTATCCTCCAGTTTTAGGACATAATTAAACTGATATTTGTCATCCGCAAGCTTTTTCCTATTAATCGTGAGGAAAATGGGAACAAAATATCCGGATTATTTTCCATTTTAAGCAACACATTTATCATCTTTTTCATTTCAGGACTACACTGTTAACACTTGGGAGATGAGTCTAATCCAACTAAAATAGAAAAATCTGTATGTAGAAATTGAAATTAATATGTATTTATCTTTTTTTTTGTGAAAATTAAATTTTTCGTTAGGTTTTGATTTTTCGTCCGATACTAAATGGTTTCATAATTATTGTGGCGTGAAACTTTATTACTAAAATTTTGATTGGTTTCGATTTAATTTTACCCAATAAAGGGTGAATTTATTCTGAGAGCTAGATGTATATAATTCTTTTTTTTTTGTTTTTTTGATTTAGTATATAATTCTTATTTAGTATTTGAGAATTTTAATAATTGTCAAATATGGTAAGGAAGATATACAGTCTTCTTTCCTTCCGAAGTTGGCATATTGATAACTGAATTTCACTAACATATTTGACCAATACCTAACAATTCCATTGTCAAGGTGCAGGCACATAAGGAAAAAAAAAACGAAATCTTTCTTGCAATTATTACAATTTTTTTTTTATAATAACATGCGATTCATTATATTATTTAATATATTTAAAATATTTATATATATTTTTCTAATACTTTATATATATATATATATATATATATATATATATATTGAATACGTGTGTATGTAAATTTGAACATATTTCTACAACTTTGATGAGGGATTTGTGTATTAATGTAGGGGTGTAAAAGAGTTGAACTCGAGTCGAGTTGGGCAAAAAATTAAGAGCCGAACACGAGGCAGAGCATATGATTTCGGAAAAATTCTTACCCGAACCTAGTTCGATCGAACCAATCCAATCACAAAGTAAATGTATCATGTGATTGGTCACTTTTTCTAAATTGTACACCAATCACATGACAAGTATACTACAGTTGTCATATAATAAATACAAATTGATCGAATCAGATTTGAGTAAGAATTTTCCATAATTTTGAAAAAATGGAGAAGAAGGGAAGGGGCCGGCATTTATGCTTCGACTTACTCTTTATGGTTGGAGTCACATAAAGGGAAGTTTTCACAAGTTAGTAGCTATAAAATGATAAAAAACCATAATGAATAGAGGTGGATAATTCAAGAATTCACATGCCCCTTTCAAGAATTGCACCAACAATTCACATGCCCCACCACATTTTAATATCTCCTCACTTTTTTAGCCATCAAGACTTGAAAATAATGCGATTTGCGATACGATTAATATTCATAGTATGAAGTATATATTATTCATTTTAAATTTATAAATTTTATATATTTGTTCTAGAATAAAAAGAATGTTTTACTAAGAGAAAAAAGTTTTGAAAATGCCTTAGATTGATGTTGTATATGCATGATAATATTATCAGTCTTTCAAACAGCTTGACACTATCTTAAACAAACTCAGCACATCCATATGGATGGGCTCATGAGCTCTACCAACAAACAATGTTAAATGATGTTGCAACATCCGATGCGATTAGTGCTCTATGGGCCAATATATTATCCTATTAGGCCTAACAAGCCTCTGGAACTTGTTCTTGAAATATGCATCGCTAAAAATGAAATATTGAGGTTTATAACACATACAGACTTCTCATTTATAATTGATGCGAGGCGCATGACAACTTCAAATGTTATAAACCCTTTAAACATGCAAGTGTTTACGTATTCTACATTAGTAATTTAAAAAATTTGTAGTTTATGATATATTTTTTTAATTGATAACCAATAATTCACTGATATTAATCGATTTTTGATATATGAATGCATTAAATCACTTCATCAAAAAGATCAATAATTAATTGATTAAATTAACATCACTTCTTTAATTTAACATAAAGAACTCCGACTTCAAACTCAAAATTTTCCATCTCACATTAGTAAATAAAAAAAAAAAAAACGAGGTGCTTCATTATTTTTTAAAAGAATCATTTTCTACCTTTAAAACATGACATGTGGATCAATTAAAATCGATACGACACGCATATACTCCTAAAAAATTCAAAATTTTAACAGCATCATTGCTAATAATTTTAATTTTACCCGTACCATACCATTACCAATTATATTATAATTTTGATGATACAACTAGCTAGCACTCCACCATTTAAAATTAATTGAAAATATATATAGAGACCATTTATTCAAACTAAGCACGTGATGCAACACTGACAAGTTCTTAAAAGTTGATTATTTAATTTTTTTCAAAAATTTTCAGAGAATAAGGTATTTGAATTTGGAGCCGTGTGATCAATTGACTTTGATCAACCGTTGCTGTCATGTGGACGTGACCTTGAAATTCGTTCCTTTTGTTAAGAAATATATATTATTAATATGTCCAAACATATAAAAAATTAATAATATTAGGGCTCATTTACTTGAATTTATTAGTAAGGATATTCCAAATTATCCTCATCTATATCTTGTTTACTTTGTTTTAATTTGGCCCGCACTTATCCCCAAGGCCCGGTATAAAAATGAATTAATGGTTGATTGTAATCATGATCCAAATGGTGGTATTATGCAATTCTTATGGTCTAATTGTATATTATTAAAATTTAATTGCCCAAATAATCATCTACTTTGGCATGTATTCCCAAAAACACTCCTTTATTTTAATTAAATTTTTCAACAATGTCAGATCCTCCTCCCCCAAAGACGAATTTTAGTGGCCAATTTTTTTTTCCAATTACTTATAATAACTTAATACAATATAAATAATTGACTACAATTAAAAAATTAATTATAATTTTGTAGTACTTATAAATAAAAAATATTTTAAACCTTAGTTTAGTAATTTTAATAAGTATTTATTATAAATTTAAATTATAAAATAACCAATAATAAATACATAAATTTTAAAAATAAAAATTTATTTTGATGTAAAAGAATTATAATAGTTCGTACGAGTTAGATATATAATTGATATTATATTATATATAATTTTTAATAATTGTGTTATTGGATATATATTTATATTATCATATATTAATAAATATGATTTTTTTATGAAGATGAATATGGCGGTGATGCGAAAATGATATAAATATAAGATATATATATATATATATATAATTATATATATATATATATTTAATTATTTTAAATATTTTATATTTTGTGATGTGAATATATGACATTGATGTTTTTGTTCTATTATGGGAACAATTTTGTCAATTGCACATTTTATCCCTTATAACAACTACAAAAACAAATACAACATAAAATTATCACATAATAATTATCCAATAATCTCAAATTGTATTGTCCAAGTAAACAAGATATATAGTGTGATAATTTTATTTCATCCCACATTTTATCCATCATTAATCTATACTAGTTTAATCTCATCACTCGAAGTAAACGGGCCCTTAATGTAGTAATCCTATATTAATTATGGTCATATAATCTAATTGGGTCAACGCCAATATTATTTTTGTAAGTAGTGTGTGCGCAAATTTTTATACTCCAAAGTCGACTATCTAAAAAAATAATCCTATTTTTTTCTTATTTATAATAAATTAATCCAATTTGAAAAAATATTTATTTTTTTTTCTGTAAATTTAGGCACATATATGCAGGACACGCAAGAGGTACATGGTCCATGAATTTTTGGGACATTTGCATAGAATTCAACCTCTTAGGATGGTCCTAAAAACACTAGGTAGCAACCACGAAGGAAATTCAATTAAATTCAATTCAATCTCCGACCTCACAGTTACATATATATTTCAAAGTACATCAATTTTCTAATAATGCTATGTGCCTATATTTAACTATTTTATTTGCCACATATATAAAATAAGTTTCTTGATCCACGAGTTCGAATCTCATAAAATACATATGCTTGAACATTTATCTTGTTGCATACGTGATTGTTAAACTAATTCGCAATAATTAATAAAATACAAAAGTCCAAATTAGTTAATGTTAGATTAATGATACTTTAATCTAGTGGTTAAGGTTAATATTAAAATTAAGGTCTAATGAACAAGTTCAAGGCAATGTGTTCGGCTCCCACATCTAATGTGTGGGTATTGTAATTTATTTATCGTTGTTAATCATATGCATGTATTGATTGCATTTAGGTGTTGATCGGTATAAGGAGATGAATTAATAATATAATTTATTTATCGCTATTAGTATAAAAAAAAGTTAATTAATGTTAGGGTCAATGATTAAGCAATCCCATTAAAGCAGCAAAGAGGAAGTGTTGAAAAATGAAGGGAAAATTAGCAGATAGAAAGAGACAAGAGAGTTGAGGAAAATGGAAATTGTTGCTAGAAATGAACAAAGACAGTAGGGCAAAGGATTTGGATATTGTAGGGGTGTGAGGAGATCAATGGACCTAGCCGGCATGCCTACTAACTCACACGATGTCTCCCCAAGTACAAAACCTCCATCATTTGTCACCAATGGCTGCGGACCATAAACACCACGGTTAAGCCCCTTCTTCCTGTCCACACGAATACTCAATTCAGAGCTTTTAAATTCGAATTTTATTAAATTATATATGTTTTTCTTTTTTAATGATCGAGATAAACGTTAGGTTCGATCAATATAAATTCGGGTAAGAATTTTTCCCAAAAAAAAAAAAAAAAGAAAGAGAACAAGGAGGCATGGTGGGGCTGGATGTGAAGGAAGCATGCAGGATCGGCGGTTGGATACGGAGATGGGCAGCATCACTCTCTTGTCTTCCTTCACGCTACCATCCATGTTCCCTTAAACTCTCATCAGTCGAGCTATCAGCCCCAAAACCACGACAACGATCGCGATTTCTCGCTTTGATTTGCTTGTTTTCACAATTAATTCGGTTAGGTGGGATTGCATACTACTCTTCCAAAATTATGGATAATCACATCTATACTTTTTGCATGTATGGTTTATTTACACAAATTATTTATGTCTTTTGAGTAATTGCATAAATCATTCGTCGCAGTCAGAAGACAGTGATCATTTGTGTAATAAGAATGGTTTGTGCAAAATGATGATAAAATTGACTTTTTTGATAAATACAGATCTTTATATGTATGTTCGGCTCCTTCCTGCTAATACGAAGGCTGTGTTAGTAGGTAATTTATAAATACCTCGTAATCGACCTTCAGTCACAAAACGTGTCTAACATGTGATAGTGATTGAAGTTGAAACCACCTAATTTTTATTTATTAATTTAAAAAAAGAAAAACCTTACATATATATATGTAGGATTATATTTGGGTGGAGGAAATAAGATGGGATATATTGATGAACCAAAATTGACAACCATGCATGTGTTATTATCAATCTCAATTAAATGTGTTCTTAGCCTTTTCTAATGTTGTACAACTTTTTCTTGGTAATAGAGACAAATTAGTTGTTAGATATATGGAACCCATCTCCAATCTAAATCGATATTATAATTTTATTAATTCTTGCATGCTAGGACCATTTGTACCTTGTGTTAGATGAATGGTGTAGAAATAATGGAGTTTGGTCGATATTTTAATTATTATTTCTTTTCTTCAAAGTTTAATTTTACTATAAATTAAAATAATTTATAACTTTATAAATATTAATTAGTTAAATCATTGGAGCTTTAGGGCAATTAAGTAATTATAAGGCCAGGGCAGCAATTTGTCAGTATCATATATAAATCATAAATTAATACCCACAATTATGAACATTAATTTTTTTAAATAAAGAAGTGAAATTTAATTTTGCAACCGTGAGAATACTTTATTTTTACATATATATATATATATATATATATATATATATATATATATATATTGACAATTAATCGTAACCAAAAAATAATTCTTGATAATTACCCGATGAGCATAAGGTAACCAATGATGTCACCATGACATATCGAGCGGACTAATAAAAATTATGAAATTTATGAGTTGGATTATTTTTCATGATAATATAATAGTAAAGTAAAATTTCTTTATACGAAAATGAAGATTAGAATCACTCAGTACGGCATGACCTTACTGTATCATAATGATGTCAATATTTTATTATAAACATAACACGTGGGATAAAAAAAGTATTATACGAAGAAATTATTTAATCCGGGGAGATTCACTACCCATGTGCTCCATCAATCTTCTAATAATTAAAAATTAATCTAGAAAATTAGTCCCTAGGTTAGTAGGAATAATGGATCATAAAGCCTAATCCAAGGCGGCTTCCAAGAAATACGATTATGGCCCTATACCTTAATTTTTTTTTAATATATGTGCATGGATAAAGATATGAGATTAATAATTAATTGATTTTTTTAATTATTTAAAGTGATATATAGAAAGAGTAATCATATAATTAAATTATTATTCATCAAAAGGCATGCATCACAGAATCGGGGTTTGGATTGTTAGGTATGGAGGGCTAGCTGCATAAAAAGATGACGCCTAGTATAAATTATTAAACACGCTTTCGGTTAAGGGATTGTAAAATCGCAAGATGTAAGAAATAGTGCAATTATGGTGATGCTATTTTTTCATTTTCTTTTTCTTTTTTTTTTTTTAGTATGTTTTTTTGTTACATCATTCGGTAAAATCGAATTCAAATATTGATTCAGCACATTAATAATTTAAATTAATGAATATGTTGAAACGAGAAAAAGAAACAACTGATTGTTGTAAAAGTATACGAACATTTACATTTGTGGGGTTTGATCGAACTGCAAATTTTTTTTTTTAAATGTGAGGTCTCAATCTTATCATCGAGCAAAATCGCATCATTGATTGGTGTGATGCTTTTTATGTTATATTTGTTGGTATCAATCAACCTCTAATATTTGATTGTATGGGTGTAGGCAATATCAATGGACCAGAAGTTGTCATGCCATGTAACCTCAACTTTCCATGCCCCAACTTGTGTAGTCAGTTAGGCTTGAGGTAGCTTCTTCTCCCCACTCCAACACTTCAATTTGAGCTAGGCATGTAGAGTAATTCTTTTTTATTTTATATTTGTTTCCTTTTCTTTCTAATTAATAATTCAAGTCTTTAAGCAAAAAGGTAAGCATGTTTAATGGCATACACTTGAAGGGAATTGAAGATATTAAAATAATCTTTAATTTTTAGTGATAAAGAATTTAAGATATGGTGAATATTAGGGTTCGATTTGAATGAATTTTGATATCAGGGTTGGAGGTCGAGTACTATTCTGAGCATAGGAACTCACAAAATACTTTAGAAATCATCATACTAGACCACAACAAAAGCCTTCCGTTCCGACCTCAAATAAATGAGATCATAAAGAATAGTAAAGAAAATAAAACCTAGAAAGTCAAGAATACAATAAATACGACTATGATATTCAAATGAACCAATCAAACTATGATAAGGTATACGAAACAATTTTTCCCTGTCCTTTAATGAAATCGACTATCAAGAGGACGGAAGGGGATATAGGTCTACTCGACTTAATGAAAAAGACACTACGCTTGAAGTATTTGGTGATTAAATGCAATATCGAGAATAATATAGAACTTTCACTTGATTTGAAATTAGACGCAAAATCAAATAAGTTGTTAAAAATAAAAATATTGATAAACACTTATTACATATGGAATTCCTTGCCAAAACTTTCCTTGTCCCTCTCTCAAGCCATAGAATACATGTCTTGTTTATGAAAGTGCATGTTAGAATGGGTTGCATTATAGGGGTTCGTTCAAAAGAATAAAGCTAAAACAACTCCCACCCGTGCGTTTGATAATTGCAAATCCAATTGATGACTTTACTCTAAAACTAAACAGAAGGCTATAGCTCTAGAAACAAAAGGTTAGAGGGGTTAGGACATAGAATTTACGTAGTGGGAATCGAAATGAAAGGTTAGGACTTGAGAGTAGTGGATAGGTAAGGTAGGGAATGGGAATCTCTTTTGGTGGGTCATTCATGAGATGCATGCGTGCGTGCGACTGTGATGGATGGGAGGTGGAATAAAGCTAATTGAATTTTTTAGGCTGTAGAACTTGCACCAAAAGTTGACAGAAAACCCGTGTGGCGCAAACACGGGATTCTTGAGACATGATGAGCTAATAAGAAATTGAGGTTCGGGATTGAAATACAACTAGGTTTAAATCATTCCAGACATCCTCCAAAGATTATGTATAGTTGCTTGTATTATAAAATGTGGTTGATCATGTTTATGTTATTTATCCTAGTAACTAATATATCTACCTTCCAGGGTTGGATTTGTGTCAGAAGAGTTAAAGAAACATGGTTATAATGAAATATTGGAAAGGATTTGTGTCCCAATTCAGATTGAACGGATCATAGCCGAGATGAGGAAAGAACCAAGCTCATAAATGGGGTCACTGTTCGTCTTTCTAAATGAGATGACTGCCGTCGGATTTTTAATCTTTAATTTAACAATTTCCAATATTCAAAATAATTTCATAGATGTTTGGGCCAGAAAACCACACGATAGTGGCAGATTAGTGAAATTTTCTTCTAAAACAGCCCAATAGAAACACTATATAATAATTTATATCAGGTAAGGAAATCTGAAGATTTGGTAAAGGAAACAGAGCCACAGCACGCAAATCATACTCTTGCTTTCAACCTAAATCACTACAACAAACTAGACACAGCATGAGAAGGTGAGTAGTTTGGTTGCAGATATCTGATATTGTTCCTGCACTCGGGTAGCAAACTCACTTTTCAATACCTTGACCTTCTTGTTCCCCTGTAAAAGTAACAAGTGCTAAGTTAATAGGGTGGAGATAGTTAAGTTGTTTAACAATACAAGACGTGGCTTTACCGAGGAGAGCGTGAGCGAGAGTATGACCGAGAACTGGAGTAGGACCGAGATGGGGAACGAGATCTTCGAGAAGAACGAGAGCGAGAGCGAGACCGGGAGCGAGATCGGGAATGATATCTTCTTGAACTCCTACTCCTGCTTGGACTTCGGCTCCGCCTGTATCTTCTGGAACCAGCAAACATTGTTAAGTTCATGTGCAAAGCAAATGAGAACCATCAAATATATCCATTTTAGTTCTTACACAACTGATACAGAAGACAAATCTTTATCCATGTCATCAATAAACATTCTGTAACTGTGGGCTCAGTAAAACTGACCAAAAAGAAGAATGAAAGAAGTAGAAAAAAGACAATCTTATCTAATCTAAACAGAACACCACATGTACTATGTTGAACAGACTTTGGTAAGAAAACTCCCAAACAGAACAGTCTTAAGACAGAGATAATAAAGCACCGCAATTGACTTGAATGTACAGAAATATAGGCCTCAAGCTACATCAATGTAAATTTATAAATACCTGGGAGAGCGGCTGTAACTTCTGCTCCGGCTTCGACGCTGATGTCGGCTTGTTTCTGCAAGCTTTTCGAGCCTCTGCCGCTCTTGTTCTCGTTTTTTAGCAATTTCAATTGCTGTGTCCTTTTTAACTGCAATAATAGTGGTTCAATGTTGTAAATCATTAATCACGCAGCCAGGCCTCACCAGAGAGAATATAAACTAAGGGAAATTCCTATTGCTTTCTTTGTTTTTTGACAACAAATGCCCCATATGATAGTGGGTTGAGTGCTTTGCTTCAAGAATCAACATCAAGAAAATTATACTTTGTTTGTTTAGTTGTTTGTTCATGATCCTTTTAAGTCGTTCCTGTGGTGTTTCCTTCTTCTCCCCCTGTTGCTTAGAGAGACTTCCACTACTAGATGCTTTACTCAACTTTGCTAGTGCAGAGGATGTGCTGCAAAGAGCAAGAAGAGTCACAAAGAAATTAATAAATGAAGCATGACAGAAAAATACAGATAATTTCAGTCATCAACTTGGGGTGGGTGAGGGGACGTGCAGCGGCAACAGGATTAAGCAAAATATATTATAAGGATTACCTCGGTGTTGTTTTCAGCAGCTTGGTGTTTTTATCTTTGTCAAGGGATACACCAGAGGCAGGGTCTACATGGAGAGCCTCAAGTATGCGACCAGATGATGGCCTGCATGAAAGAAGCAGCATTAGATACACAATTTACATCACTTACAGCAGCTCGGATGCAGTCACATTATGTCCAACTCAGGGAAAAAGAGCTTCCAAAGGAAGCTTCCTTCCTGATCCCCCCGGCAGTTATGCTTGTACCCTAGAAATGATCTATTATAAACCACAAAAGTTTGGCCCAGGTAACAAAATGGAGGCAAAGCTGCAGCAGAGTAAAGACTGTCCAATCTATCTTTGCAAGAATTAAAGGTCGAGTGCTCCGACCGGTTCAATGCATCAGCTTGAGATGGAGGAGATTGTGGTGGAGAATATCCTTCAAGCTTTGGCTCATCCCCATCGCCCGAGCCCCCAAATTCAGTAATATACTCTATTTTAGGACCACTATCTTTGCTTCGATAAGTATCATCAGAATGCATTCCACGTGAATAGCGCCTCGATTGTGACGGAGAGTATGATCGAGACCTTGACCTTGATCTACCCAGAACAGAAAAAAGATCAAGTTCATCAATCAACCAGCTTGGTTATTTTTAAAGGTAATAAGTGCTAACTGTTTACCTTCTGGAACGGGAATAAGCTTCATAAGTAGGACTTCGTCTAGAGTCCCTGCAAATTATCACAGAAAAATTATTTAACTACTGCGACAACTTGTCTTATTATATACTTGGCTTGAATGTCTGTGCTACAGAATACACCAGAAGAAGACTCATTGAAGTTACCTGTAGGGGTCATGATGAAGAACTCTAGTTCCAGTAACCCGGGCAGCTTCTCTTTCCCTCTCTCTTTCCATCTGAGAAGCTTTCCTTCTCTCCTTGCGACTCAGCTTCCTCTGTAAATTCACCATAGTGCACAATCTGATGAAACATATAACATAAATCAGCTACAAGTTCAAACCTAACATCGGAAAACCTACAATAGATGGATCGCCTTTGATCACTTCTTTCTGCCTTCTTGCCTCCTCTTTAGCCTTTTTATCCATATATACAAGCCACCCATAGCTCTTCACTCCAAATTCTTTAGCAATTGACTCCACTGCTTCATCATTGCTGTCATCACTGTTAAAATCTTCCTCATCCTCATCCTCATCTTCGTCCTCTTCTTCACCATCTGAATATTGAATATCTTCTTGTCCATCTCCATCATATGAGAAACCAACTTGAGAATAAGACCCTTTATTTGTTGGAGGCTGAGTCGCAAGGGATCTACTGCGATTTTAGTTGTCAGCAATTGGTTAAGAATACAAAAACTGGTCATAAACAAGTATGCAAATTAAGTTAAAGAATCATCCATAATAAAGGACAAAGCACATCCAAGGACAAGAAAACATGGTAAATGAAAGTGAAAGTGAAAGTGAAAGTGAAATCTTTGAAACAAACAATATAAGAAGCTAATAAGAATACCACACCCCTAACTGAACCATGTTAATATAACATTCTCAAATGAAATGTATTTTGGCTTGAATAGTTTGATAAAATCTGAGGGTGTCAAAATCTCTTTGGCCTAACTTAACATACATTTAACAAGCACATAAGATTCACAACTTTATAGGTACTGTTACAAAAGATCGTACCTGTCCGATCCAAGAGCTGCAGTGATCTTAGCCTCCATCTGTTGGTTAACATGTTGTAGACCCTCCTCATCAGTAACTGCCAACTTTTTTGTTAGTATTCAAACACTAGTGATAAAATTTACATGCCATTAAAGAATCCATCACTATCTATGAAACATTGTTACCAAAACATGATAGTTAATATACAGTAAAGCAAATATATGATCAATATAAAACAAAAAAGTACCGACATCCTCTACGCCGATGCTTAATTAAATCCCGGTAACGCTCAAAATTAACAAACTCTTCTAACTCTTCCTCTTCCTCAGTTTTTTCAGGAACCCGAAAACGTCGGGAACTACTATCACGTATAAAGTCAAGAAGAGCACGGCCATCAAATCTGCAAAGAGAATATGCAACCATAACTCAGACAATTCCCACCGCCCATGTCCAACTAATTCAGGTTAGCATAAATGCACTTGTTCTTAGAATTCTGAAATGGTATTACCTGTCGATCAATATATCCTGCTTCCCATTCCAAGGTATCCTGATTAGAGGCAAAACGGTTAGCTCTACGTTGGATGGGAGAATGACATATTATCTTAAGTGACACAGGATATAGTTTATACATGGCAAGAACATTTAAAAGTCTTAGCCAATGCAATATACAAAAGACACTTCATCTAAAGTTACATTGAAATTGAAAACAATAGTGAACTATCCTGATACTTTTTTATAATAAATCTAAATTCCAATACGTTTACATGAAACATTGCTGCATTCTTTCATTCACAGATACAATCATGAACAAGTTTACGAAGGTCAAAGCAACAATTCAAGCTAGCATCAAAATTAAACGGGAAAATCCATCAACAGTAGAAAAGGGGGGAGAATTAAAATAAAAGGAAAAAAATGGGATAAATGGAAAATCTTACAGGCCCTGCTGATCCTCAGTAGCTTGGTAGAGGGCATCATCACGTTGGATGCGGCAACGGGTTCCAACGGCCTGGATCGACTGCTGCGGGTCGCCGCGCCGCTTAGCCAGGTATATGGCCCGGCGCTGAGCCCGCTTCCGGGCCGCGTCCATCATATCGTGCACCTTCCTCTCCGACCTCCGCGCCTCATGCCACATGTTTTCCGACCGAATTCAATCGTCACTCCAATCAAATTTCCAGAAAATTCTGATTTACGATCGCCCAGAGCAGAACCCTAGGGTGTAAAGAGATATGCGACTATTAGGCATTCTCCCTATACGTGAAAGCGATTTTAGCTTTAAGTGCTAGAAGATAGGATGCGAGGGTAGTTTCGTCAATCCCTACACCTTTGAGATGTAAAGAATAATTTGATTTTTTCTTTTTTCTCTTATATTTAATTTTAGATGTATAAAATATTAACACAAAAAATTGGCAAAAATTCAGCTGGTCTTTCTTTCTTTTATATTTTACCTTCCAACTTTGCCCTTTTCTCAGGAGAGGTGATTGTAATTTAACCTTAATAATTTACATTTCTCATACTTTCATATATTTATGTTTTCTCATTTGTTTTGGTACGTATATAGCAGTGCTTTTGTTCAATATAAAATCAACTTGTCAATTAAATGTCAACTTTAACTTTTTTTCCTGTAG
This sequence comes from Sesamum angolense, assembly GCA_034509725.1. NCBI lineage: Eukaryota > Viridiplantae > Streptophyta > Magnoliopsida > Lamiales > Pedaliaceae > Sesamum > Sesamum angolense. The sequence goes on from JACGWL010000010.1 coordinate 2,957,277, forward strand.
TTTAATTGAAAAATACAAAAACATGTGTTATTAACTTTATATATTAATGTGAATATCTCGCTTTTTTGGGGTTTTTTTTTTGTGATCATTAAATGTATACCTACTCCAATTTAAATTCCTTAATTAGTAATAATTATATATTTATAAATATGAATATTAATAAGAAAAAGTTGGCATATAAAGTATGAGCGACACTTGAACTATTGAACCCATGATCCATATTTGATGAAGAATTATTATTGAGTGATTAATGTGTAAACAGTTTTATTTGGAGAGTGAGAGAGTCTTGGACATGGGGCAACAATGACATATATAGTAGGAGGAGGGTCGTGCATGGGTAGAATTGTCACACATGATAATCGGGACACGCAGGTAAGCTATTTTAAATAAATAAACACTAGAAAGCAAACACAGTAGACATTAATTCATCTCTGCAAGTTGAAGTTGAAGTTGAAGTTGAAGTTGTCCCTTAAACTTCAAAATCCATCCCACTTAATTACCTTGCAAGATATTTCAACATTATCCCTATTTACATAAATTCTACGTTATATATGGAAGATTCCTCCAATATTTTTTCAAATAAATAAATAGATGTTGAATTTTAGGACCTCCCCAATTCATTTTTTAGGAAACATCAATTTTTCCTCGTTTTCATTTAAATTGATGGTCATCATTACTATAATAAAAAAAGAATATTTACATTTATATATATATTGACCTATGACCTATGATTTATTCACATAAATTACTTTCTTTCTGCAATTGCATGAAATATAGAGACAATTTGTGTAAATAAACCATAATATGTAAATGCAATTATTATTAAAAATAACATCTCAATAAAATAAATAATAAGAGTCACAAAAATAATGCTTAATGTTCAAAATAAGTTTAATTAATTAAACAACCAATAAATATACCCACCATATTACTATTTAATTCTGGAAAATGGACAAAAAAGGTTTTCCAAAGAGCCACGAATAATAAATAAAACAATAAAATAATTGGAAAAAAACAAATAACAGGTCATCATCGGATGGGACCCACACAATGCTTTAGCGTGCAGGACCCACCAATCACATACGAAAAAAATCCCACTAATATTACACCCACAGCCAAAGCTCCATCACCTCAAACAACTTCATTTCTGAACACACACCGCGCGCCCGAGCCATAGAGCTCTCCGCCTTCCCCGCCGCAGGGGTCGGCCGCCGACTCCCATGTCACCTCCGCCGCCACATCCACCAAGGCCGTCGTTTCCTCCGCCACATGAGGCCTCCTCTTTGCACAAACAGAACTCCTGGTCCCCCGACTCCCACCGAGACGAGGCATGGCTACGGCAGAAAGGCCGCCGTAACCGGCGGAGCAGGAGCGTCACCGATGAAGATCTCGACGAACTTAAGGCTTGCATTGAGCTGGGATTCGGCTTCGACTCCGCCGAAATGGATCAGCGCTTGTCCGACACTTTCCCGGCTTACGGCCTCTACTACGCAGTCAACAAGCAGTACAACGGCGCCGCGTCGAAGACTCCTCCGCCTCCATCGTCGCCGCTCTCTCCCTCCCAGTCCGAATGCGACACCCCCTCCCCCCTCGGAAGCCCCCACACCATCTTCGACCCTGGTAACTCCTCCTCAACTGAATTCCTTGATCTGATTTTCTGGATCTACTTAATTTGGATACTCAGATATATGATTTGTTTTATTCTTTTTCAAATATCAAAATCTCTACAAAATTAATCCAAATAATAGTTAATTAGGGTTTCGTTCCCGTAGGAGATAATCCACAGACAATGAAGACAAGGCTGAGGCAATGGGCTCAGGTGGTTGCTTGTGCAGTGCGCCAATCTCCAAGTTGATTCATCAGGTTTCAATCAGCCAACAAAAAGCAGAAAATTTCCCCCAAGGAAAAAAATCCATTCTACTTCACTTAAAGTAACCGAACACGAAAGTAGTTTGTTAATTGGTATTACCATAATTTGATATGAAGAGCGGCACCAGAACCACCCACTTTCCTTTCCTATGATTGCTTCGCATGTTTGGTTGTCTAAAGTCTAAACATAGGAATGCCAACTTCTATCTATAGAGTAATAAGAGTACATATGTTATTACCACATACGAACCGAGTATATAATAATGGTAATCTACCTTAGTGCCCAAATATTGATTGACTTTTTCCCTTTTGCTTGTTTGTTTTCGTCTTATCATTACATTTGTTGGTATGGTATTGGTATGAGGCTCGCTGCTCAACCTTTTCCTCCTCCCCAATCCCCCATCTTTCTTTCATGATCTCTCTCATTTTTCTTTGGTTAAATAATACTAAATGCCAAAAATTTAAAAACAATCATTTTAAATTATGTTATTTATTATAAGTATTATTTAAATTAAATATCAAAACTATTTAATATTTAAATTTAAAAAAAATAAATTATTTTTATTTTACTTTAAATTTTTTTTTTTTTTAATCTTCTTCTCTGTAGTGGCCGGAGAAGAAGGGTGACTTCCGTTGCCCGGATCTGGCCGTCGCCCGTTCCAGAAGGGGCGAGGGGGGGGCAATGAAAAAAGGGTGACCTCATGAGGGGGGAAGAGGGGGGTTTTAATTTTATTAAATTTATTTTTTAAAAATAATATTTTTATAATATTTTTTGAATTATTTAATATTTGAACAGTTCAATTTTTATAGAGATCAATGGTTATTATAAAAAGAATATAATAGATAATTCAACAAAAAATTAATGTCATTAGGACTGACTTAACGGAAGGGAAGAGTATCCAATATTTTCAAAAACACAAGGGAGATTTTTGCCTATTATTTTAACACAATAAATTTTTAACTAAATTTTAAAAATACAGACAATTTGTGCAATTTACCCTTTTTCTTTTCTATTTTCAGACTCTCGTGAAACGACGTTAACATGACCTAATTCAACCAATAGTTATTTCACTAGCTATAGTAATCCCAATTTCTTGCATTCTCCAGTGATGACAAACGCACTTGTACGTCAATATTGTGCGATGTGATATCCATATTATAATTTTTGAAGACACTGCTTCGTGCTACTATTAACACGGTGATCTAATGATATAATTATTATCTTTTTACTTAAAAATTTTAGTTCATACGGAGAATATACAGGGGTTGCTTCTTTATTTTCCATGTACTAAAGAAGAATCGCCGGAAAACTACTACTCCTCAAGCAACCTTCAAACCATCTCTACCGGTGCTTCATCCCAAACATTGAAACATACAATAATACCTTGCTCTTCCTTACCAAGCTGATCAGCACATCCATTTGTTTTTTCCTTTTATGTTAATTTTAACTTACATTGCTACGCCTTCACCAAGTGCTAGCAATTAGACTATGATCGTCTTTGTCCCTATATTTCAATTAAAGCCCCGTCTTTGTCCTTACATTATTTTCTTTTTTAAAAAAAAAATAAATACTTATAAAAAAATCAAAAAGGATGGATGAAATTCTTTTAAAAATTATAAAAAAAAAATATTATCTACTTAGTTCACAAAGAAAATTAATAAAATTTTTAAAAAATAAATATATAGGGATATTTTTGTTAATTTACTATAAAAAATAGATGAAATATAACGGATTTGACTAATTGTTAGATGATCATTAAAATTATAAAAATATTAATAATTTTTTAAATAATGAGGAGATATTCATAATTATACGAAATTTCAGAAAAATCATTGTAATTAAAAAAAAAAAAACAGAGAGAGAAGACGGTGCGTCGTGGTCGCATTTGATGCCAAAGATAATGATTAAATAGTGCCAACTCCTTGTGGGCCAAGAAATTTGGGCAGGGCCCACTACTGATTAATATGTGTATGTGTATTCTCGATTTCCATAATGTGGCAGCTCTATTTACACTATACATTGGGCCCTGTTTGGACAAAAGGAAATTGGGAAATAAATGCAGCAGCTGTTGAAGCACATGCCTTGTTATTACCAAATCCAATAAATCTTGGACGAGGTTGTTTCTTAATCCGACGGTACAAAAATTCGTCCAAGGCTTTGATTGAGATTTGAGGGCACTCCTGTTATTGTTGGCACCTCTTCAAATATTTCAATTATTACATTTTGACAGACGTACTTAGCAGCACATCAACGTCCAATTGATGTTCACCTTATTTAATTTTTAAAGTATGATTTAATTTTAATTATATGTATATAACTTTTTATTTTTTTTCAACATATCATTTTATGTTTGATGGAGGAAAAATAAATCCTTCATAAAAGGAAAGATATTTCCAGCAATGAAATAGAGATATCTCCATAAAAGAAATGATCGAAGTCAAACCTGACGAATTACTGCAATTCATCAAGTTACGAGAATATCCCTAGTGAATCATTCATAGCCGTGTAAAAGGGATAGGTAAAGGATGAAATAATACTTTACCTTCACCTACCCTTTATAGCGTATATTAGGAATAGTATAAATATCCCCCTCATTTAAGAGGAAAAGGGGGAGTGAGGGAACCTTGTAAGATATCTAGTGTAAAGCGTGTTGAATCGCGCCCTTATAATACAAATTTAGTCGATCTCGCATTTTCGCGACATCAATGTTGATGTAACACTAAAGTGTAATAAAAAGATTTTAGTGGACAAATTATGAAGGAGTGGAAAAGCAATGGAAATTTAGAAAATAAAGAGAACAAGCCTTCAGTATTTTGAAACTCGAAATTGAAAAAAAAAATATTATTGAATGATTCTAGATGATTAAGCTCAAAAGATGATCATAGAAAATATGAAAAATAACTAAAGTTGTCTGAAAAATAGAAAAATCTAAAAAAAAAAATATTCAGATAGTGGTCAAAGCGATGGAATTTTGTGATGAACGGTGGCCCTCACAAATTACAACCATTCAAAATTCTATCGTCAGACCACGTAATTAAGGGCACTACACTTTCACTTGTGCATATCCAAACATTCAAAAAGATGTATCCGCATTTTGTTCTACATTAATTTGATTCAATTATCAATAATATATATATATAAGTGTGTGTGTGTGTGTGTGTGTGTGTGTTGTGTGAAGAAGAAATTTGGCCATTGAACATCATTTTATTGGAGCTACGTAATCAACGTGATCCACGTTGGAGTTGGAATGTTTGGTTGGGAGAAGTATGTCGGAAAATTCAAACTGAAATCTGGAATTTCCAGACTCATTCTGACAAGAAATTTCAAATTTTCACACAAAAGAGAATATAGCCTTTTTTTAATTAAAGATTAATTATTTTTCCCTTTCTAGACCATCAAGTAAACATTAAATGGAAGCAACCAATTGACAATTTAAATTACTAAATAATTTTTAGTTACATTAGCTGCTTCCTTATTAATCTTTCAAGTAAAACATTTCGTGTAATTATAAATATCACTTTGGTAAAATTTATCAGTATCCCTGATTGATGTTTGATGAAATTATATAATGAAGGCTTAAAATTATCAACTTTGCTCTTATTTGTATATTTTTTTCAAAAAGAAAAGATCATTAAAGATAGGACGAGTTAGATGGAAAAATGAAAACAATTGTCCACTTTTTTTTAAAAAAATATATATATAATTAAAATAATAGTTTATAATCTAAAATGATATTTTAATCAGTTCACTAAAAAAAAATGAATAAGGACCTAATGGATTGGGCTAGTTGTCAGATGATCGTTAAAATCAGGATTATGTTGACAATTTCTCAAATAACAAGTAATATTAGTATGCTTGTTGTAATTTACCATAATATTTGTGATTCAGAAGATACAACATCAAATTTTTTGTGAAGTCAAAAATGCCCTTCATGGAAAAATAACTAACGTATTCAATATTTCAAAATTACGTTAATTGATTTATACTAATCTATACTGATATAAAAGAAATTAATACCCCTTCATACTCACACCATTCATGATAAAATAACTAACTTATTCAACTTTTCAAAAGTTACATTAATTTAATTATTATTTTCTTTTTTTCTTGTTATTAATACAACGTATTGATTTATATATTTTATTTCTCATTTATAATATTTTAAACCGTGAAATATTACTTATTATATGCACGAAGAACGACTAGTTCTTATAAAAAAGAAAAAGAGTAAATGAGATCGACATCGTTTGAGTTTAGATTTCACTCACATCAAATACTTTTTATTATCTTTTACAAAATTATAAAAACACCATTCAATTTCGTAAATGTAATTTACGTCAACACCTAGCTTCTTAGATTAAAAAAAAACGTATAAATATCCTTGAGGAAAAGTTATTAATAAATTCTCAAATAATGGGGCAATATTTGTAATTTTGTTAAATTTCAGATGAACTTGTCGTGATTTACCCTAATTTTAATATATGAAATAATTTATATATATATATTCTGCATACTTTTACAATACATGTCATGAATTTATTTAATTTATATATTTTTTCTGCATAGTTTCCAATTTTTGAAAAAGATTCCCCAAACAGAAATGGCAATTATTTATTTATTTTTTTTATACTGAACTACCCAACTTTGGAAGCGATTGAGGGACCTTTTCAAAGTCATAAAAGTAGCAACTTTCCTAATACACCAACGTCATACCAGTGACCGAAAGTAGGGCGCAGTTTGCCTTTAAAGTACATTAAAACAAACAACTTTCTCATACTATGTTTTACATTCCGGATAATTACACTCTCCTCCTTAAAATTTGATATAATTATACGTAAATTTATTATGATTTGAAAAATTATATCTAATACTCTTGAAGTTTATTTTCGTCTAACAAATTAATTTTTTCGTTAGTCAAAATTCATCGAATATGTAGATATTAACAAAAAAAATTGAAAAAATCTATATTTACGCTCAATTGACTTATTACTAATTTATTGCAGGTCAAATAATTTTTTAAAAAAAATAACCAACCGAAAGAATTAATTGCAGGTCAAATGCTAGGGTTTTACCCCTAAAATTATAGCAGATGCAAATTAACTATAGTCATGAGAACTTAAAAATTTTCCACTGATTTTATTTGCACGTAATAGATAGTATTAATTTACCATAATATTCACGCCATAGTTATTTATAATATAGAAAAATAATTAATGTTTTTTGCAGTGCAAGTTCAGTAAGTATTTCTTCACAATCATCTGAATTCCACATTCAATTCTTTGTGCACCAAGTATACAAATAATCGACACGTATCTTATTTCTTAAAATTAAGAGGTACGAGCCCACTAGAAGAAAATTCAAATCTAACCCTGACTAATTTCATAAATAAAACTAAATAATCATAGTAAATAATCTTTAACCACGATCACACAACGATTATTGTCGTGGTTTTTGTGAGAGCAGCTAAAACATTTGTTATAATTAAAAGGCCATAACAAAAACGTCTACCATAACCCATAATCATAGATCGATAATCTAATATTTTTGCACAAATTAAAACAATGATCTAGGGGTTATTTTATCATTTCCTCACTAAGATCCAAACTGAGCATATATAAGTTATTTGATGTGATTGAGGCGCACGTTGTTTCACTGTGGATCCATATCCATATCCATATCCTTTCATTTCAATTCAGACTGCTGTGCTGTGCTGTTCTGTTTCAGATTCTTACATATTAGATACTTCCAAATTTCCATTTCATTGCACCGCAACTTCTTTCCGGCTGCCGATCAATTCAAAGTTCAAACCCTTTGTTACTTTCACATTACGCCACTACTCAAACCTCCTACATATTTTGCAGTCTTTATTACAGCAAGGAAACTGAAAGAGAGAACGTCTGCTGATGTTTGGTCATAGGTACAAAGTTGTACACATTCAAGGTTTGTCATAGCCCATCAATTTCCGGATACTTTTGTTCCCACCTTCCACTTCATATACCGACATACAATTAACATAGTCTAGAAGGTGGACTAATAGTATTGTTGTTTTTTTTTAATGTGATTTCGAGTATTACGAATATAGGTATTTAATCTATTTTTAATAATACTATATATTTTTTTAATTATTTTGAATTAGTTGATTGATTTAGAAATATTGTATACTGAATCTTGTAATTAAAATAATATTATCTGTAGATATATTAAAGACACACGTACGATGTGACTCGAACTTAAGATCTTAAAGGTCAATAGTTATGACATGAGAGGGTGTCGTTAATTAAAAGTGAAAAGAGAATTCCAAATAATAAATGAATTTAAAATTTATTATAGTAGCACAAAAATATAGTTCATAATGCATGTTCAAAGATTTTTAAATACTTTATAACATAGAATTATTCAAATAAGTAAAATAATTGATTATTTTGTACTAATAATTGATTATTTTGTACTTGAGATCCTTAATTTTAAATTCAAGCTTTCAAAGTCTAGCTAGATTTTTACTCCAAGAATTTTGCTATATAGCTATTGTTCACAAAGTCTTGGACCTGCTGTGCTACAGTGCTATAAAAGTGGTCTATGTTGAAATTTCACTATTTTTATTTTCTCCAATGAGTATTATTAAAATGATATTATAAATAATTAAATTTATATATATTTTTTAATTTTATGATATCACTACTACATCTAACATTTTATAAGTTCACATTCATAATTCTATCACACCTTTCTATATATGTAATCTTATGGAGTGGTACTTAAAATATCGTAATTACAAAAAATAAAAATAAAAAATTCTTACCCGTAACAAAGAATGCGTATTTTTTCTTGGTCCAGATTGCCCTTGAGATAAAAAAAAAAAAAAGAAACCATATGACTATTGATTTAAAGATTGAATGATAAAAGAAAAAACTCCAAATGGCAGCAGATGCATAAAATGTGATTAGGACACTTTTTGTGCATGTGTTGAGAGTGGGATTTGAACCCACGCCCTTTCGGACCAGAACCTTAATCTGGCGCCTTAGACCAACTCGGCCATCTCAACTTACACGGTAGGTTCTCGACATTTCAAATCCTTGTTGGAAAAGCTGCCATAGGGTACGACGGTCCATCACGGGTCTATATAGACTAACTGACTAAGGAGTATGAAAAGAGTAAAGCCACGCGTTACATTTATTTTTGTTAACGACTTCTTCTATGGGAAGCCACGATTTCTTCCTCCAATATTAATTAATAATTTAAGAATGCCAGGTGAGATAGTACAACTTCTAATTAATGAATTCATCGTCTTCCACGTCAGCACCCAAAACATAATCACTATGTTTGTTTTTATTTTTTAGTTATTTTCGAGATAAGCCAAAATATATCCAATATTTGCTATCATACATAAACACCTTATTTAGGTATTTTTAACTGTTTTAATATAAATATATATATATATATATATATATATACGCACACATATACATAAATATATATAAAAAAATACATAATTTGACAATGAACAGTTATTTTTGTCTCTCAAAACACAACATTAAACATACAACTCTATAAAAATATATATATGATTTGACAATGAATAATAATTTTTGTCTAAAAAAACACAAAATCAAACATACAATACTTATTTTAAATTATCTCCAAAAACAAATCCAAACATATACACTATCTCTAACACATACTTTACACTCGGAAAATGAATCCAAACACTATGATTAAATTATCTCCAAAAACAAATCCAAACATATACACTATCTCTAACACATACTTTACACTCGGAAAATGAATCCAAACACTATGAATAATAATAATAATAAGAAGAAGAAAAGTTATTACCCGTATCGTAAAGGAATGTATCGGTTAAAGATATATATCATATAGTATATGTAGCCAGACTTAAAATATGATTCAAATTATTTATTATTATACTTACAAAAATAATTTAAATTATTATTTTAAGTTAATCATCTTCATTCAATGAAGGTTGTATTTGAACTATATTTTGAGGAGGACATGTTAATTCGGGATAAAGATGGATATTTGAGAATGCAACAATTATCTCAACCAGAATAAAGATGGGCATATGGCCTTAAAAAAAAAAAAGTATAATCAATAGACAACAATTGTCATAATAGACCGTCAGTATGATCAATAAAAAACAAGCAAATTATAGCAATATCAAAATGTATTCGATCTAATTAATTACTTTCAATAAATTAAATAAAATTTCTAGAGATTTAAAATCAACAACTTGCATTAGAGTTGCTAGAATCATCCCCACAAAAACACTCTAACGATCAAATTATGAATATAGCCTAAGAGGTCTAGTGGCTCAAACACAACCATGTTCTCTACAGATAAATAAAATCGATAATGAGTGATACAATCCCCAACATGACTGTGTCCCTGGCCATGTACTCGATAGGCGTGAGGTTGTTGCGCATAGCACTTAGAGGTTCAACATAGCCTGAGGACTTCATTGCTATAACATTATTTTACTATGAACGAAAATTACATTTTATCTAAAAAAAAGTATTCTAATTGTAATTGAATGACTACGGGGGATTATTTACAATTTTAACTCAATGTACGAAAAACAATGAGCCTTACAAAAATGATGTCATCACATATCTAATTATGAAAAAATCCAATTTAAAAGTCATCGAGTAATATTGGTCAAACTCAACTCAACCTTAAAAAAAAAAAAAAAAACACGAATTCGATTAAGTTATTTGAAACTTCTTCAACAAGGGGCAACAAGTGTACAAACCCCTTTTACCCACGTAAGATAAAAAGAGATGAACATAAGGAAAACTCAAATGCTAACATTTCGTTTTAGAAAACAAATCACGTTGACTAGGTTGCCCACAAAGTTGTAATCAAGAGACGAAACATTCAACACATACAATATAAATATATTTTCCACACTCCAGCAAACAAAAATATTAATAGCGTACAGGAAGAAATTCACGAAACAAACAGAGCAGAATTCATAATAGTTGGATTGGGATAAGAGGGGGTCGGAAAAATGAGGTGGACAAAGCAGGAGGAGACAAAGCCGCGCAGATTTCTTACCAGAGTGGGTTGTTGGAAAAGTTTGAAATAGTACTAAATTGGGGGGCGTTGTAATTTCTAAGTTGTTCTAGAAACCCCATGTCACTTTCTTTGGACCGCCCCATTATTTTTCTCTTCCCCTTTCTCTTCTCACTATTTATATTCCCCAACACCCATAACACGCTTCTACTCTAGAAAACACAGGCAAAAATCAACTGCTGCCCGCAGCCTGCAACTATTCTCTTCCTTTCCTTCCCCATAGAAGTTATGGTCTGGCGGATTATCAGATCATCATCATCATCATCATCATCAACCAATGGAAATTGCTAAAGTCCCAAAGCACGATCTCGTCCATTCTCGCGTTTTTCTCTTCGGATTTTACTGCTGGGGTTGGGAATTCCTCACTGCCCTTTTGCTCTTTAGTTGCTGATTCATCGTCTTTTTAATATTTAGTATATTTAATTCTGTGGAGGGAGAAGAGGAGTGTGAAGTGGGTGTTTTTTTTTTTTTTTTTGCGATTTTGAGTTTGTTGGATTGGTGAGGAAATGGGGCAAAGGTCTGTTCCGGCGCCGTTTTTGACGAAGACGTATCATTTGGTGGATGATCCGAAAACCGACGACGTGATCTCGTGGAACGAGGCTGGTACGACGTTTGTGGTGTGGAAAACAGCGGAATTCGCTAAGGATTTGCTGCCTAATTACTTCAAGCACAACAATTTCTCCAGCTTCGTTCGTCAGCTCAATACCTATGTAAGTGATAACTCTCCTTCTTCATTAATTTCATCAGTTCATTTTCGTGTCTTGTACGTAGGTACGTATATATGAAGGGAGTAATATAATTAATGTTTCTTCACAAAGCTGAATGTGGTCCGCTTCGTGTTAATTAATGATGAAGAAGAGTATTATTACCATTTTACCTATAGTCAAAATATGCACTATATATTTATAATATCATAAAAACACATAAATTGCATTAAATTCAAAAGATATGTAATAAAGCAGCTCAACCTACTTTTTTCATCTATTGACTCCACAACATAAAGCATGGAAGAAATTGGTCTGTAATATTCTTCTTGCGTAGTTTTATATTCGTGTTTGATTGTGTGTGTGTGTGAGAGAGAGAGAGAGAGAGGGGAATTGTGTAGAAGAAGGTTCTTGTGTTGAACTTTGTTTGATTTCACACGTACCAAACAAGGAGTTAAGGTTATGTGATTGTTTACCGGCGTTTGACTTTAAGCCAAAAGGTTTTTGGTGGGGAAGTGGGCCGGCTTTCATTCTCTTACCTGTCTAGATAAAATTGCGACTACCCAACAAACAAGCGCCCACCTAATTTTTCGGCAAATATGGTAAGAATGGGTGTGATGTTTGGGAGGTGGGTGGTGTTTATCTTAGGACCAATAGCGCCACATAAACAATTTACGGTGGATTAGGGAAAATTCTTACCACAAATAAAGAATGATCCTGGTGTGATATACTCTCGTCAAAAAGAAAAAAAAAAAAAAAGCAATTGTGATATACTTATTTTATAATTGATCGTTATTTATGAATTGTATATCAATTAAACAATAAGAATATTGTGGTTGTTATGTAATTGATTTAGATTTGAGCTGGATTCAATTTAAATTATAATTTTCATACAAAAAACATATTTTGAGGTTATGAGTGGCATGTACGAATATTTGTTTGCTGAGCGTAGCACGTTTTAAGATTTCATTTGGTGAGTTTGATTATTATTATTATTATTATTATGGTTCTCCTTTTTTTTTTGTGACGTAAATACTAAATCATTTTCTTGCTTTACTGTGATTAAGACACACTCCCATATTAAAAAAAAAATAAAAATACAATGAGATTTTTAAAGTTCCTTAGTCAGATTCTTACATCTAACGTGGTGATATATTTTAACAAAAATGCAACGTAGATCCTACAACCTTTATTATTATATGATACGATCTTTACGTAGGATTCTCTGTCTGAACGTGTAATTTGTATTTTGGCTATCATGTGAATACAAAATTGGTCTTCTACGAATAAGTGGTGATATTATATATTGCCTTTAATAATAGTATAGATATGTTAGTTTCTTCCAGATTTCCAATATAATAGTGAGATCATACGTAGAGAGAGAGAGAAGTTCAACGAGGTGGGCGCTGTACAGTTACAGACTTAATTACATGCGTCGCAGGCGTTGGTCGGAATAAGCAATTGACCCAAAGTTTACACTTTTCCGAATTGACGGCTGAGATCGCAATTTTTTCTTCCTAGGCCGTTGTTGGGAGTCAACATCATCGTGTGATGTGGTTTTACAATAATTAAAGTTGTAAAAATGAGTTGTTAGAAGTGAATTTAGTCTTGTTTTTTAGGTGGGACGTGATGGCTTGCATTTGTAGTGCGATTTAGAGGATTCTAGAGAACCATGAAGTATAGTTGGGAATTGCTTTTCTTTGTGATGGGTATTTTTTTAAGCTAGAAAAAACGAAAATAATCTTTATAGATCATTTCTCTAGTTAATTCAAGAACAAGTTGTGGGAATAGTTGTTCAAGTTAAGGTTATGAAAACCCGGACAACGATAATAGTCCTCAATGTCTAAGTTAGTGGAATTGATGCGTCGGATCGATAAATGATTTGATGGGATTATTTGTAGAAGATGGTTTGGTTGAACTAAACATGTCAATACGACTCGAATCATTCCTAAATTTGAGGTACATTTGTATGTAGTTGTGCATATGTCATCCAAGTCTATTTTGAAATTTCCTTATATAGACCATATCTGGTCGAATTTAAATAATAATACTTGTATTGTACACTTACTGTATGGTTGGTCTTTTTCTAAAACTGTATATAAGTAAGTGTATTTTATGTATGATTGATTTAGATACCCGACGGTGGCTATAATTTTAGATCAATAATACCCCAAACAAAATGAGAAGTAGATTCTTGAAATTTTTGGTAAGTTCAAGTGGAAGTTGGGGTATTTATGTCTTTTTAGTAATATGTAATGGTGGAACCCATTATACAAGTAATGATAACAAATGTGTAATATTTTCAACAAGGAATTGAGTTGGACTTGGTTCGAACGTTACTTGTGTGGTAAATTTATGTTCTGAGTTAAAAGTTGAGAAAATTGATGTTTCGTTGCGCGTGCCTTTGTTCAGGGTTTCCGGAAAACTGTTCCGGACAAATGGGAATTCGCCAATGAAAACTTCAAGCGAGGAGAAAAAGAGCTGCTCGCGCAAATTCGCCGCCGGAAAACCGCATCTACTCAGAACCCGGGCAGCGGGAAGCCTGGAGCTGCCGACAATCTGGCTTCACCGGCGAGCTCCGGTGAGGACCTGGGGTCAAGCTCCACCTCGTCTCCTGATTCCAAGAACCCTGGATCTTTGGAGACGCACGTGTCGGCTCAGCTCGCTGACTTATCCGGCGAGAACGAGAAGCTGAGGAAAGATAACGAAATGCTGAGCTCGGAACTTGCACAAACCAGGAAGCAATGCGATGAGTTGATAGCTTTCCTGACTCAGCGTGTGAAGGTGGCTCCCGAACAGATCAGCCGCATTATGAATCTGCAGGTGGGTGGCGGAAAGTCTGATTGTGATGATGACGAAACTGAGAATTGTATGAAATTGTTTGGGGTGATGGTGAAAAAGAAGAGGGGTTGTAGTGAGAATACGGATTTTTCAGGGCCAAATAGGAAAGAAACAAAGAGGAGCATGGAGGTTAGTGTTCCATGGTTGAAGATCTCGGAGGAGAGCAGCAAGGTATGTAACTGACCATCCAGATCATGCCACGTGTTCTTGGAGATGTTAGCAGACATTATTATTAAGGTAGGCATAGAGAGAGTGTCCAAATCCAACCGTAAGGCTGCGATGTTGTTAAGGCCAGAAATAAAGGAGTTTTCTTCATCAAATTGATAAAATTCCTTGAGTGATGGATGATGAGTTGGAAGATCAAAAGCAAATGGGTTTTCCCTTCTCACATTTAATGTAAATTTTTAGTTCTCGGAGTCTATGTTTGTATACGTACAATCGAACACTTGTTGTATAAATTTAAGTGTCTATTATACTGTCGAGACTCGAGACCGATCCCACCTTCATAATTTTCCGCAAAAGAGAAGAAGATATTTCAGTCTGTAGTTGGGTGGCTGATTGGGCCTTCTTGCCCGCTATAATGGGTTTGGCCCATTGGTTGAGTTGTAGCCCACTATGAAGTGTGAACTTTCAGATATATTACATTATACGGAGCTTCTAACTTAGTGTTTTTTAAAACGAGAAATTTTTGTTTGGATTTGGCTCCATTGAACCTGAATTAATTAAAGGTAAGTATAATATATTTATCATATTATTGTATATAGTTTAGGAAAATTGATTAATTACATAGTAAGTATAATATATTATTTTGTGATTGAATTAGTTCGATTAAATTTGATTTGAACAAGAACTTTTCACTTGAAACTAATATTTTTTGTAGGGTAAAAGTATCTTTAGATTTGTGTGATCACTCAATTTCAGAAAATATGTAAATATCTTTTTATGATTAGCCGTCGTAGAATAAATATTTTTCTATGGCAGCTTGTTGATTTTTTACTTTAATGAAGTATCTATACTTGTTTATAAAATAAAAATATTTATAATTATAATATATTTTAAAAGGATTTATTCGTAATTTATCATTATTTTTATTATTATAAATTCTCGAGATAAAGATTACGCAAAACAAATAGTAATCCAACACAGTCACAGTGATAACGTGCTGTCACTGCCATTGGCCGGCTCTAAATATCTGGCATGAAGCTCTGATGGCTATAATTTCCGGCGGTTTCTCGTGCTCCGCGTTCCGTCTCGCACTGCCGTCTTGTTCCGCTCCAAGTTCTCGCCTTTCAGTATCAAGAACCCGATCATCAGGCTTGTCAGCATCCATGAATTCCGGCGATGAGCAGAGAGCGAGACTCATGGAGTTTCCTTATGTCTCCGGCCCGCACAGAGACCTGATGGTGGAGCTGCTATCTTCTGTGGAAACCAGGCTTGGATCATCGCTGCGACCTTGTAATCTCCCACCCGATGTACGACATTTTGGGCATCCTGCTGGCACCGCCTATGCTTCGATCCAGCTCCGACCCGGCCGCCCTTCTTCTCAGGTACCTTCTTCTTCTCTATTCTTTCTTTTTATTTTTCCTTTTTAGATGCTTGAAAGTGATTTGTTTTTGCTGTAGTATGAAAATAATAAGGAATTAAGACGTGGGCTTTTCTTGGGGTGTTAGCGTGCGGCTGTTCTGATAATGATCTGACAGAAAATTCTAACACAGCGTGGTTTTGATCTAATCTAAACTAATTATCACATGACAAGTGTAGATTAACATATTGTTCAGGAAAATTGTTGATTCGATCAAATTTAGTTTGAGTCAAGACTTTTATGAAACAGCATAGTGCAAATAAGCCTGGCCTTTGGGGTGAGGGGGTGGAGACTGGAGGGGATCACATGAAAGAAAATTAAAATCAAGAAAAATGTGAGAATTCGTAGTACCCCGATGGTTTGTATGTTGATATAAGCTTCACCGCTTCAGTTTCATGCTTTTTTATTTTTAACAAATAATATTAAAGGAAAATCTCATAACCAAATCCGAGATTCATGTAATATATATATCAGGCAATGAGTGAGAAACCTCGTACCTATATAATAAGCATAAAGTCCTGGTTGTCTTGGTCACTTGTGGTTGAGAAGGGGTTTAAGTTCTACCAACCCCTGCTAATATAAGTACAAACTTTCTGGATGCTGCTACTTTTCCCTTAATATATCCCAACCAACAGCATACCCATACTTGAACTCATGTATGGATGAAATCTCACTTCATTATATGACTTGTGCAAGTTGGTTAGAGAACACGACTCACACTATGTTTCGACTATAGGTTCTCGAATTGTATATCACATTCTCAAGTTTTAGGACAATCTGAATATGTATCAGATTGATTTCATATTGGGAGGTTGGATTCACTGCAAGTTCCCGTCTGGCGGAGCCTTGAACATAACGAGCCTCTCAGGCTATCTGAATTCCTCGACTGATGCTCCAAACTTCCGGCTGGAGCTAATCCAAAGCATCCCAACTTCGCTCGTCCTAGTTCTTGATTTGACTCCACGAAAAGACCTCATCTTGCACCCTGATCACCTCAAAACCTACTATGAAGATACTCAGTTGGACAGATACAGGCAACGCCTCCATGCACTGCCGGAGGTGAGTCCTTACATCTCACCGTCTCTTTATGTACGTGCTGCTGTTTCTCCGACAGCAATTCTAGTCAGCATAGACGTTGGAGCCGGTGAAACAACAGCTATTGAAGAGATCATCCAGGACCATGTCGGTCCCGTTGCAAAGGAGTTGCTCCAATTCTGGATGGAGTCGTGCGCCTGTACTGAGAGATGTGTTGGGAAGGCCGAGAGGGCGTATTTAGCTGAAAGGGATCGACTAATAAAGAATAAAACTATCGAGCTGGATCTTGGCTCAAGTTTCCCAAGGTTGTTCGGACAAGATGTAGCTGATAGAGTATTAACTGTCCTAACAGAACATTACAAGAAGTGATTTTCTGCTTTTTAGATGTCAATAATGTACAAATCGCTTGCAGTTAAAGTGTATATGGAGCTGCTTGGTCTTCATTATTTACCATCTTTGTTCATCCATCTGTTTTCTATAGTCCCTACTGTATGGTTTCACCATTCAATTTTTTTTTTCTTTTTTCTTTTGAGTAATAAATACCATTCATGACAGTCCGATATAAGGAGAATTAATTTATTAGACAGTCGTTAATTCTATATTAATTTTTGTAATTTTTTAAATAATAAATAATATTTATAATTATAACAAATCGCAAGAGACCTCGTTTTTATTTATCCTTTTCGTTTTGAATAATAAGGAAGGGGCATTTTTGGAGTTTTATTATATATATATATTTTTTATGTAACCCTAGTAGAGGAGAGTCCAGTATTGAACGGACGTTAATATTAAGGATTTTATAATTTTCTAAGTAAGGAGGTTGTAATTATAATTAGGCCAAGCCATAGGAATTTGCATGTATTTTACTTTAAAATGAAGTAGTCTTATATACACACTCATTTTCATTGAAAATTTTTGTTTGAATTAAATTTAATTAAATTGAATCAATAATACAGTATATAAATTATATTTATTATATAACTCATCACTCTTTATTAACTATGGGTAATTAAGGCTCTATTTAAGAGATTTGGTATAATTACATAAATTTTTTTGTAAATTAAAAAAGTATATCTAATGCTATTCGACCAACAAATAAATCCACTCGTTAATAAAATTTACAAAATCTGCTGACATTGTCGTAATAGTGGAACAAAATTTATATCTACCCTTAATTGATTTATTACAAATTCATTATATATCAAATAAATCTTTTCAAACCAAAATACAATTATATATCTTTATGTACTAATATGTATATATATATATATATGTAATTAAGAATATTATTAAATATAATCCCACATCATAAAAAAATTAATATATAATTATAACAAATTTTATAAAAAGAGCAATATAATTATCTTTTTAATTATATATCAAAAGTGTGTGTTAATTGATTTAGGTGCATAGAGTCAGACAGCCCAACTCAATAATTGGTGGCAATGGCATGCTATAAATATATCTCACCGGTGCCTTATAAGGTAAGTAGAAGCTCTTATGGCTGTAATTTCTAGCAGTTTCTCATACTCCGTTTTCCATTTCCCACTGCCTTGTTATTCCGCTCCAAGTTCTCGCCTTTCACTTTCAGTGTCAAGAACCCGATTGTCAGCTTCCATGGATTCCAGCGATGAGCTTAGGGCGAAATTCATGGAGTTTCCTCATGTCTCTGGCTCCCACAGAGACCTAATGGTGGAGCTGCTATCCTCCGTGGAAACCCGCCTTGGGTCCTCGCTGCAACCTTGTACTCTCCCACCCGATGTACAGCACTTTGGGCATCCTACCGGCAACGCCTCTGCTTCTCTCCAGCTCAGACCTGGCCTGCCTTCTTCTCAGGTACCCTCTTCATCTCTATACTTTTTGCATTTTCTAAAATATTTTTTTTTCTTAAAAAGTAATTGTTTTTTGCTGTAGTATTTTAATTAGGACTTAAGACGTGGGGTTTTCTTGGGGCGTTTGCATATGGCTGTGATCTTTGGATTTCTGCTCTGCTAAACATGATGTTGGTGTAGTAGCTCGGATGATGAAATGAGATGGCGTACGGAATCAAATCACATGTTATTGTAGATACTTTTCCTCGTTGCAAGAGTTTAATGAACTGGAAGAAAATCAGAATCAAGAAAAATGTGAGAATTGGTATGAGCTCCCGTTTCATGTTCTGTGTAAATATATAGGATTAATTAGAAAGGATCCCCTAATGTTTGAATACCCTTGTTGTTTGAAAAGTTAAATGGAAATTTCATTAATCAAATCCGTAGATTCAAGAAGATGATTGAGGTAATGGCTGAGAAACATCCTACCTATACAAGCACAAATTCCTCGTTATTGTTCATATGTGGTTGGAAATATGGTAGTGTGTGCCAAATGATAAGAAAAAAGGTGTTAAATTCCACCAACACCTGCTTGTGTAAGTGCAAACTTTCTTGATGCTCTGAATTTTACCTCAAGAGCATACTAACACTTAGTTGTGAGCAAATGGAAGAAGTCATGGTATTGAACTATTAACAATATGTTTAAGATTTGTAGTTTCTTGAATTATATGCCTGCTCGAATTCTCAACTCCTAGGAAAATCTGAATATGTATCAGATTGATCTCGTATTGGGAAGTTGGATTCACTGCAAGTTGCCATCTGGTGGAACCTTGAACATAACGAGCCTCTCGGCCTATTTGAAGCCCTCGACTGATGCGCCACACTTCCTGCTGGATCTCATCCAGAGCAGCCCGACTTCGCTTGTCCTAGTGCTTGATTTGACTCCAAGAAAAGACCTCATCTTGCATCCTGATCACCTCAAGACCTACTATGAAGATACACAGTTGGACAGACATAGGCAACGCCTCCATAAGCTGCCGGAGGTGAGACCTTATATCTCGCCGTCTCTTTATATACGAGCTCTTCTTTCTCCAACAGCAATACTAGTCACCATAGATGTTGGAGCCAGTGAGACAACAAATATTGAAGAGATCATTCGGGACCATGTCAGTCAAGTTGCAAAGGAGTTGCTGCAATTTTGGATCGAGTCGTGCGCCTGTCCTGAGAGACATCTGGAGGAGTCTGAAAGGGCTTATTTAGCTGAAAGGGATCGAATAATTAAGAATACAACTATCGAGGTGGATCTTGGTTCGAGTTTTCCAAGGTTGTTCGGGCAGGATGTAGCTGATAGAGTATTAACTGTCCTAAAAGAACAGTACAACAAATAATTTTCTGCCTTCCAGATGTCATTATAGGCATTTATTGCCAAAATCTTTTGCGGTTATAGTAAGTTTATGGAGTATGGTCTCCATTACTCACCATCTTAGCTCATGTATATGTTTATATAGCCCCCTACTGTATAGTTCCACTACATAACATGAATTCATATTTTCAAATGCAATATGACAAATTAGTCCATCACACGTTAAGGTAAAACCATCAACAGTTCAACACCCTCATGCAGTGTTGTGGCATATTTCTTGCAAGATTTCAACTTACCTCGATCTTCTTTGGAACACGATTTTCAGACGTCCAATGTTCCTCTATACGGCATGAACTGTGTGGATAGTTGCACTTATAAAGATAAACTTTATATCCGCTGGATGTGAACAAAATTTCTTGGTCTGGAAAATCTTTGTCTAGACTATGTTTCCGAGGACCAAACGAGTTACACAACAAGTGTAAGTATATTTGCATGTGGCCTGCTATTTTTTTTTTAATTGTACAATTAATTATATGGCATGTGTAACATATGATCAATTCATGTATGGTCACATTCAATTCGGGCTATATGATCAATTAATGTCTGATCAGAGTCTCTTTCTCCTAGGAAATGAGCATAAATATGGGCGAAGATAGATAATAATATAGGAATTTACGACTGAAATGAGGTGAAGATCTTTAGTGGAGGAAGAAAGAAGTTTTAAATCATGTGAAACCACTGGTGTAATTTCCTCTTGCACAATAGAAGTCTGAATCGTGGGAAACGGCATGAAGTAAAAAGAAGGTAGCAGTTTATTCAAATAACTATTCAGACTTGAATACAGCCAAACAACACACACTACGTAGTAACAGTACGATGATGCTGAAATCTTCATGGCGTTCTTACTGTCTCGTGCTTCTCTGCGACGTCCATTTATGCCATATTTTTGCTCGCATCTCTCAAGATTCAACCACTCGCTTCATACAAATACCGATTTCACCAACTATTATCTTTCTCTGTTACGGTTCTGCCGGAAGAGCCGAGACTTGGAAGCCTTAAAATCTCTTCTAATAGTACATGGATTGATCAGCCACCAACCTTTAGTTAAACACTACATTGATCAATGCTGTCATCTGGGTTTTCCGAATTTAGCTCTTTCAGCGTTCAGAACAATCGAAAAACCGTGTCTTTACTTGCAGAATTTAGTTCTCAGGAGCTTATCTAGTGATGGGTTGTTTGAAGATGTGATGTACGTTTATCAAACATGTCGAGACTCTGGACTTTCATCTGATAATTATACTTACCCTTTTGTGATCAAGGCGTGTGCAGCTTTGCGTGATGTCTGGTTCGGTAAAATGACGCATTGTGTTGTTTTGAAGAGTGGGTTTGGAGAGAATCTGGTTGTGCAAACGGCGCTTCTAGATTTCTACTCCAAAGTCGGTGAAATGGGAAATGCACGTAAGTTAGTTGATGAAATTTCTCAACCAGATGTGGTTGCTTGGAATGCTTTGATTTCTGGATATTCCGTTAATGGGTTTGATTATGAGGTTCTTCAGGTTCTTCAAGACATGCACACCATGTCTGTGAAGCCTAATTCCAGCACGTTTGCGAATGTGTTTCCTGTGTGTTCCCGTGTTGGAGTTGATGATGTTGGTACTTCTGTTCATGGATTGGCTTATAAACTTGGATACACAGAGGAGGAATCTCTAGTGCCTGCTTTAATTTCAATGTATGCTAATAGTGGGGACTTGTTGGCTGCTAGACATATTTTTGATACTTCAACGAGAAACAATGTTGCCATATGGAATGCAATAACTTCTGCTTACACGCGGAACCATAGACCGGAAGATGCTGTTCCAGTGTTTCAAGCAATGCTACGAGATGATATGAAGCCGAATATGATAACTTTTGTGTCTCTGCTTCCCTCTGCTGAAAATCTTGGCTGCATTTATGTTGAATCCTTCCATGCTTATTTAGTGAAATTTGGATTTGAGCAAGAGCTCTCTGTTGTCACAGCTCTTCTCTCAGTGTATGGTAAACTAGGGAATATGGATTCAGCTGAGTTCCTTTTCCATAATATAAGTGCAAGGAACCTCCTGTTTTGGAATTCAATGGTGTCAGCATATGCTGGCCATGGCCTTTGGGAGCAGAGTTTGGAAGTATTCCGGCTCATGCAGAAGGATGGTTTTGTTCCAGATGCAATCTCAATTGTCAGTCTTCTTTCTTCATGCTCTGAAATGAGTGCCACTTTGCTCGGAATGTCTGCACATGCTTTTAGTATCAGAAAGGGTATTGATTTAAACCTCAATGCATCCAATGCACTGTTGGCATTTTATTGTGACAGCAAAGAATTGGTCTATTCTTTCAGGATATTTGATAGAATGGTTGAAAAAAATGTTGTTTCATGGAACACAATGATTTCTGGATGTGTAGATAATGGAGAATCTGAGAGAGCGAGGCTCCTATTCCATCAGATGAGGCAAGGAGGAGTAAACTTTGATTTGGTGACATTGATAACTATCCTTCCCTCTTGCCATGAGTGTCAAAATCCGTTGCTTGGTTTAGCAATTCATAGCTATGCTCTCAAGACTGCTCTGACAACTGATATTTCCTTAGTTAATGCCCTTGTTAGCATGTACATCAATTGTGGAGAGCTTGATGCAGCAAGGTTACTCTTTGATGATATGCCAGATAAAACTGTGGTTTCATGGAATGCTGTTCTAACCGGCTACCGTTATCATAACTTACTAAAGGAGACCATCAAATTGTTTAATCAAATGATAGAGGAGGGTCAAACACCAAATTATATAACTTTGCTTAATGTGTTGCCTGCATGCCACACCCTTCCTCAAGGTAAATCTATTCATGGTTATATCATTAGGAGGATGATTCCACTCGAAACTCCTCTTCTCACATCTCTGATGATCATGTACGCTAGATTGGAAAACTTAACATCATGGTTGAAGCTGTTCCATATTGGAGATAAGACGAGTATTTCTCTGTGGAACACTGTTATATCTGCAAATCTACTTTCAAAAGATGGTTCTATGGCATTTTCCTTCTTCCGTGAGCTGCTGCGGAACAAAATCGAGCCCGATAATGTTACAGTTCTGAACCTCATTTCAGCTTGTGTCCACCTTAAGAACTTGCGCATTTCAAACTCTGTCTTGGCTTATCTGGTAAGAAAAGGATTCGACAAACATGTGGCAATTAGTAATGCCTTGATCGATATGTATGCAAAATGTGGGAACATGTGTTGTGCAAGGATGCTCTTTGAGGCGTTGGCACAAAAGGACACTATTTCTTGGAGTGTAATAATAAATGGGTACGGGTTGCATGGCGACGTTGAAGCCGCTCTTGCTCTTTACACACAGATGAAACTTCTTGGTTTGAAACCCGACAAAGCTACCTACCTGAGTGTATTATCAGCTTGCAGCCATGGGGGTTTTGTCGAGCAGGGCAGGAAAATTTTCGACTCTATGATACACGAAGATGGTTTGTACCCAGGGTTGGAGCATTATGCATGCATGGTCGATGTTGTTGGTAGAACAGGCCACTTGAATGAGGCATATGAACTTGTCAAAAATTTACCACATAAACCTTCCTCAAACATCCTTGGATCACTATTAGGTGCTTGTCTAAGTCATGGAAATTACCAGCTTGGAGAGGAAATAGGTAGGTTGCTCCTAGATATGAACCCAAAAGATTCTGGGTCCTACGTGATTCTCCATAATATCTATGCCGCTGCAGGGAAGTGGCTAGATGCCAACAATGTGAGGCTGGCGATGGAACAGAACCAGTTCAGTAAATCTCCAGGCGTCAGCCTTCTTGATGGAAATACGTGTATTCTTTAGCAGTAACTGTAACATCCAATATAAAGAAAGACACGTAAACGTCTGTGGAATACAAATTTTCTGCAGTTAATGGGATATGCAATTGTTGGTACAAGACAAACAGGAGAATAACTCAGTGGAATATAAATTTTGCTGCAGTTTATGGGATATGCTATTGTTTAGTATAGGACAACATGAGAATAACTCAAGCGAAGGCCGATGTCAATGATTAGACACTTTAAGACGGGTAAACCAGATTTCTCTCCGGCGTTCTGATTGTCGAGAAACCAAGACCACTATTTGTAAGGATCAAACCTTGAGTGAAGGACATTATAGAGAACCTCAAGTTGATCAACATCAAGTAACGAGAACAACGTTTGAATGACGCTAAATGCCCTGCAAAACGTTGCATGGAAAACATTATACATTGGTGAAGGTACTGCAGCCAAGCAAATGAAATCCTTGAAATAGATTATAATTAAGAAACAAGGGGCAGATTCTCCAAAAGAAGACAAAAATGTTATATTAAAAAAATCAAAATTTCTTCCCAAGTAACATAATATGAATACCCACCCTAGCATTCATTGATAGGTTTACCACATTTAAAAATACTACAATAAAATACTAGAAACATGTATCTGTCCAACTCTTAGAATGTTCCAATACATCAAAAATCAAGTAGCTAAAAGAGAAACGTAAAACAATTTCATCTTGCAGTCAACCAAACACAATATTCAGCGTCATTCCTTCGCCATAGTTTTATCGTTCCCAACAGCAAGCCTCAAGAAAGGAACTTGACTGCTTGACTCAGAAGTGCAGCTCACCAGCCAGTCAAGCAGCATCATACATGGAGCTCCAAAATGCAGGGGGTTCAGACAAAACCAGGCATTATTGTCAATGAAAATGCACTTGCAACATCCACAATATGCATTGATCCATCATGTTTGTTTCATGTAGTGGAACTCCCACTAGTGGTTTGCTTAGCAACATAAATTTGTTTCATCTTTGAAGCAGGAAAACCTTTATCCATACTGGTGGAATGGATCCTCCCATGGAAACCCATCCTCCGGTGAGACCATTCATTTCCTGTGCTGTTCCTATGAGACATTGCCCCTCTTTGATAATTATAGCCAGCAGTATTACCCTGTTGGGTTGATTTCTGAGAGAACTGAGTCTTGACAGCACTTGCACTCTGGTGTTTGCCATTCTCGACTGTGTCAGGCTTGCTGGATTCAGCATTTGTACTTCCAGATGAGTTCTGAACAGCAACATTCTGCCCAGATGAAGATGACGTGGATCTCAATGAACCAGTATCTACTAATCCTAGTTCAGAAGGAAATGGGGCCACATTTGTTTCTGGAGCAACAGTGAAACTTGGACTATTGTCTGACGATGCTGCAGTTCGAGACTCGGTGAACCTTTTTGCAGTTAATGATTGGTCAATTGAATGTCCGTGGTTGACTTGCGAAGGTGGCACACCTTCTCCTTGTGGGTGCGATGGTCGAGAGACTGGAACAGAGTGAAGGGGAGAAGCAGGAATGTGTCCCCATCGAGCTTGGACAGGCAAATCAGAAGCAGTCTGAAATGAAAGGTTGCTCTTCTTTAACAGACAAGACCTCAGTGAAAAAATACATAATAAGTACATGAAGAAAATAAAAAAATTATCTCATATCAAGCTTGCCCTGCAGCAAACTCCAATTGCAAACAAATGAGACCACAAAGGGAAAACGACTTCCAAATAAATAGATAATTCCAAAGATAATCTTGTAGTAAATAAACAATATGAAGATGAATATGCAAGAAGCTTTTACCTGGAATGGAGTTACATCAAACATGGGCAATGGGGAGGGCATAGGTAATAGTGGAGATCCAGGTGCAAGATGCTGAACAGGAGCTGTCAAATTGGGAGCATTCCGCTGCACATTAGTCATATTCATATTATTAATGTCTCCCTCACCAATATGCATGGCAGAGGAAGTCGGATTGTTTTTCCAATCAGCTTGCTTTCCAGAAGGGATATATGTGGTACCCATAAAACTCAAACCAACCTGCCCGTATTGTCCAACAGGAGCAAAATGGTTGTAGACAACCATATGCGGAGGCCCCTGGACCCCCGCAATGCCTCCAGGCGGACCAATGAATGGCCCCGAATAGCCAGCCGGAGGACCATAAAATGAGTCCACACCAGAGTGGCATTGCTGCCAGTTACCAAGAGGTGCAGAACTAGAAGGCGTACTCTTTTGGGGCTGTGATTGTGTACCAGAAGATTCGTCATGTGGACTGAATGCAAAAATTGGCCCCCCCAACAGTGGATTCATCTCGTAGAATGGGAAGTGGGAAGGTGGACCCCCAGGGAAATGTGAAAGCATCTGGCTCGAGGAACTCTGGGGACTTGGTAATGGAGGCCATAAGGAGATTGGTGTTGTCTCAACAGAGAGATCTGCTGGAAGAGAAACACTTAATAGCTCCTCACCCCGTGATTGACTTGCCAAGTGCTGGTCCCCAACCACACCTGTGAAAAGATATAAGCAGTTAAATACAAGAACGCAAACATCCATATCGTCACTGCCTCCCTCTCTTAAGTTGGGTCAGACTTCAGTGCTACCTGTTGTAATGCTGTCAATATCAGCACCAACAAAACTTTTGGTGTCATTAACTGCCAAACCATTCCCCGCTATCTCATCACTGCTGATGGCTGCAACAGCAACAGCAGAAGCAGCTGCTTCTGCTTCAGCCTCACAATCTTGTAAGGGAACACAAGAGTCACTCAGGTGTTTCTCTTTCTCAAAGAAAAGAGAATTATCTTTCTCAGGCACAGGAAAACTGCGTGACATTTGCACATCAGGTCGGTTGGAACCTGGAGCACCAATTGTATTTGATACAACACGGCTACTAGGAGGAAGGACTGTCGGAGATGTAACGGCACCTGACAACAGACAAAATGTGAATTTCAGGTGTAAAATGTTTATATAAGGAGAAACAAAGCTTGTGTTAAATACCAAATTGAATTTTCTCCCCAGCAAGTAAGGAATTAATTGGGCTTGCACCAGAAGAAAAAGTTTTATCCTTTGTCAAAATGGATGCTGTTGGCAGGATTGGATCACTGGCTGTGCTGGAATGGCCTCCACCAGCAGAAATGTGTGAATCGTATCGAGCGGGTTTCATAGCCTCATCAATTTGGGTCTGGCTCAAAGACATCACCTAGAAGAAAGAAAAATAATGATCAGTATTTTTCTTAGAAATGTAAACAAATGCAATTTCAATGTCAACAAGAACCCTAGAAGAGAAAAGAGCGAAACCAGATATCTTTTAAACAGTACGGAAGTAGTTTGAGGTCCTCATTAAGTTTTGGAAGTATAATGCTAAATGAGAACAAGCACCAACCTATACTAGGCTCACCGGGAAAAGTGGCAGGAGAGACCCGTCAGCAAATTTGAGTTTCATAGTTTGTACACTCCACTAATTAACACTAGCACTTGAAGACCTCTAGTACTTAGTTAAGGAAAAGCAACAACTCTATCAGTCAGACAATTAATCTTCAGATGACTAAGAACGAGTGCAACTTTCAGATGGGTCAAGAGAAAATTTGCAATTTAATGTACATTTTTATCTCCTAACTGACAACACAAGAAGTTGTTCTGACTATAACTTAAGGCATTTCTGAGAAATCTTCCAGGAGGATGGCTGCCAGCTATCACTAACCTATATCAATACAGCAAAAATTCAAGCATAGAGCTCTTAATTATTCCCCGCAGACACCCAACTAGTCAAGGATGATTCATCGTGATTCATTACCTTATTTTTGCTGTCAAACATTGGACCGAGATCACGTTCCGTTCCACCATTAGAAACAACAGACACAGGGTGTGCTTGGGAAGGTCTGCCAATATAAGCATAGGTACAAGAATACATTAGATAATCTGTTAAATAAGATTCAAATTCTGAAGTGCCATTAAATTGACATTTACTTCATAGGCTGTGCTTCCGAATTGACAGCAGTGATAACAATCTGAGGCTTGGAAACTGCAGCAGTAAATCCTACTGATTCTAAATTATTGCCAAAGTGAGGACTCCGGGATGCAGTAAAATCCAATTGAGAGTTGCTTGGTTCTTCACTTGCCAAGGGTATGGACAGTTTATTATGGCTCCTTGGGACTACAACCTTTTGTCTGGTAGCACGTGGTTTGGATGGTGGCTGTACGAGACAAGAGAAATCAGTAATTCCCTTAGAGGGAGAAAACATGACCGAAAAAATAGATATCATCACAAAACTTCCACAATACGCAAGAGTAAAAGTTTCTCTGAGCATTCATACCTTAGAGGTGCGTGATTTTGCTTTGATTTCCTTTTCCCTCTGTTCACGTCGATCGTTGAGCATCTGCCTTTTGGATCTGACTTCAATGAAATCATCCTCATCACTGGGGGTTTCTATACCAGGTTGTTTAAACACACGAACAACACCACTCTGTAAGGGAGCATCAACATCCTCCTCGGTAGCATTTCTCCTCAAATTGACTTCACCAGGGTGCGAAGTATTCTGAATCTGGCTTGGTAAATTTTTTGCCATATCTTTTCCTTCCCTATCTTCAGATAGGACCTCCTGAGAGATTATAGATCCAGAAGCCAAGGGCTCTGATTCAATTCTCTGCTTCATAGTTCTATTAGAGATCGTGCCTCTCTTGGATCCACTTCTTGTAAAAACTCCCACAGCCTTTCCTGCAGAGTTAGGCTTCTCATCCAAGCTAGTATCTTTAGAAGAAACGGATGCAGGTGTTGGTCTCCTGTCATTGCGCACCCGAAATTCAGTCCGTCGGACAGTACGTCGAGGTTTTCTCTGAAAGCCATTAGAATCTGCTGGCATATCATGATCCTGCATAGATGATTTCATGTTTGCATTTTTAACTGCATAGGCAAATCTCTTTCCCCTGACACCAGATGACACTCCTACACCTCTCAGCCCACTGAAGTTTTTCTCACCAGCAACAGACTGCGTTGTTGGTTGTACAGGCTGTGACTGACTTTCAGATCCCATCACCTTCGGTAATGGTAAGTAAGTCTTCGAAACAGCATGATGTCGTCCTTTCTCTTCTGCTTGGGATACAAATTCTGACTTCATCTTGTTATTACTAGCCCGAGAGACCCCTACTGAAGATGAGTGCGCAACAGAATTGTCCTTGTGCCTCTCTGCGTCCGAAACTGTATTTAGTCCCCGGGAAAGGCTCCTAGTAGATTGCTCTGGCTCAGATGATGCAGACACACAACTTGGCTGCTTATTCATTGAAAGGGATGACACATCGTCCTTGGTCACATTCTGGGTGGAAGCAACTCGAGGTTCATGAGTCATGGAGCCTCCAGCATTCTGAGTCAGATTAAACTGGCCCAGCATGTTAGGCTGAAGAAAAGACATTGATTGAGGGGCCATCGGCAAAACTCCCTGCGAGATATGAGATGAATAATGGAGCTGACCAAATTGGAACATGGGAGGCTGTGATGGATGCATGTGAGTAATGGATGGACCAACAGAAGGATGAATGTGTAGAGGCATCTGTATGGAACCAATCTGTATAGCAGGCACTGGCGATGGTATCAAAGAAGGACCTGAAAACAACCCAAACTGAAGCTTAACAGGTAAATCACCCTGACTTCCAGCAGAAGATAAAGACGGCGTATTAGTCTGACTAGCAATAGCCATAACATCATTTGAAGATGAGACTGTTTGCTGAACACCCAAACCAGTACTATTAGAGGAATCAGCACTATCCAAAAGATCTGCTTTTGCTGAGGAATAGGATGTGTGTTGACCAATAGAACCTTGTAATGGTGATTTTTCTGGAACCTTTCCAGAGGAGCTATCAGCATTTGTCCCATGAGAATCATCTGAAGGCAGAAGACTATGTTCATCAGAAGGAAACCCATCGGAAGACCTTCTTTCATCCATGACACCAACAGCCGTATCTGGAATTCCAGATGCTCTTTCCTCAGTTCCTGAATTCTTCTCAAAATCGTCGCTTGGTATCACAACTTCAACACCCTCATCAAAACCTAAGACCACATTATCCACAATATCAGGTGACTCTCTCTCTTCAAAACCCAGTCCTTCAAACTTCTGGTTCAGCTCAAGATTCTCATCATCTGCTTCACGCACTTCATCCTCTTCTCTATAACCATCTTCATCCTCATCATATTCTTCTTGCTGCTGCAGCGTGTCATCATTTTCAAGAGCCCATTCTTCATCCTCAACAGCAGAGACAGAATCTGATGCAACTACTACTGTATCATTTCCAGAATTACTATTGTGGACAACAGATCCACTCCCAGGGAGCAGACTTCTTTTCCCTTCTGCTACAGCCGATGTTACAGGAGAATCTCCAGATTCATCCAACTCATCATGGGAGAGATGAGGTGGAGAAGTCGGGGGGCTAGAAACAGATAGTGATGACTGTGAGTCACACCTTGATGTATCATTCAATTTCTGGTCTTCAGAAGTACTATTTTGTTGCTGCAGTCCAAAAACCTCAGACGGCTCAAGACCTCCTTGATTACTAACATAATAAGTTGTCTGCCTGGTTGATTCAGTCCTGGCTGCATGTGTATAATGAATGTCATTATCTGGAAAAGCTGAATGACCAGAACGTTCAGTAACTCCTCTAAAACTAGTCCTCTGGGATGAAGCAAGAGAAGGAGGGGGTAGAACACGGGGCTGTCTCATGGAATACCTTGACCTCCCATAGGAATAAAGTTCATTTGCCTCAGAATGCGGATACAACCGCTCTGGGTAAGGAGGACGAGTATTACCACCAAGGTGCCCCTGCCCCCATCCACCGTCACCATACTTATCTGCAACACTATCATTGAATTCTGGTTCTGTCTCCCTAACTTTTCCACATGACTCAGCACTCCCAGGAAGATTCCATCCATGGTCTTTATGATATCCAAACTCATCTGGATACTGTTCCTGCATCCGTGGTTTTAAGTAAGCTCTGGAAGGCATGTATCCAGCTCCTCCATTAAACTCCTTCCGATAAGTTGCTTTGCCACCACCAAATGCATCTCGTCTTGGACTGTAATGACCTGTCTCCTGGTCTGACAGTGGCGAAGGAAAGCCATTTTCAAACACATCCCTTCTCCAAGAATTAATAGCTTTTCCTCTGTCAAGAAAGTTTGAAGGACCTTCTCTAGGAGGGTAAGGCCTCAAGCTCATCTCAACAGATCTGCTATGAGCAGATGAATCAAATGAACCTGAAGTCATCACATTTTCCACCATTCTCTCGCCATCTTCCCATGTATCAGAATCCAGATTCCTGGACGTATGTTTCTCCTTCACTGCAGCTTCTAGTTTCTCATCCACAGTTGTTTTAGGGGCAGAAGAATCACCCTTGGTGGCTTCAGCCTGCCTCTTGGCCATCCTAGCTTCCAATTCCTGAAGCATCTGTTTCGCAGCTTGCTTCCTCCTCTCTTCTTCCAACTGGATTCTTCTCTTCTCCTCTTCCCTGGCAATTCTCTGCTCTTCAGCTCTTCGAATAGCCTCAAGTCGCTCCTGTTCCACCTTCCATGCAGCTTCTCGGGCTTCCTCCTCCAACCTTCGCTGCCGTTCCTCCTCTTCTCTAATCCTTCTCTGTCTCTCCTCCTCTTCTCTTCGAGCTTGCTCCAATGCTCTTTCTTGTTCTTCAACGATCCTCTGTCGCTCAAGCTCTTGCATTTTCTGAACTCTTTCAAGCTCTGCCTCAAAAGATTCACGAACAGGATCATGAAAGTCAGTGGATTTGGCAGCATCCTTCTTCCTCTTAATCACCCCAACAAGACCCCCAGGAAAGAGATCTGTTTCATCGAAACCAGCAGAGGTGAAGTCTCTCATAAAAGGATCATCTGAGAAGGGTCTCTCGCTTTTTGAAAATCGTTTATCACGACCCATATTCAGTATGGGGTCAGTCATCGGAGCCATTTTCCCACCAGAAGCAAAAGATGATTTGGACAGTGTATTATTCCGAAAGTTATCACCTCTATACCGAGTAGGTTGTTCAGTGACATGGCGATCCCGAGAATTATGCTCAGCACCTCTATTGTTAAATGATTCTATTGCATTATGCCGCTGCTGCTGCTGCCGTCCTGCAAGTCCTAAATCCCTCCTCCCAAATGCAAAATCCTGATTGAGCATGCTGCTTCCATCTCGACCAGTGTCTCCATAACGAGGTGGTATGTATTTATTCTCCTTTACCATGTTATTGTGACCAGCCATTCTAGCACCAACTTCAGCTCTATAATTTCCTGCTTGAGAATTAAAACTGTCTTTGTAAGGCGGTGTGGATCTCCACTTGTTGACCTCATCACCTTCCCGACTAGGTGCTCTCACATCTTTGTTATATGTATCCATTTTAAGGACTTCACTGGAAAAACTCTTTCCAGTTTCATTGTCTCGTTGACCCCATTTGTCATATTGATTCTGAGCTGGTTTATGAGGCAGAACAGTGGGCCTGGGCAAGTCAAAATCTCTATCCCAATAACTTTCATTGTTTGAAAATCCAATCTCTCTTCCCTGCTCCACAATTACATGGCCTGTATCACGCTCATCATCTGCCCAATCAGACCTTGGATTCATGTGAACTAGTGGCAGTGGATCAGGAAAATATTCATCCTGCTTCCGAACTTGATCAGCCATTTGCCCACTACCCATTCCATGGCCCTCACGACCATTTTCCAGTAACCTACTTCCACCAGTATTCCTTGAGGAGTGACCCTGTGGATTCATATCAACCAGTGGACCCAAATGATAGTTGTCCCTCTTATCCTGAGTCAATTCCTCGGATGTGGCCTGCTTTTGCTTCTGAATTAAGCCATCCTTCTGTTTCTGTGATGTCCCAGAGGAGACAGGCCTGGCAGCCTGCAGAGTCGGGAAATCCTCACCTCTCAAAACCATGGGTTTCTCTGCCGATGGTGGAATATCTCGAGATACAGTTGCAGAACCGACAACTCCTACCCCATTCGAACGAGCTGAAGGGGGCATGTACGAACCAATTCCCCGAGTTACCCCATCCATAGCATCCATCCCATCAACCCCAGGAGTATCAACACTACTCTCACTCTTCTCCAGCACTGCGGTAGCTGATGCCACAGGTTTGGTCCAGCCCACACCTGATGAAGAGGGTCTTGATCCACTCCCAGTCCCAGCACCCGCACCCAGCCCACTGGAGCCTGACATATCAAATTTCTCATGTTCTTTCCTCAAGGATGGCAAATTCAAGGGGGGTGGAACAGATAGTTTTGGAACAACTTTCGCGGCAGCACCGCGATTCCGTGATAAAACCACCATTCCTCCACCACCTCCACTCCCTGGCCTGCCCCGTCCAGCAGCTGCCGCCTGCCCGTAAGAGGCGCCACCTCCATTAGAATATGGGTAATGAGTATGATGAGAATGCTGATTCTGCTGTCCATACGACTTGTTCAGATTCACTGACACAAACTTGGCGCCATGATTGGCCATCTCCAAACCGGACCCGAAAGCCGAACTGGAAAACGGGATCCCAAACCAGGCCAACGCATCAAAAAACCCTAACCCTAAGCGCTCTCCTCTCACTCTCTCTCTCCCCCCTTCCACGGCAATACAATAAATAAATCAACACTTCCCCTCAGCAGATCTCACTGTAGCAACAAATACACAGAGAAACAAAATGAAAACCCTAGCCTCTAAAAGCAATGACAATAGCAAATAAAAAAAGAGGATAGATTAATCAAGCCAGTCTTTCCTATTATCGGGGCAGATAAATGCAATAAACGAATTAAAAAAAATGCTATTAAATTTAATTCGGAGTATGGTTGATGGAGGAGAAACATAAGTCGGGGATCAGGCAAGAAATGGAGGTGGAGGGGGAGGGTGTAGGGAGGGGGAAGGGGCGTATGATAAGAGCGTACCTCGGATTAGCGCAGGATAGAATAGTTGCAGGGTTAATTACGTGCGCCAAGTAGGAAGAGATGTGAGATAAGAGAGAGAAAACCCTACTGCGTACTTTAGTCGAGGGAGAAACAGATTACAGATACATAGATGCGCGAGAGAGAGAGAGAGAGAGACGGAGAGAGATATCTGTTTCAATTTTCCCTTTTCTTTTCCTTTTTCTTTTTAAGACACAAAACTCCAATTTAACATTTGTCTTTGAGCCTCCCCCCCTCCCCCCACCGACCCCCTACTTTCTTTTTATTTTGGCATAATTACAATTACACCACTTAGGTATTGTCTTTTTATACAAATCACCCCTATTTTTTTAATAATTATAAAAATTACCCCTAATAACCTTTAAAATAAAAATTGTTTTGTTGCTAGGTCAATCTTTAAAATATTTTTCAAGAACATAAATGCCCTTAGAAGTGTTTTTTTTAATTATCAAAAGGGGTGTCAAAGTAATATTTAAAAAAATAAATAAAATGACCCCATATATATCTTTTTATTATTTATACTGATTTTTAATTTAAATATAAATTTTTATATTAATTTTATTGAATCTCTATATAAAATTGCATATTTTAATTATTAAACTATTAAATTACTTAATTAATATATAAATTATCTCTTAGTAAATTTATTAAAATTAAAAGATTATGTATCCTCTATTTTTATTTTACTAAACTTTTTACTAAAATAAAAATTAAAAATAATTTATGTATTTTATATAAATGATATTATAATTAATAAAATAAATATTTTATTTATTAAAAATATTTTTTAATTTATTAAATTATTTATTTTGAAAAAATTATCCCTTCTTCCCTAACCACACTGCCATGCCCACCCTAACCCTCGTTTTATTAAAATAATTTTTAATAAATAAATAAGTTTATTTTATTAATGTTAATTTTATATAAAATACATAAATTATTTTAAATTTTATTTTTGTAAAACTCAATTATAAATAAAAATAGAGGATAATTAATCTTTTAATTTTAATAATTTATACAAATGTGGTATTTTTTTAACTTAAACTTGTAATCTATTAACTGTTTAATTTATATATTAATTGAATAATTTAATATTTTAATTATTAAAAGGTACAATTTTATATAGATATTCAATAAAAAATATAATTAAATAATTAAAATTAAAATTAAAACTTGGTATAAATAATAATAAAATATACAAAATCATATTACTCATCTTCATAAATATTATTTTGACACCCTTCTACTTTTTAATAATTACATAAATACCTCTAATGGCATTTCTATCCTTGAAAAAATATTTTAAAGGTTGACCTAGTCAACAAGGGCATTTTTTTATTTTAAAGGCTGACATGGGTGGTTTTTGTAATTTTTTAAAAGGCATGGGTGGTTTTTGTAATAAGACAATAGGTGAGGGGTGTAAATGTAATTATCTCTTTTATTTTTTCAATACTAATAATTTTGATTTAATAGTTAATCCTTTGTAATTATTTAATTTTTTAATATGCATAATAATTAGATTATTACATTGATATTCATCTATTAATATCTCAATATTCATTTTAAAATAATAAATTATAAATAAATTACAATTAATCTAATATAATCCTTATAAAAATCAATTATAGAAAACAATAAAGAACTTATATAAATAAAATAAATATTTTATGTGTCTGTTGCAACCGTCCTCCCCTTAACCAACAAGTAAATAGATACCATCAAATAATATTTATATATAAAATAATAAGGCCGATAAAAATCAGATTTTCAAAATGTTCAGATAAAACAACAATAGCTACAAATATTATAATAATCCTACTTTCATATTAATTAAAGGCGTAATTAGGTATTTACAATTAATGCAACTCTAATTAAATGACCATCTTTCATTAATCATTAAACAAAGAAAAACTTGAATCATTTATGCATAGAATGAATCGGTGACTCATAAATGTGCAATCCAATGTGCAACACAATCTTGAACTTGCCATGAATTATTCATCGTCCATATGATATTAACATGTCATGTATTAAATACTCATAGGGGTTTTCAAAATTTAAGATAAATAAACTGTGTAATTTGACTTTTCAATTGGTTGTATATAATTCTTTTTTTTTTTCTTTTTGTCTCACTGTTAATAAAAAAAGAGGACAACAATAGTCATAATCTATTTACGTCAATACACAATATTCAAACTTTAATATTTAACTACGAACATATCAGATATTTGCACAATCAACATTGAACCGATTCTATAGACATGACATAACTAACAAATTTAATATCGAACCCCTTAAACACAAACACCTTAAAATATATTGATATATGAATTAGATAAAAGTAGTAATGTTAATTGTGAAGCCATACAAGGTGTGGCAATCTCAACATATTTTTTTCTCAAAAGTTATATGGTGATTGATTTGTAATTTGATGGGGGTTGTGCGTAATGGATCCCAAGTATATGGGGGGAGTTCTAATTTTCACAAACTTTTGTCCTCACCAGAAAAAAGGGAAAGATGAAAAGCATGAAGCAATGTGCGCCCGACGGATACTCCGAACGCAACGCAAACTATAAAGAAACTGTGGAGCAAACTTTTGGCGGCGATTCTGCAAACTGAGAAGTGAGAAGAAATGGATGTCTTTGAATCTCCTCTATCCACATCTCCTTCGCCGCCCTCTTTTTTCAGGTGGTTCCTTTAGGTTATCTTTTTTTATTGTTTTAGATTCGTACCTCAGTTACATAGTTAGTTAGGATCTACTCTTCTTTTTGTTTGTTCTAGTTGTGGGAATTAATCGAAATCAGTTGTGAATTTTCAGCCCAGAGCGGCATTTCTACCTTGCCGTGGACAGACTTCAATTCAAAATGGTGTCCAAGAAAACCTTTTCTGTACATTTGTTGGGTTTAATTCTGTAAACTAAGTTAAGTGTTGAATTTGCTTAAAAGTTGGAAGAAAATCGACAGGAAACACTGGTGGATCTTTTAGGCATGGCTGGGCGGCGCCCTTGCCTTCCAATGGTTGTGTGCTGCAGCACTCGTGATGAGCTTGACGCCGTCTGCTCCAATATCTGTAATCTATCGTCTTATATTTCTATTTCGTCACTGGTACGGATGGTTTCATTTTTTCATCTAAATATTTTGGTACAAATTATGATTGCATTTTTTTAAATGTATTTTAGATAAAAAAAATTCTTATCTTCTGAATTTGTTGCTCTTATTTGCAGTATAGTGACCTTTCAGAAGCAGATAGAGCACGGGTTCTGGAGGATTTTCGGCAGGCAACAGTGAGATGGAATAAGTTGGGAGGAGAGAAAGCTGATGAGGAGGCAGAAAAGGAAGTGCAGCAGAAGTCGCACGTGCTTGTTGTTACGGATGCTTGCCTTCCAGTTATTAGCTCCTTGGAGTTGCCTGTTAGTGCTCGCATTTTGATCAATTATGAGTTGCCAACAAAGAAGGTATATTTTTTTTGAAGCCTGGCTTTCGAGATCATCATGCACTAAGTTAGAATTCAATGTTCAGTGTATTTTGTTGTGGCTTCTTTCCGACATGCTCTATGATGAAAGTTTAGCCAATACCAAGGATGATCAGAGCACCAGAGAGGGTGAATAATGAAGGGATTTTGTTTCAAGTTTGGAATTCCTTAAGTTGGACTCTGAGATGATTGAGTTGAAAGGGATAGGGTTTTTTGTTTCTCTTGATGACTTAATAACAACACACACAAAAAAAAGTCACATCAGAAAACAAATTGAAAAAAATAGGAAAGATGAAGAAGGACTTGTCAAGGAAATTGGAAGAGATAACTGACAGAAAACAAATGAAAGAGAAGGCCTACGGTAGTCCCTGCTCAGTTTGTTGTGGGAGGGCGGGGGGGTACCTTTTGATGGTGAAAACTGCCTTCCTGACTAGGGAGGGAGGGACACACCGTAATACTGGGTAAACGGTTCCTTTTTGTTGTTTTTGGAGGAGTTCAACTGATAATGATGCAAGAGTCCTTTTGGTTGACAGTTTTCTGTTTTTATGGTGTTAGGTCAGTTACGTGTTTCCTTTATATTCTTCTAAGATGGACTCTCTGCAGGGCAGGAAAGAAAAAATAAACATTAATTACTACATTGAATAATATATGAGTGAAATATCTTTGCACAAATACAAGACGCACATTCATGTCCTTGAGCACACAT
Source organism: Sesamum angolense (assembly GCA_034509725.1). Taxonomy (NCBI): domain Eukaryota; kingdom Viridiplantae; phylum Streptophyta; class Magnoliopsida; order Lamiales; family Pedaliaceae; genus Sesamum; species Sesamum angolense. The sequence continues at coordinate 2,995,507 of JACGWL010000010.1, forward strand.
GCTTGCTTAAGAATTAGCATGTCATACATGCTAATATTTAATCTAATTTGCTCTTTTAAATAATTTTGGTGAAGTTGTCTCATACTGAACTTTGCAATTTTTCTATAGTTACACCATTTTGCACACAACCAAATAAGTTTGACATGTGTTGCTCAATTCGATAAGTATTTTATTGCAGCTGCAGTCCTTAGCTCAAAAACAGTATCTCATGCCGGCATCTGGATTCAGTCCAAGAGCCATTTGTACCAATGTCTTGATTCAGATAGATGTTTAGGGTAAATAGTATTGTTTTCCTGCTTGATATCGATTTGTGAGTTTTTGACTTTTCTATAAGTATACGTCAATTGTGTTTATATATTTAGCCAGAATGAGTATTTACAACAGAAAAATACTAATGTCGAACAGCTCATTCTTCTGGGGAAGTAATTGCCAGTGAAAATGAAACATGGGTCTATCGCTGAAATGACCATATGTCTGATTTTACTTGCACCAGGAGTATGTAAACTCATTAGATGCAGCAAGGGAAGAAGAAATTCAGAAAAGTTAAATGTGCGTAACACCGGGGAGAATACAGAACTACTGTAAAAACCTTCCTGAATCCACGCGTCAAATTGTTAATTCGTGGTGATCCTTCAAATTAGTGAAGGATGCAAGTAAAATCTGAAAATGTGCAATGTCCACAAACTCAAATGAATGTAAATCAAGGTGAAAAACCTCATGAATCCATGAGCTAAAGGTTAATTCTTGCCTTGGTAGTCCCTCCAGTTACCATAAGTGCATGATGATGAGACATATTATTATATGCCATTCGAAGATGACCCGTAATGTATAAGAGTTGAGAAATTTTCAGTTTCTTCAATTACTGATGGAGCTAGCAGGTGAGTGCTTGTAGTTGTGGCTGAATCTTATTCATTTTGAAACCTCCAAGGACCATCAAAATGTTCTTCTCTGTATTGAAGCTGACCTCTGCTGATAGGATGAGATTGACCATTGGACTTTATATTGGAGAGGCAACTATTATGTAATATTACAGGAGAGGTATCTGAGTAGTAATGGTGAACTCAAGTTTGATTGGAATACTGTGGAAAGCGAAGCCTTTGAGAGCTTGTGAGCTTTGATTTTTCTTTTAAATTTTCTATATCATAAATTATGTTTTACTTTTATTGTAAATAATAAGTTTGATTATAATAATAATTATATATAAATATTATTTTTTATATCTATAGTAATGATATTAGTAAATCTATACATTAATCCATAGTGTAGAGGAAGAAACACAAACTCTAAATGGTTAGTTTCCTTTCTTCGTTCCTCAAGTCACGTGCAGTAGCCGTGGTGAATAATAGTAAGATTCAAGAATCCAATTTTACATTTTTCATAGTGTTTTGCCAAGTTGAGCTTAAGCTTGGATAGGCTTAACTATCAAAAGCCTAACAAGATGAGCCTAAATTTACAAGCTGGATCTGGAAGTTTCTACACAATCTCAAGCCTTTAAAGGCTTAAGTTCAACTTGTTTGCAATACTGCTACAAGTATCTCTAAGGAAGCAATGTCATTGCGCCTTATGTTTTGCTTTCCCTTTCTTCCTTGGACTTCCTTGTAATATAAGTAAATGTCAACTTATATCTTCTCCTTTTTACGCACTTTTGGCCTAACTGAAAATTTTCTTATATCTTTCTTTCGCCTTAGTTGGGTTTCATCTGAAAGATGCCTACTATAATTTGAATTGCCTGAGGCTATAAAAGATAATGAATGATCTTGGTGCTTGATTTTATTGTCTCCGTTACATCAAATACTTGTAAGCTGTGAGCAGAGAAGAATATAAGCCATATGAAAAACTCTCAACAAGTAGTCCAGAAGTTTGTGTTCAAGCAAGTATTTGTTTTAACAAATGAAAGAGCATACCAATCTTTGTGCGCTTTATGATAGATAAAATCTTCTTGTAGATATAATGTGATGTCAATCTCACCAATATGCATTCTTTGAAGATTATTTTCTCAAGTGATTCATTTACAGAAATTCTACATGATTTATTGAAATCGTTTTAGCTCGACTGGTGTGTAATCCCTAATAAATTGACTATATTCTTACACAGGAGACATATATGAGGCGCATGTCAACTTGTTTGTCAGCAGGTTTGTAGTCAATTGAAGGAGTGTGAAATTGTCTTGGAACGAGGGCATTTGTGGTGTGAAAGTCGCAAAGTGAAAATAAATAAAGTAAAAATGTTTTCATGCCTAATTAGTCATGCAAATAGGGGATGTCAGTTTCAGCTTTTCCACTTATTTATAACATAGCATGTTTCTGGCTTTTCTCTTATATTTCTAATACGGTGCTTCTTTTCTGTATGTATAAAGATGGTATAGTGATCAACATGGTTGTTGGGGGAGAAGTGGTGATTCTTAAAAGTCTTGAAGAAAGCAGTGGTTTGGTCATCGCTGAAATGCCTATACATGTAAGTTTTTATTTGTGATTTTATATATGCTCTGAAGAGATTCTGTTGGTTTTTCATTTCATTGTTTTGTGGCATTAAAAATATAGTTATCATTACGATACAAGAACTTGCACACACTTCAGATTTTGTCAATTTAATTATCATTGTTACCTTGTTCCTCCCACCTACATGATATTTGATAACCAAATTGTTTGCTTTGAGCAGATCTTTGAGATGATTTGAAAATATCAACCCTCTCGAAGTGCGAGAAGCTATGTAAGCCCTAATTAGGTACCTTATAAACAACTTATGTATCTTATCTTTAAAATGCCTTTTGTCTTGTAGTGTATCATGTTGCGATCAATTTGCAGTCAACTCTCTGAACGTGTGTATTTAATCTTTTGGTATCTAGGTATCTCACTTGAAGGATGGTACAATTTTATATGTTTGATATTTGAACAAAATGCTGTTCATCTCTAGGTCTAGAATTGGTTGATAGGACTGCACGAATGGTGTGGAAGGGGAAGCGTCGGTTATTTAAATTAACAAAGGGCAGGGTTTTAGTAAGAGAATGGATTGTCAATTGTAAGACTCAATTCTTACATCTCTCCTCTGCTTTCATATGGAAAATCGATCGATATTTTCCAAATTACATTATAAAAAAATATAGGTGGGAAAGGAAAGACTTCAGATTTCAGAATCTTATGCTTGATGGTTAGAATAATATTAAATATCTGACATCTATTATTAATTTTGATGATTTAAATCAATTTATCATATCTTCTGTTATGTATGTCCATTTGAGGTACATGATATTGAGGGTAATGGTCTCAATTGTAAATCAAGTTTGAAGGTTTTAGATTTTATTATTCCCTAATAAGGAAGGATCTGAATGTGTCAATCCTTGTCTACTAACTCAGCAATCCTCATTAAATAATTATAATTGTTTGTTGCTCTTCTCTTTGCTGACCAAAAATCTGGAAGTCCATTGTGTTCCTCTTATATTTTGTCTGAATTTGCTGAGGTTATGTATTATATCTTGCAACTTTTGACTTCAACTGTTGCCAAGTGGCTTATTTTACTTTATACTGTGATTAGCATTATTCTTCTCTTTGTGCTATTTCCTATGATCAAACTGAAGGTTTGAAGTACTGTAAGCTAAATATTTTGTATCCTGTAAATAGGGAAATTTCCTTCAAGATTTCTCATTTTTTAGAAATTTGACTATATTTAAACATTGCTGCCAAGCAATGACATTTTGCTTCAAATGAGTCATGTCTGCATCACCATACTGGAGGGCTGGTGGGGACCAGGATGTATATGAGGAGTGAAGTTCCTTTTGTGATGCTTTTCGGGTGAGTTCAGAGAAGGCCCACTTTAGGTACTGCTGAATGAATGTTTTGCATGTTATTGAGCAGGATTTCAGTCTCAGCTTTAGGTCCCCACAGATGGGTGAAGGGTAGCTTTTTTCCATTCCATCTTTTCTATTTTCCAGTTGTTTATAGCTCTAGGAATCACCCATACTTTATCCATTTAGGGCCTTTCGTAATTCATCTCCCCTAAGCACTATGATTGACACTCATGGATGTATTTGGTGATTTGTGTTCTAATCTCACCCACCTAGAAATTTGCAAGTGTTTGGGAATGATTATTTGGTAGGAAGATCTTTAACTTGGTTTTCCTTGAGTATTAACACAATGAGGTTGTTAGTACTGGTTTGGAAGTTCGAACTACATATACATCTGTTGTTTTTTCTTTTATAGTAAATGAGCATTCTTGATTGAGGCCTTGTTGCCAGCGAATTGAGTTCACTTGTCTAAATATCCTAGCTGGTGTGTATTATAGAAAGCAATGTACATCAAGATGTATGTACTGAAATGTTCCATGAACATCCAGTTGGAAATTCAATATTTGAAATATGTGAAATTAATGATATCATTGAAAACCAATCTCCATGTTCCAACAATGTTTGGAGGCGAAATTACACTTTTAGTCCCATAGGATGGAGAGTTCAATACTTTTAGTCTTCTCTTTTACAGGATTTTCAAAATGGTTCCAAAATTGTAAAAACTAGATACAATTAGTCCTATACATTACGGGATTTTTCAAAATGGCCCCAGAATTGGAAAAATTCTACACATTCCCATAAATCCGGTAAAGCACAGGGTGTTGAGTTTTCTCAATTTTGGGACCATTTTGAAAATCCCATTAAGCAGAATACTAAAAGCATTGAACCCATATCCTATGGGAGTAAAAGTGTAATTTTGCCATGTTTAGAACTGTTTCCCTTAATTTTAGAATTACAGAGTTATGTCACAGCCATATGATATGAGGACTTTTTATATGCTTACTCTTTCTGCACAACTTGATAATTCTTTATTTTTCTCTTGCAGCAATAATGAACTATACCAAATGTTTAAATCCGAGAACTGCTGGATCCTTCAGATATATGATGAATTGTTAAGCATCCCAACAAGATCTCTTTACATGGTGGCCTTGTTTGGCTTCTTCTAGAAAATAGTAGGTTAGCCCCTTCTTGATGAAAATGGCTGGAAAATTTTCTTTTCAACATCATGATTTTTCTACAAACTGTCCAGTATGTCTATTAGAATAGAGCAGAGTCAAACAATACTGTCTTGCTATGGTAATCAATTGTGAAATTGATATTTGTTGGTTCATTTTCTTATGTTACACTTTTTGAGTCACACAGAAAGATGCGACAACAAATGAAACGACTAGGGTCCTTTTGGATCCTGTTCAAAATTAGAAAAGTCGATTATCTTTCTGAAGTGATCCATAAATCACATAGTATCAATTGGGGGTACAGAATTGACAATTCAAAAGCAGCTACAGTTTTCATGGTTCCGATACCTCATGTGAAGTTTGTCCATGCTTTGGCCATTCCCAGCAATGACACCCCGGAAGTGGGGATGCAAGAAAGCAAGATCCTGTCCGACTAAAGGAAGGAGAGGAGGACAGAAAACGGATTAATCACAGATATATGGTCCCTATGTTCTGTGATCATACACACTCACACAACACATACACATACATATATAATACTAACTATTTTTGTTTTCTGTGGTGCACTTCCTTCTATTTAAGAAGCAGTGATACATCCCTTTTTGTGGCCTACCCCTGTCTTTAAACAGTGCGTCCCTGACGAGTTGTGCTGTATCGAAAGGAATGCATTATAAAAACAGTGGTACTGATATTTCTGTGATATTTTGTCGGGCACTGGTACATCGTTTGCTTCTTTAAGTATTCAATCAGTTACACAACTGATAGGGATAGTTTTTACCTTATTATACATACTAGGTCTAGGAGGGTGGCAAACAAAAAATTGCTGCATTTTGTACTTTCTGTTGTGCCCTGTCTCAACATGGTATGATTTTCTTGCCCACAATCTCCCCTATTGTTTCTTGTTTACTTGGTTTAGCATGTGCATATTATCAAAATCAGTATGATCAATTGTGCCCATATCGTTTATACCCGCAATATCTTTCCGTTTCTGCCTATGCTGTGCAAGTCATCTTGGCCCTCAGCGCGTTCAGAGAAACTCTTGCTATTTCTTCTTGACTGCATACTAAACTAATTAATCGATATGGAACCAATCAAGAAACTCATAAGCCTCTATAGCAAAAGAATTGTACAGTTTCTAGCCTGCTTTTCTAGGTAAATACTATCTGTTTTAATTCCCTCCTTGGCCTGAATTTTCACCAGTGAAGATTTATATATTGCTCTTCTGCAAACAGACTGACAAGAGAGCAGGCCTTTCTTTTCCCTGCGTACTTGTTGTGTTGTTGCAGTAACAAGAATTATAACTCCAGGCCCAAGTTGCACGTGAGGTACTGCTCCCCAGTTGGAATTTTACCTCCTTGATGCATGTATAATTGGCAGAGCCATGGCACGTGCAAATCATGCTATTATACTCCTAACTATGCACAGAGCCCAGTTACCCAATTATCTCATTCTGATACCATTTGCATGTACATGATGAAGTGAATACAATACTTCTTTGGAGTACTTACGAAGAAATTAATTAAGTTTTGGGCAAGATTATGTCCAACTAAAAAGAAATTGAGAAAGAAATGGGTAAATGAGATATTATGTTAGAAAATACGATGATGACAGCTTTGCAAGGATTTTGTCATTTGAGGCCAAGAATAACTGAGATGAAGCTGTAGCAGTGTCTAGTAACAAAATTTGGCTTGCACTCCACACAGGACAATCTCTTCCCACTGCCACCTCCCACCTTATCCTGCCTACATCTGTTCCTTCACCACCAAACACCCTTGCAAAAAAACACCCATTTTCACCTAAAACACACATTCAGCTGGCGGTGACAGTGAAGTAGATAGACATGTATGTATTTAAGCCATTTTTCTGGTCTAAGGTTGAGTGAAAGAGCTCCCTCAATATTTATACCAGAGATTTTAAGTGTAATTGGTTTTTCTCTGCAGTATTTAAGCCTCCACCAGACAGAAAGATTCATAATAGAATTGAGCTCTGGTTTCATTGTTTTTTCATGGCTTCAGCAACTTCTGCTCCTCTTCTTGTAGACCAGAATGGCGCCTGCAGATTCAAGAGCAGTGAACAAGATTCAGAGTTTTGTGGCTCCCAAGCAGGAGGTCTCTCTTTGTCTGAGGTTAATTAATCAACTTATTACTCTTGTTCTCTTCCATTTTTTCTCTTCTTGTTCGCTTTCCATGTATAGCCCACTGAATACCTGTTTCTTGTCTCTTTCTCAGGTGATTGTAGAGATCAAAATGATTTACACAATAGCCCTTCCCATGATCATCACCGGCCTACTAATCTACGGCAAATCCTTAATATCAATGCTGTTCTTGGGAAAGTTGGGCAAGGATGTTCTAGCTGGTGGATCACTCGCAATTGGCATAGCCAACATAACCGGCTACTCCGTTATCTCCGGCCTTGCCTTGGGCATGGAGGCCATCTCTTCTCAAGCCTTTGGAGCCAAGCAGTGGGCTCTCATGGGCCAAACCCTACAACGCACTGTTATCATTCTTTTGTTTGCATGCATTCCCATCTCCATCCTGTGGCTTAACATCCAACCGATTCTCGCCTTCTGTGATCAAGATCCCACCATTTCCTCCATTGCTTCAACTTATCTTACTTTCTGCCTTCCGGACCTCATATTCCAGTCTTTCATCAATCCTCTCAAGATCTATTTGAGGTCCCAAAACATCACTCTTCCTCTCATGTTGAGTGCAGCTTTAGCTCTCGCTCTGCATGCGCCAATGAACTATTTTTTCATCAATCATCTAAGTCTTGGCATTCAAGGGATCGCTCTATCCGTAGCTATAACAGACTTAATTCTTCTTGCAAACCTGATGGTTTACTTGTGCTTTTGGGGCATGCAGAGAAAATCTTGGTTTCTTGGCAACTGGGAGTCGGTGAAATGCTTTGATCACGAATGGAAATCTATCCTCAACCTCGCCTTGCCAAGCTGCATTTCGGTTTGCTTGGAGTGGTGGTGGTATGAGCTGATGATACTCTTATCAGGGGTTCTTGCAAATGCAGCTGAGGCCGTGGCCACTATGGGGATCCTACTGCAGGCCACTTCCCTCATCTACGTTTTCCCATCAGCTCTCAGCCTAGCCGCATCAACCCGTGTCGGTAACGAGCTGGGAGCCAACCAGCCTAGCAAGGCAAGAAACTCATCCATCATAGCTTTGTTCTGTGCCATCTTGACAAGCTTCATTGCCATGTCATTCATGGCAACTCTCGGCAACACTTGGGCCCGGGCTTTTACTGAAGACGAGGCCATCATTGCGCTAACGGCAGCCGTCATGCCGATTGTGGGGCTGTGTGAGCTGGGGAACTGCCCGCAAACCACCGGATGTGGGGTACTAAGGGGCAGTGCCAGGCCAAGTCTCGGCGTTCATATTAATCTGGGGTCGTTCTACGGTGTGGGCTTGCCACTGGCCGTGTTTATGGGCTTCGGGATGAAAATGGGCCTGTTGGGGCTGTGGTTGGGCCTACTGGGGGCCCAGATCGTGTGTGCAGTTGCGATGGTTTGGGCCTTGAGCAAAACAGACTGGTTACTGCAAGTGAACAGGGCAAAAGAGTTGACAGGATCAACGCAAATTGTTGATCATGAAGATGAGGGTGGAGAAGAGGAAGGATTAACATCAATCAAAATGTTTTACTAATTCTTGGCGCTCTCCGTATTTACTGTCTTATTGTAAAAGTACGCGTATTTCTTTCTTTCTTTCTATTTTCCCTCCCGGGGCGCTCTCCTTTTTGGATGAAATGTAAATAAATAAATGTGAGTTATAAATGGAGAGACATTTTGCCATAATTCTGAGTGAAACAGTCTGTGTGGTTGTGGTGAGGCTTTTCTTTCTTTTTATAAATTATCATATTGCATTTTCTATTCCAAATTCAATTAATAAAAACACCCCAAATATACGAAAATTACCTCATCTAGTTTATTCAAGATATTATTTTATACACGTGACGTGTTTATATTAATTAGAATACAAAATGCAATAGTATTTGGAACAGAAAATCTGGGCTCTTTCTTAATTTTGATAATTTTATATTGGCTTATTATAGTATGTGTGTGAGTGGGAAAACAAAAAAGAATAAAGAACAAAATTGATATGGGCCCCAACTCAAATCAAAATGCATAGCTATTAGGCCTAGCCCAAAGAATTTGATGCAAGCCCATTCTTCCAGTTATGGGCCGTCCATTTTGTTTCTGCTATATCACTCTGTTAAAAATAAAAAGAAAAACTTAGATTACTTTTATTTGAATTGAGAACATTACTATTTTATTAATGATTTTGTTTCTTTTTTTAGAACATAAAAATTATATATATATATATATATACTCACACAAAATTATCGATATATTTGATCGTATAAATCGGCAATTTTCGTCCCTTAATAAATTTGGGAATGTCCCATTGTTTAAGACTTTAATATTTAATGTTTATATGAATAAAAATAATTTATTTCGATCTAATATTCTACTAATATTTATTTATTTAAACTTATTTGAGAAAAAAAATGATATATTAAAAAATAAAAAAAATTCATCCTTCCAAGATGGTATTTTTATTTCAACTACATTGTTATTACTATTCTACTACCTTTGAATGCTAAAACCATAACTTTATTATTACCTCCAGTCTCACTCCACTACACTGCTATTTAAACCCCTGTCTGTTTTTCTTGTACTACTCCGTACCCCTATGCAAGTACCTTTTCCTTAATTTCCAAAACCACCTTAATTTCAAACACACTTGAGGGTCTGATTTTTTTTTATATTTTAATTCAAATTGAGTTTGGTCAGACTAAAAATCAATTATATATCAAATAAATTTATTTTTTGTGTGATTGGTGTAGAATTAAAATAAAATAATTAATTATATGATAAGCGTAATACATTTATCATTTAATTGATTTAGTTCAACCAAACATAATTTGAATAAGATTTTCCCCTCACTATGTCAAACATATTCAATATAAGACAATATTTTTTGAGGTAGTTCCTTAATACGATATTATAATCATGTTAAACAAGAAGTCACGAATTCAACTCTTGTTGTTATCGTCGTCCATTTATAAAATAAACTTTTCATATCAAATGTCTGCACGTGAGAGGTCGTATAAAATGCCAAATAATTTTTCTTGCCAACAATTTAAATTTTTAAATAAAATGTTTCTTCAACAGGTTGGAACTTGTATTTTTAATTTAATAATAATAATAATAATAATAATAATAATAATAATAATAATAATAATAATAATAATAAATTTGAAACACGTCCGTCCAGCTAATGTACGGGGCGTTATTGACCGACCATTAATGCCAAATCTTAAACCACCCTTCCTTCCTACCAATTATTTTATTTCAACCTGCCTACATAATATTTTATATACACAACTTCATTTTCAAATAAATATCGATTTATTATAAATTATTTATTTTTTATTGGACCATCATTATATATCTTCACACGGAGTAATGCATGCGTAAAGTTATATTTTCGTCATAATAAGGGTAGTTTGGTCAAACACAATTTGTTTGACCTACAATAAATTTAGTAGTAAGTTAATCGAAGGTAAATATGAATTATTATTAATTTTTTTGCTAAAATTAACAAATTAGATTGAAATGTCAGAAATATTTTTTTCAAAACTACAAATGATCTATGTGTAATTATGCCTCTAAAATCATATTAACAACACGAGATTTGTTACTTACTATCTTTTCTAGACTATAATTTTTAATTATAATATTTTTCTTAAAAAAGGAGATAAGTTAAGATGTTTTAATTCTAAGTTACGTTTGGAATTAACAAATCCGGACAACAAAAATTAGAATTTTAAATAAAACCTTAAAACTTTATGGGTGAAAGTAGCTTCAATTCAAAAAAAAAAAAGGTGTGGAGATACGAGGAAAAAGGTTAAATGAAGTGATAGATACCGAATCTTTCGCCGATTTCGTAGGTTGTAAATAAAATATTGGTTAATGTTCGTTTAGCTGACAAACCAAACAAGTCCTTATACAAATCTTTCTTGGATTTCCTGCTTTTTCTTTTTCTTTTTCCAATGAATAAAAGTTTATTTAAATTTGCAGTAATTTTATGTGTGAAGTCTGAGATTTAAAGTCCCGAAATATGACAACTTTTTCGGCCTATTAATTTCCCACAATAGGATGAATGGGGGTGACGTGGACCCGGGTCAAACCGAGTGGTGATACGAGAAGTCAAAGCTCAGTCAACAGTGGCCACTGCACTGCACGATATGACACCCAACCCTCTCTCTCTCTTATCCTTAGGGTTTGTTTGATACCAGAAAAAGAGAGTTTGAAGATTAAAAGTACAATAGAAAGTGACATTTCAACTCGTGGTGAAAAGGAAAATAGTATTATATATATATATATATTATATATATATATATTCTTTTTAATTATTATTATTTTATTATGTACTTGTGTTCTACATTGATGTCCAACAATGGATGTCATGTCCAATCATTTAAGTTCCTTAATTTTATATTATATATATATATATATATATATATATATATGCTATAATTGATTAATTAGCTAGTATTATATTAATTTGAAACTTAATCATTTTTAAATAATTATGGGTTTCAATAAACTCATGTAAATGAAATAAAAGTAACTCCAGCACGAATTGAGAGGATGTTCGTGTGAGCTTATAAACACCTTCAAAAAAAAAAAGTTATAAGAGATTTGAAAATTTATACAACATTATAGAATGTTCAATGTTTTTTTGTCTTTAAATTAGCTTATAATAAGGTTCAAAAGCATATTTTAATAAGATTTAACATTTTATAAATTTTGAGTTTAGTCAATGAACTACTTGTAAATCTCATAAAATAAATCTCGAACGAAGAACTTTACTTCTCTTAGTGGTTAAAGTTGATATGATACAAAAATAAGTATGAGATATTAGTTCGAGGTCTATCATATACACTTTATTGCTCTTTATAAGGGTTTAATGTAATTTACATCTATGTGATATTGTAAATGAGCAAATTACCCTCTATAAATGAAAAATAATATTTATTTTTTATATTTATTTAAAATGAAGCAATTTACATCCTTATCTAGGGAGGTAAATTGCTTCATTTTGAAAATCACAATGGATAAATTACTGCATTTAAAAAATACAAAAGGTAAAGAACTATTTATTTTTAAAGGAATAATTTATTTATTTATAATATATTACGATGGGATTGCTTGCATTTTTCCTCTCTTTATGACTATATTATAATTTATTATTTTTGTTTATTCCAATTCTGATTAAGAATATTAAAAGACAGACTAATTTATTATATCATTTATGATATTCTAATTTAAAAGTTAAATTAAAAGATCAATAAATAGACCGTCAAAATTAGACAAACCTACTATTTGAATGAAGCAAGCAAGAAGTCATTAAGAAAACATGGTTTACCTAAACGATTGAAAACAAAATTAGGTATAATGGGGAAGGGGAAATGGTTGGATAGTTGAAAAAGGAGTGAAGTAGCTTTCATTGCCAGCAAAGGAAACTGTTACTGTCACCCTGTGAATCTGCTGGCATCTCATCATACCCTTCATCATCTAATCTGAATCTGATCATTTAATCACACCTGTCTCTCCAATCCATTTCTCTGTCTCATCCTCACATCAAAATAACAAGAAATCTGTGATCATGTGATCAACCCGTGACTTTCTTTTTCTTCTCCTCCCTCTTCTCTACATACACTACAATCTCTTCAAATTTTGAAATCAAAGCAACCGCCCCACCATCAGATTGGATTAAATTTTCTACTGCCTTCATTCAACATATATGAATTATGTGTACAAAAAGCGACGTCATGTATTTTATTTAGCAAAAGTTTTTACATATAAAATAAATTTGATAACAGAAAATGTGATGGGAGTGTAGCAGGAAAAGAGTACTAGAGTGTTGTTTTGTTGGTCAAAGATGATATCTGTATGGGGTTGGGTTGGGGTGGGGAGGGAAAGCTGAAAATAATAGCCAAAAGAGTACTCTTCTAAGAATGTTTGTTTTTGGAGTTGGGGGAATCTTTGGGGGAAGGATGGAAGGCCAAACACAAAGCACTAAGACTGAGTGAAGTGACAAATTGACAAAAGACCGCCACCCGATTCTATCCAAGATTTGGTCATCAGATTCAGATGCTCCCTTCCACTCTGTCACAAACTACCATGTCTTGACAAAACCCCCATCACATCTCCCCTCCCTCCTCCACCCCCAAACCCTCTACTTTTTACTCAAAATTACACTTATTTCTTTCTTCTCTCCATGCACTACTTCAATTCAAACCCATTATCACTTCTCATAATGTGCCTCAAATTGAATATTTTATATGGATATATAATCATAAAATGATTGTTATGTTGGTCATAATGTAGATTATATAGCATATTGCATAAATTTCAGATTTGATGATTAGTTTAATAGTTACAATGATATATTCTGCTCGACTAAATTAAAGTTTATATATGGTAGCTAGAACCAACCGAGATTCATTATAGGGACATGTTTGAGCTTAGGAGAAGCACAAGTGATAATAAATGATTGAGTTGAGGTATAAGAAGATTGAATATGTCCAAAAGAAAAATAAACTGTACATGAAAATAAAATAAAATAAAAAAGGTCCCCCCTACCCTCATCTGATATAAATACAAACATCTACTGCAGCACTGCGACAGTGGAAGAGGGACCCCTGTGGAATTTATTAGGAACAGAGAGCTACGAATTTCTTTTTTTTGAAAAAAAAAAAAAGACAGAGAGAGAGAGAGAGAGATTTTTAAAAAATTTCAATATTTTTTTTAGGCGTCCAATTTCCCACCATATGTTGTTGGTTGGTGTGAGCAGTGGATGGCATGTTTAGAAATGTACAATCAGAACTCGGAGCACAAAGGGGTTGGGGTTGGGGTCGGAGCGGGGGCTCCTCCCATCATCAGCCCAAGAATCTCCTTCTCCAATGACTTTGCTGATTCTTCTCATTCACACTCACACTCACACTTCAATTCGGTTGCTGCTGCTTACAGGGATGCTCCCGTTTCCTCAGACTTCGAGTTCTCAGTCAGCAATTACTCTATGATGAGCGCTGACGAGCTTTTCTTCAAAGGGAGGTTGCTCCCATTAAAGGAAAGTAGTTGCAGTAGCAGCAAAACCACTACTTTGAGGGATGAGCTGCAGAATGAGGAAGATGAGAGCGACGACTTCTCTTTGAGGCCTCCCAAGAATCCCACCCGGTGGAGGGGCTTTCTTGGACTTAGGAAGTCCCACATTGGGTCCAAGAAACCTGAGAAGAACAACGAGAGGTCTGTAGAGAAACGGACAGGCTTTCATCATGATGATGTCCAATGCAGCAAGAACTCGCAGGTTTGTGATTGTGTCTCCAACAAAACCCTTGTTTCTTCCCTAACTCAGTTTTTTTTTTTTTTTCTTTTTGGTGGTTGTTGTGGGATTTAGGGATTTTTGTTTCTTGCAGGATTTTGTTGATTGACTAACAGCCAAAGAAGCGTGAAGATTTGGGGTCTGTAGAGAGGGCTGTCTGGCTGGAAAATTTTGGGGGAAGACTTCTGGTTTTTTAAGATGAGGTTTGGGTTAATTAATGATGTAGTAATCTAATTGTATTAGTGGAGTTGCTGAGATTTCATTATCTCTTTTGTTTTTCTGGGGTTTTTGTTTGTAGTTTGTCTGAGCTTTCAATCTTGTAATCTTGTAGAAGTTACTGGTTGTTTAGCTGTTATGGGCAAAGCATGTCGCTTTTTTTACAACTCACTTTCCTCTGTTTTTGAGCAATTGATAGTTCCATAACTCAGTCTCTGTCAAGATCAACTCCTCCTATGTTTCTCCACCCAAAAGACTTGTCTGTCTTTTTCTTTCTTTTGTGTTCTTGGCTGCCACAAAAAAACCCCCCCCCCCCCCCCCCCCCCCCTCACATGAAGCTTTTACTTCAATACAATTAAGATTGATACCAGCCAATATTTCTACCTAATCCACATAAAAAAAAGATCCTTTTACCAATACAAAGAGCATTGTTGGGTCATTATTTTCTTGCCCTTTTTATCTTCTTACTAATGACGGATTGAGTTAGAACCAGTATTATCTACTCCAACTAAGAAACCTAATCATCACAAAATGTCTTCTTGTCGCTATAGTCTCATCGACCTAGTATAAAATAATTCAATTTATATCAAACTAACATTATAAGTTTTTTTTTACAGGAAACTAATATTATAAGTTGGCTATCTTCAATCTTTAATATTTTTTTTCATTTATAAATTATTAAGGCTAGTACCACATATTATAAGTTTAATTTAAAAAAATTATAGAGGGGGGAAGAAGGGGCGAAGGAGCGTGCCGTGAGAGTCAACGGTCAAGATGACAGCTAATATCACAGCTGGTGCGTGTGGCAGAGCATCACGTTGATGAACAAGAACAAGAAAACAAAGATTGAAAAGGAGAGGAGAAGAATAAAAAAAAAAAGAAAAAAGAAGAATCATCATCTGACAAAATGCAAATGGGCATCCTTATATAAATGTGGAGAGGTGGCAGTAAAGTACTCTCTGGAATCCAGTTTCTCCTTTTCGTCAGAAATTCCCTACGCCGTTCTCTGCTGCTATCTCCCTCTCTCTTCTACACAATTCGTGTCTCCTCTCTCCACAAATTTTACGTACAACCCAACCTTTCATTTTAGTTTGTATTCCAGGACTCTTACAACCATTAAAACCAGCGAGTCATCGCCTGCCTGCCGTCCGCAATGTAACTAAGCATTGCAAGTAACAGACGACAACAAGCATGCCCCTAGTAAGCACGCATGAATGTAGGGGCTGAACAGGTTTTATAGGGATGATTTAGCTGCCCACCCTAAAGCAGCAGATCACCACCTGTAAGCTGGCCTGCAAATACTTAGAAAGTATCTGGCTTCACCATGTGGCACCATATGAAGCATTTGGCCACCACTATCATCTTCAATAAGAAAAATAATAGATGGCCATGTGTACCACCAGCAGAAGCTGAATGCATTGTCTTCTGGGACTCTGCAAACCACAAGGGCCATACGAGATAATGCAACTTCATATAGCCTCCAGCAGCATACTCAAGAGCTCTCTTCCCTACATCTTAATCTCAACCTTTCCTATCTCAGGCGGGAACGCTTGTACATGAATATATAGTTTAATTAGGCAGTGGTCTATGGGAGAGCAAGAACCAACTGGGAGAGCAAAGAGCGGTCTTAGACTCATAGAGCAAGACAAAATAATAGAGGTGCATAACAGCAACTTAAGAGTCAGCTTGTTCTATTTAGTTAGATACTCTTCAAGATCAAAAGAGAGTTAATGGTTAAAAAACAAGTCATCCCTATTAAGCTGGACATAAAGATAAAAGTACTAACAGAAAAAACTTAGCTATATTATGCCCTTTTCTCCTATCACAATCGAAGCAAAATAAAGATTCTACACATACAAGAAAATATTACCAAGGTGCATCAACCTCTTCTTGGAACTTAAGCTCATAGCTCTCTGCTTTAGTCTTCAAATTCTCTATCTCATGATCATATTTTGCAGACAATTCTTTCAGTTCCACAAGCTGTGCCTCAAGTTTTTGAATCTCCTCTTCAGTGCGACTTTGCTCCTTCTGGGTTTCCCAGTACCTTCTTACCTCTAAGGCACCTTCTGTGTCAAAGGCCAGGCTAAGCAGCCGACGCAGACGAGCCCGTAAAAATCCCACATTTAAGCCGAGAAGTTCAAAGGACCTCAGAGACTTTTCCCAGACTTCAAAATCCTTCCTTGGGGTATTGAGTTTACAACCTCGTATAACATCAGCAATGTTGATGGTTTCAACAATCATACCCGCAGCTAGCTTACTGTAGAGACCTGGAAGAACACGGTCATGAAGAAACGCATTCTTGCTGCAGCACAGGTCATAGTACTTTTGTCGAGTGTGTTCAGGGAGCTCAGAGTCGATGCATACTCCATTCACCACAATGTGAAATTCCTCAAAGCTTTTAACATCTTTAAAATGAAAAGAAGATCCGGAGAACTTAGTACCCTCCAAAACTTCAGAAGCAACCTCATCACTGTCATTTCCAGACTGTTCCTCTGGCTGTCCAAGTTGGGGCACTAATGGCTCTTCCTTCTCTTTCTTCTTCTGCACAACTGTCAAGGGAAGAGATTTTGGACGTCTCTTCTTGCTTTGTGCATCCACAGTTCCCTCTGTGTTACAGTTTCAAGTTATTTAAATATTAAAACCCACGAAAGAAAAGAATGAGAACATTGGCTCATGCGCATGAGAAAGCCTTTGATGCTCCCAACAAATTAAAAGAAAATCGGCCCACCAAACTAACCAGCATCATTCTGCTTTATTTGAGAATCCAAAATAGAAGGCTAAGAGCACCATCAACCTCAGTCAAATCATTTGCCCTTATTATGTATACCTACAGAATGAGCACATAATATTAGGAAACCTGTACTGCAAAAAATTTCACAAGTTGAAACAGATTGGCAGAACTTGGCTCCAAGAGCACCAGGTCAAAGTAGGAAGTATTATCTAGGAGAAACATGCCATGTACAATGACAGGTAATTTGCATTTCCAGCACAATTAATTACTCAAGGGGCATACTCTTTTGCTAAATTAACACGTAGCAAATCAGAAATTCAGATGAGACAATGCTGACTGACAAAAGCAATCATCATTCTACTCTCAAAATCTCAATTTAGGTCCAAGAAACATTTTCATTATTCAACGCTTCTCCTTTTGGACTCCTTTCAACTATTGGATTTTAGGTCAACCACACCATGCTTTCTCCTAAGCAATTTTCCTAAAACACCTAATGATCTTATTTTTTTGTCTAAGACAGCAGTGACCAGTCTGCAGTGCCAGTCCATGAGAAGATGGTTGCTATGTTTATTGGTAAAACAAAAGCAGATGACTCTTTGTCACGCAAGGACAATGGAGTGGCTTACTTCACCCTGATAGAGAAAATTTCATTTAGAATAAAAGGATCAAGACAATGGGTAAGCGTAGCTTGGGATAGCTGAAGTGGTGTAGTGAAAAGGACTAAAGAGTGGTAAAGGGAAGACAAAGGGTTTGGGGCGATGGGGAGGGTTTCATGAACTTGAGGCCAATTGACGGCGGATGGGTGATGAATGGTAGAGATTTTGTCAGGATACGTTAAGCTGTATGTGATCTGCATGCAGAGAGAGGCTAGTGGAATTTCAGAGTACAGGAAAGAGTTGGAGGTGATGCTGGTCCTGCTGATCCATAGATGGGTAAGGATTAGGTAGAGAAAGCGGTTGGATGGAAGCGAGGAACGTGGGGAAGAAACACATTTTTTTACAAGTGGAGACTGGTAGCTTAAAAAGATTTCCACTAAATTTCCCTTGCATCTGGTCTATGTACAAAGGAACACATTCTGTTCTACATCCTGGATTACATTAGCATGATGCATTGTGGTGGTTCAAGCAACCATGTCAGACAAGAAAACATAATGCATTGAAAAAACCTTCCGGGAAATAAGTTCAGCAATTCATCTACTAAAATTAAGTTATGATGATGGATAAAGACTGACTGAATGAAGTCCCAGTAAAACAAGTTTGCTTGCATCACCTTAAACATACAAGGCCCAATTAGTTGGAAGATCAGAACATCTCCTTCAAGCAATTTGTTTCCAGCAACAAACTTTCTCCATCCGGCACTTAGTCCCGTCTTATGTGCAATATATTTAATTGGAAACTCTTCACCATTTTCATTTTCAAGAATAACTGTAGTGTCCTTGATAGGTAAATGTACCTTGCAGAAGGGCACAGGCAGACCCTGCAGACAAATGATTCTTAAATGGAAGGTGAAAATGCACCCAACAACTCTGGTCAAGATAAAATTTCAAGGCATAATAACATCCCTCCAAACGTACCATCCAGAAACAACTGGCAACATGTGATCTGACTAATGCTTTCAAAAATGTAGGATGGTCATTTCCCAAACTCAATTGAACCTCCTCTGCTCGAATCATGGTGGGCGACTTCAACTGGACAGGACTAGTTGACCCACTAATTGTGCCATTTCCTTTACTGCTTCAAACGAAAGGGTCAACATCATAAGTATTTGCAGAAATATCTTTCAGATAAAAGTTCATGTAGTTTTTATATGTTGAACTAACCTCATTAATGTTCCTCCACTATCAGGTGTCCCCTGGCCAATAAATTTCACATCCATTAGTTAAGTGCAGATAACAAAAAATTATAGACATGATTAACACATACTTTGAAGCAAATCACATCAACAACCAACATAATTGACAACTGTAATCCATCAATGCATGTAAACAAAAACCAGCAATTTATCAGGTTAATGCATTGCTCATGAACAGCTGATTAATATCCCAACTTGTACTCCAAGCCACAAAAAGGAAGTTCCCAGAATTGGATTCCTAACAATGGAAAAATAAGAAAGCTAATTTAAAAATAAATTTCCCTGGGTTATAGGGTTGACTAGATAGAGGTTGGCTCTTCTAGAGCCAAAATTGGCTGCAGGAGTTTGTGCACAATAATATTCACACACCTGCTAGGCACTTTTTGTTTCTCTTTTCTTTTTAGCCTAACTCTGGCTGGAGTTGTCATCTTGCTAATTCAACCCCAACAAGCCATTGATTTAACAGAAAACACTCTTGACATAGAGGAATTTCTAGCCAAGCACAGTGCAACCTTAAACTAAACTTTTAATGAGCATTGCAGTGAAAAGCACTTGCAGACCCCATCATTTCCATCTCGTTCAGGCATTAATTTGAAGTGCCACAACTCCACCAATATGTTTCCACTAAAGCTTAGTAACGAGACAGTACAAAATCTATTCACTGCAGTTGGCCATGAATGAACACGGGTGCACCAGGATGAAGCAGCATTGATCCAAAACCATATTAGTCAGTTAACATTAATCAAGAGAGAGGCTTTCTCCAGACAGAAGTTAAGGTATCGCAATCCTGCAACAACGAGAAGCCTAAGCCCAAATATACACCCTAATACAATCAACCAGTCTTCCAGTTTAGCACTTAGACGCCATAAACCCTGCTTTAAGCGTTAACCTTCATCCCTTTCCAACTCACTAGACGAGCAACTGGACAATCGAACAACAAACTTTCAACAAATGGAAAGGGGAAAACTCACAATTTTAGATTTGGAAGCAGAGGACTTCCTCTTCTTCCTTCTAATAATAGGTGAAACCTCGTCGATCAGCTCCTTCGGCTTCCTCCTCCTCTTGCCCTAAAAACAACAAACCAGATCTGATATCAATTCAGTATATACACCCACACAACCATCAAATTCACATGTCCCTAGCAGAGAAAACTCACAGAAATTAGCATGGGGTGAGAACCAGAAATGGGGGAAAGCTCCGGCGGCGGAGAATTTTCCTTCGTGGACTCATTCTCCGGCGAAACATGAATCTGGGGCTCCTCCATTTGCTCTAACTCCAACTCTTCTTTTTTCATCACCTGTTCCTCTCCTCCGCGACTTTCTTGATTTTGGTGGACTATTTTCAGTTTCATTTCGTCGAGAATTTAGCCAGAGCGAAATGAAGCACACAGATTCTTCTGGTTTTACAGTAAAAAGGGCTCCTAGTTTCTCTTTTACTGGTAAGAAAAAGGCAAAGAAAGAAAGAAAAAATCGATAGCTGGCAGGATCAGCGAAGGAAAGGGTAGAGAAAATTCAGAAATCAGACAAGCCCGGCGGGTGCGGATGTTCGAATGCAAACAAGAAACAACAATGAAAAACGGACGTTTCAATTTTGGGTTTTTAGATTATGCAGCACTTTAACGGTAGAGTGAGCGGGGCAGCACCCTCGGGGCCTCGCTCGGTGGGTGGGTGAGATGCATAGACACGGACACGGCGATACGGACACGACACGACACGGACACGATGACATAGAAAATTTAAAAAAAATAGGACACGACACGGCACGGACACAGCTATAAATAATATATTTTTTATTATATATATACACTTAATTTCTCATAAAACTAATATATGCAATATAAAAATATCAAAAAAAAGCATAATATAATGATGTCTTACATATAAGTTTATAACCAAAATACATATAAAATCAGTTAAATCATCCAAATTTCTAGTCATCCAAATGAGTATAAATTATCATGATCATCTTTTAGATCTTCAGTAATTTCATCAAACAAAACAGACTCCAACTCTGGTTCATCAAGCGAGAAATTTGCAATCTCTAGAATTTTTACCCAAAACTTTTTGAAATTGTAAAATGACCCCTAAAGTGTCCTAAAACGTGTCGGACACGCCCTTTGGCGTGTCCTAAAACGTGTCGGACACGCCCTTTGGCGTGTCCGACACCGTTTCCCTTTTTTTTTTAATTTTTTTTTATTTTTGGACACGCTAGAACCGTGTCCGAGCCGTGTCCAACACTGCACCAGGTGATTTTTTGAAGTGTCCGTGCATTATAGGTGAGAAGTCTATCATCAAACACTTAGCCAAACGAACCAAAAAAAACAAATCACACTTCTTGAACTTCGATTTTTTCATTTGAAATCTATCATCAAACACTTATTTTACACTTTTTGGTTTTTTTTATTCAATATAATAAATTAATTTTTGACATTTTTAAAAAATAATAAAATAAAGCTCAACTCAAAATCAATTTAATTCATTAACATTAGTTAATGTAGTGATACGTCTTATAGGACAAAATTATGAGACTCGTACAAAATCAGAACAGACAATGAGGCATCAATTGAATTGCGAGATGCATCATGCATGTTTATTATTTTATAATAAAATATAAAACTCAACTTGAAATTGATTTAATTTGTTTATCATAATAAATTGTTACTCAAGATGCACAATGGATCGGGCCGACTCAAGACCGTCACGGATCAATCCGAAAAAGTCCGGCTTAGGACTAGCCCACTACTTTTCATAACTGGTCCTGAGGTGATCCTGAGCCTTTAAATGATCCCAATTGAGTCAATTTATAAATTCAAGCCTAGCCCGTGAACCAGCCCAGTTGAGGCTCGGACCAGGACCAGACCAGGGCCCAAATTAAGCCCAAATGTGCTTATTTTATTTTTATTTTTTTATAAAATAAAAATTTTATCTCGAACAATTATATAAATTTTATAGTAGTATTGTAAAATAAAATAAACAATAAATTAAATCACACCAAAAATCATAACTATAAGAAATAATAGTTAAGATTACATAATGAACTTAAATGATAATAAATTCAAAAATAATTTATAATAAACTTTGAAAAAAATAAGTAAAATATATTAATCAATTAAAGTACTAAAAATTTAGAAATATAACAATAATGATAATAATTCTCATAATTTCAAAAGTACAAAAAAATTATTAGAATATTTAGTTTAGAAAAATGAAATAAAATTTATATGTCATGCATCATTATTATATAAAAAATTGGCCCAATAGACCCAGCCCGTACCCAACTTAGGACCAGGTGGTCCTGGGCCGCTGGGCTGAGCTGGTCATAAGTTTCAATACTTGGGACCGGCCCAGGACCAGACCCGCTCCCAAGCGGGTCTGGGCCAACCCAACCTATTTTTTATTGGTTCAATTCGGTCTTGAACCGGACTAGCCCAGCTCAGCCCACTGTGCATCTTGAGTTGCTAAAGTAAAATTCGTTCAAACTCAATTTATCTAACATTTAAATTAAGATAATATGATATTTTTCAATGATTGATAAAAAAACAAACTGACCAATAGCATATTTTTAATTTGACTAATTCGTTGAGACGCCTAATTATTTAATTTGGTAATAAAATAATTTCCTTTTTTTTATCATGATAGTTTATAAATAAAGTTGAAATTAATATCACGACTAAAGTTGGGCGTTTCACATAAACACTTAATCAATAAAAGATAATCTTAATCATATAAACATTTCTAAAATAATAAAAAATAGTGGTTTATTCGTAGCCTGAGCACCACATGACCTACAATATTAAATTATAGACGAAAAAATGAACAAGGGCCAAAAGTATTATTTTTTGTGAGTTACGATACTAAATGTGCAAATCTCATAATAAATGGGACTAAAAATAAAATGAGTCTAATTTATGGGACCAAAATGCAATGTTAAATTTCTTTTGTCAATGTCTTATGTTTAGGTAACAAACTAAATTTCAAAGCAATACTTATTTTACACTAACAAAAGTAGCCACATTTATTATGGGTGTACCCTCCTATGATTTTGCAAATTACCCCCTATGAATATAAAATAGCAATTTATTTCTTATATATTTTTTTAAAATGAAGTAATTTACCTCCATATATAAAGAGATAAATTGCTTCATTTCAAAAAACATATGGGTGTAAATTGCTATATTTTAGAAAACACTGGGAGGTAAATTGCTATTTTTTCTTTCATAAAAATGTAATTTACTCATTTGCAATATCATAAGAGGGTTGCTTGAGTTTTTTTCAATTTATTATGCATAGATTTACTAGTCATACATATTATGTGAAAATAACCGGACATTATTCCTTTTCATTTTTTATGACAATCGAACAAACTGAATATATAAGTTAAACATAAATAAACATTTCAACAGAGATGATAAAACTATAAAAAAAGGGAAAATTATTTTTTAAATGCAAATTTTTTTTTTACAAAAATAGTGCTATTTTAAAATTTTAAAAAATATAGGCACAAAATTTTTGCATTTAAAAAATGATTTTCCACAAAAATCATGTCGGACTTATTCTTAAAAAAATAACCTGAACAAATACTTGTTCAACATATGCCTATCCGTTTGCACAGTCAAACCTCTGCAGCCTCCTGGGCTGTTATCTCTGGAATAATGACAGGTTTATCATTATTTTTGCTGCCTAAAAATACTATTTCACCTGGAATTTTAAATTTTTCATGTTTATCTTTTGTGATTTTGGGCGGAAAAAATATCCTCGACACAATTAATACTTCCAAGTCTATTTTTATTTACAGAGAGAATTTTTGTGCTTCTTGTCAAATTGTAAATAGTAACTTATATTAATAAATAATATTTTAGGTTTTATAACGGGGCATAAAATATTAGAGTCTGGTATATTTATAGTATAGCAAATTACTTCGATACCCTCATAAATAATTTAATAGTATTAGTATATCCATCACATTTTTTTATTATTGGATTGAAGAGTAATGAGAGTTGACAAAATATCATGTACTTGCGTAGGCGTCGTAGTTTTAGAACTTTCAATTTTGTCACATGAGTCAATTTTTAATAACCATGAAATATTAAACTTCAAATTTATCAACCCCGATACATGTTATTAGATTAGTCCAATGTTGATTTCAGATCGTTGGATCTTGTTATTATAATAAAGTTAAGATATTGTTTATACTGCAAGGTTGACTCAGAATACCTTCTCGTATTATATTTACATCACACGTCTAATTTTACTTCAATCATATCTTTCAATTATCACATCTTTGAAGTTTGAACAAACGTGCCTTATTACACCTTCATATCAATTTTATTTGGTTAAACTCTTATTTAAGAAAATTATAATTCAAATCGAGTCTGATCCGACTTACAATTTTTAAAAAATAGACAATCATGTAACGAAATTAATTTTCTTCAATTAAATTTAATTTGAATAGAAAATTCGTCCTAACGATGCAACCCTATAGGCCACGGTATGAGGGGCTCGAGTTTGGAGTGCAGGTTGCTACTAATTGCTGCAGAAAACTCATCGCGACTCTTGAAGTGGGTTGAGTTATCGATCCACCTGCAGAATTAATTCCACAAAATAAATATTTTATAATCAATTATAATTTTTTCAATTATATGTTTGATCAAATTTATTCTATCACGTACTTAAATCGAATATTTAAGTTACCGGGCTATATGAATTAGCTATAGAGAATGATATATTAAGTGGTGGGGGGTGAGGGCGAGGACCACAGACAGCCCAGTCTTGGCCGAAGCCCTGTGGTTACGGTGGTGATAGTCTTTAGGAATGTGACCGTGACCCATTCAATAAGTACGTTGTTGTCGTGATCCTAATTTCTGAATTTTCTTGAACATTGAGTTTTTTTCATTGCAAATCGACATTGGAAAAAAAATTTAAATTAAAAATTATTTACATAATCTAATATTACGTCAATAGTTGATTTTTTTTTTTTCATATCAATTTAAGTTACTGGGGTGATTTTGGGGACAACACCCAACACTCACGGAATTTACCAAAAGGCCCATGCACGATCTTTTATTAATGCCAAATGCCTTCAAATCATAATATTCGTATATTGATTGAATCAGCACGATACGAATCTAACCTTATATTGAACAAATTAGCCATAATTCAAATATTTATTTGGGTTAAATTGTATACGTTAAATTATATATAATGAATATTCAACTCTCGCATATCAAAAATACTATCACATAAGTATTATATGGCTTAAAATCTATAAGCAGGCCTTTTCTAATATTGTTCCTATTCGAGTTTTTAATAGGACACATTAATATAAAATCTCTCATATTTTAATTATATAGATGATTTTAATCATTCAATAATAAAATAATTTTGGTAATTATCAACCGAACCTTTAGCAGCTAATACCAAACAATTATATTATTTTATTTCAAATTAAAATTGCATATACGGATATATATATATATATATATATAATTATAATAGTATAATAAAGCCAAAACTTGTATAGCACGACAAGAGATTTTCCTGTACATGACCGCAATGATTGATATTGCAATTGGACATAAAATAGTCAAGTCAATTGAAGTATATCATGTTCATGTTATTATATATATATATATATATATATATATATTATTATATTATTTTATATCTAATAAAAGATATATGGCTAATTTGACCAGAACCCCATAAGGCGGGGCTGCAGCTGCCTGCTTGGGCCGCACGGCAGTTGATAGATGTAAAGCCCATCCTCAAGCTCAAAGTACAATCTCAACAAGCGTAGAGTCAAATATGTACAATCCGGAGCTGCAATCCAGTGCTATTCTTTTTGTTTGAGTTACTTGTACCTCTATTCAGATTTTCCAATCTTATGAATTTCTCTCATGATAGTTGTACTACTTCGTCACACAGTCTCAAGAATGAGGAAAACAGAGGAGAAAATAGTCATGGAATTTAAGAAAAAAGAAGTGATGAAATTGATTGAGATTAAATGTTGTCAAAAAATAACAACGCCAATCTAACAACGCGAAAAAAAGCACATGCGTGTATGTGAATTTGCGTGTGTATATAAATACGTACTGTCGTGTCTGAACCAATCAACTTAACTGTTAAGCTCTTTTGATTTTATTTTTATTTACCTATCTTTTTTTTTAATAGATATTTTCACAAGCTACATAATTTGAAAATTTGATCAAAGGACAAAATTTTGACAAATCCAGTCACCATGTTCACAATATAATTGAGAAAATGCAGACATAATATAAGTAAATAAATGTATAAATAATCATAAAATAAACATGGTATTGAAGAAAAGTCAGTCATTTGATCCCCAGAACACACAAGTTAGTAGATATTTTAATTTGTTGAACATTTGAAACTTATAAGGCAGCTACATCATTGATACAATAAAATACCCTTTGAAACTTTCTTCTAGATGGCGTAGTGCTGTATATTTCTTGTTGGTTTATGGGTGTTCTTTGTTCTTCATCTCTGTCCTTTTCTTGGAAATTTCTGACACACAAAATCTCTTCCTTTTTTGCTCCTGAATTATTTGCGTGCTCAGTTTTTCAAACTTCTTCTTGGCAGTTTTCTTTTCTGTTTGTTGCAACTGGATATGTCTCGTAGCTTGAAGGATTGGGTCGAGACCATCTATGTGGTTTTAGCATTTTGCTCTGTGCTCTGCTTTGGTGCCCTTAAAAGTTGGTTCTTGATTTGTTTGCTTGTTGAATTCTTGTTGTTTCTTTGATGATCATGGCGATTGAAAGACTGTGTGTTGAAGAAGTTTTCTTGTTTCAATGATGCAGGTTTGTTGGTTGGTCCAATTGCTGGTTGGTACTGATTATAGGGAATTTAGGGGTGATTTTAGGCCTTTTCCCTGCACATGTTGCTTGGACGGTTATACCCTTCTCAAGTAATTATTTTTGGGTTTTCCTTCAAGAACTTGGTTATGTTGATTTAGTGGTCAATTTGATTGTTGAAATTTAACATGGGTTTTTCATTTCTTGGATGAATTGATTTTAACAGAACAAATAGGTTTGATGCACCACTTAAGGTTGCAATCTTGTTGGGGTTGCCTGCTCTGTTTGGCATCTGGTTGGCTCTTAGCATAGCTGGTAGTGTTCTTGTGGGAGTTGGATATGGGTTCTTCACTCCTTGGGTTTCATCTTTTGAAGCCTTCAGACTTGAAAATCATCCAAGAAATGCTACCACTGCATTGTGGTAATTATAAGTCAAACCTCTTTTCTTCATTTTAACTAGGCACTTGGTGTTCTGCTTTTCTTTGCCAGTGTTGTGATATACATGCTTTTCTTTGGTTTGTCGTCCCGTGGGACATGTTATTTAGGACGGAACGTGGGGAACTATCAAGGGTAGTTGTACTGTGGTTCGTGATTTTGCTGACTTGTGTTATCATTCTTACCCAATCTATTTGAAGGAGCTGCGTGAAAATCCCTCTTCCAATGAGCTTCAACCTCTTAGGTAACTACACTTGCAGTTGCTGTTGTCATAAATTATCTTGCTTTCTCTGTGTAGAGTCAAAAGATATTAAAAAAAAAAATCAGATACTAAACTACTTGTTTCTGGAAGCATTTGATAACAGGCTGCCGTGAAAATTAATGAAGCTTCATTCTCAAGATTCCCTTGATTCCAAAGTATTAGATTGTTAAGTTGGTGTCGTGAAATTTCGTTGTTAGTATTATCCGGAACTTACTTATTATGAAACTATCGTCCAGGTTCATTCACGTGCCTGCATGCATAATTGTCGGCCTGATGGGCCTGGTTGTCGAAATTCCTCTTTACAACAGCTATTGCCATAGTAAAAGTTTATGCTGTTCAAGGGTTGGCATAGGCTACTACATGATCTAATCAGCCGGGAAGGCCCGTTCCTAGAAACTGCCTGCATTCCCATTGCTGGTTTAACAATCCTTATGTGGCCGCTTGTTGGCAGCATTTTACTGGCTACCTTCACCAGCTTTTTCATTGGATTATATGGATCTGTAATAGTGTATCAGGTTAGATTCCATCCATGTAGCTACGTGTGTTTCGTTACATTTGTTGCACTTAAAGTAAATTTTACCTGTCGGTTCCATATTGATGTAGGAAAGGTCCTTCCGTCGAGGTGTTGCTTATCTCATTGCTATGGTGGCAGAATTCGATGAGTACACAAACGACTGGCTTTATCTTCGTGAGGGCTCAATTCTTCCAAAGTAATTAATTAATTTAGTGATAGTAGACCTAAAAATGGTTATAGTTTCGTTTTTTGGTGTTTTTATCTTCAATTACACTAAATATATTTACTCGTAAATCAGACCGCGCTACAGGAAGAGAAAACCAATCCAATTCATCTGAAATACCATCCATTAACCATAATTCAGTCACTGTACACGAGAGATATGCGTGCTATTCATGAAGCTTCTGGAATGCTTTGACTTCGAGCCACTCAGCATCAAGATCTGTTATAGAGAGGCATAAAGGAGGTGAATATGGTTCAGGATGCCCTTCTACGGACATATTTGATAAAGGATATTCTTCGACAAATCACATATAATAAGAGGAAGATTTGAATACTCCATAATGAATCTACACATTGTCGAAATGCAAAAGATATGGGGAACACCACGATGAAATCCAATTCGGTAAGGCCAGTGGAAGGGGAAATTAAGTTGGACGCAAGTGTGTAACAACCGGACTGACCTCTCTGATGGTTGAAAGGCAAAACATCCTCATATTGCAAACTCATAATTGCATCGATTCGGATATCTTGAGCCTTGTTTCTAAACATTCATTTGCACACCATATCTTTATACTCCATCTCAAAGCTGGACCTCCGAACGAATAGTTTCTTCTAGCGATGTGAAACAGACGGTCATAAGCACCTATTCATGAATAGACCACTTTCTATGAGCAAGATATTATGTTGGACACTGGGTTTTTACACCCTGTAAGTGATGGAGTCACTTCAGACCGATACAAGAGAGACACTCCTCTGAGCTTGAATTAGAATAGCCAAATAAAGCTGAGCGCGTTGGATAACATTGAGCGCACATGCGCGAGAGACGATCAAGGGAGGAGCGCAAAGGTCAGATAGAGGAGTACATGTCCCTCTAGATACGCTCATCGTAATACGAGCATGCTCAGAATTGAAAGGCATAATCGTAAGCTAGAATGGACAACCTAACATAACTATTTATAGTAACGTCAAGGCTCCGTGCCAAGACCGAAGCAGTTGAGCCTTGGTTGTCAAGAAAAGATAGCAAACTCACGGCACAGTAAATGATTTCACTGTGCTCGATTATCAGCGAATGATGCATATGACTAGCTGTGTATCAAAAAGTATTTCCAAAAATGACTCCAAGAGATGAACCGGACACAGTATGAGTAACCGGGACCTGATCCTAATCTGTGGTCCATAAGGAAATATATTGAGGAGGAATCTTCAAAATGCGTGGTAGCTGGTATTCACATATGCCTAACACCCAGAGCGGACTCCATCAATGATCCAAGTAACGCGGCGTGCCAAGACAGAGATGAGACCACAAGATCGATGTCCGTGATAGGATCACCAGCCGCCTTCCAGAGTTCGCGATCCATGGATGATTTAGAGGCTAAAAGGGCATCCCCGAAGTCTAATTTTCGTAGACTGTTTAGCTTTCTTTTTTGGGCAATACAATAGCGTTCACGACATTAGTAGACGAATTCTCTGCGGGAGAACTTAGGTGTAGCCATAGTCAATCTCTGAGCTGGATGCGGATATTTTATATCTGCAGATCTTACCTACACTCTGTAGCGCGCGTGGGTAAGAATGTCCTGCTAGTCGAGACGTTATTCATTTATTAGACAAAAATATCTAATACAATCAAAGTCTCACGACTGAATCAGAACACCATCACAAAGCTGGAAACGTGTATGCTAACTGTCATAACACGAACAAGCTGTACCTACAATAAATATACTCTGTTTAGAATATGGAACAAATGTATGAGGATTGAATTTTTGGTGGTGATCTGTAAGATAGTGAAACATGAGCATTCCAGAGGAAATTGAGGTCAATTAACAATATCATGATCAAAGATAGAGAGATGTGAATCTTTATATCTTTAATTAATTTCATTCACAATTGACTAATCACACATTATCTGAATCTACACATTATTTTGTATTTAAAGTTACAATTGTATTGAGACGCAACGTGTCATATTGAAGTTAACACACAAGAATCAAAGAAAAGATTCGAGTAATAAAAGTTGAGTCGACCAGGGTGTCAATCGGGTCAACAAATAAAGTTCAAGGTGGACCATCCCAATTGGGACATCACCTAATAATAATATGTGTTAATAATGGTCGTTCAAAAAGTAGGTCTAATAAATTCAAAACAGTCCGTTCCAAAAGGAAGTGCTGGAGTTCTAACATCAATTTCTACATTAAAGGTCAATATCTATGAAGGGGTAAAATTGGTTGGTAAAAATATTAACAATTGTAAAGACCACAAGATAAGCGTCACAAACTATTTTGTTAAGCATCAAATAAGCCACGGGAAGCCAGTTTTGTTCAAAATCGTCTCAAATTTAATAAAAATTTGTTACAATTAAAATTGATCGGTTACAAACATAACCATTTTTAAAGTAAAAAAATATATTTTTGTATGATGAAGATTCCTTATTGTCAATTCTTTCTGAACGGGATCTCCTCTGCCTTTCGAAAAATATTATTTAAAATCCTCTGCATAGACGTTGTTCCCAATTTGCAGTAAAAAACCGACGGGACAATTCATTGCAAAAACCGCGCTATAAAAAACCCAATTAGTGATATAATTCTTTTATTCTTTCATTAACCCTGCTTTAAAAATGAAGTTGGAGTAAAGTCAACCAACCTAGGCACTGATCTTATCAAAACTCGAAATTCCAATAGGCTTAATGCTTGATCAAGAGTTATTACTAGGATGAGGTAGAAGTCCTTGGTTTCAGCCCCATCTTTAATTAAAAGAAAAAAAAAATAAAAAAAAAAAGATAAACCTTTATCAAACTTTTCTGAATAGCCAATCAAATTATATTATGAAATGAATTGTTTATTTTAAATAAATTCATGGGTTTGCGTAATACTGAATCGTGTGAAAAAATAATAATAATAACATGAAACGCATAAGTATTTAGTTTACTTTTTATATGAGTTTATTATTTTTATGAATTTAAATTTTATTAATAGATTAACTGGTAGTTTAATTTATTCAAACATTGATAGAATAACGTAATCATTACTTCTATCTAAAAAAAAAGCAACTTAACATTACAACTAAAATAAATAAAAAGTTCACCTTTTGGTGGTATTAAGATATTATCAGTACGTGTCAGTAATTTATAATTAACTAGAAACTATTATTAAAAATAAATACTTTTTTTAAAAATAAGTTACTGAAATTCAAATGTATGATTTTATTTCATGAAACTTCAATTTCGCCAACTACAATAAAACCTCATTTAGAAAGCTTCCTACAAAGTGTTGGTCTTGGGCCTGGGCCTGGGCCTGGGCCTGGGCCTGGTGCCTTCAGCCCTCATTCAGAATATGGATGAGATGGACCAATTCCACCGTGGCATTGTTATCAGCTTCTTAAGGGGCCCAAATAACATTTCTTTGACTACTCCAATCCCACCGTTCAGGTAAAAAGTATCAATGATCCTTTTTGCCTGAATGGTGGGATTAAAATGAGTTTGAATTCTATAAATATAGGTATTTAATCTAATGGATGTAGTATTTTTTTTGTATTTATTTATTGATTTATAATTATTGATGTATTGTGTAATGTTGGTTGATTTAGAATTATCGATGTCTTCTTTTTCTATGTATATATATAAAAAAAATCAACACCAAATAAACATAAAATTGGCAATTTATTTTTCATGTGGTGTATAGCTTGTTGAGAAGAATGTATTTAAATGATACTCATATATGATGAAAATTCAATAACAATACAAGTGCAAACAAGTAATTTTCTCCCAACCATATCTGTTTAATTGGTCAGAATGAGCCACTTATGTCAGGAGATTATATTTTGATTTTTTCTATAAACTATCAAAAGGACAATTTATAGTCTTATGTCATATTTATAATTTTCAATATTAACATCCAACACCATTTTTTTCACTATCAATTACCCTCGTGAAAACCATCGTCGACAAAGCCAAAAAAAAAAAAAAAAAAAAAAAGAGAAAAATATATTTAAATATATATAATGAGAGACAAGTTGAACATCAGCACATGATATTTTACGAACATCTCTCTCTCTCTCTCTCTTAGTAAATCAATTATAGTTACATTCTGAATTTCAATTATTAAGAATAAACATACATAAATTATCAATATCAGATAAATTAATAATTACTATCAAAATAGACTGTAACCACAAATTTGTGTGAGCTTGAATTCACGACTTCTTGATCATATACCATCAATTTCTCCAATTAAGTTAAGTCTCGTTGGCCCATTATTTTTCTATAATATTAAATAAATATCCACTTATGTATATGCATGTAGCACAAACACTATATAAGAAAAAGGACAAGCATTCTTAGACATAAAAGGACACCACCATGGCTACCGCATCATATTCTAACAAAAACAATTAAATTAAGTGGGACCTTTGGTATTATTATGAACCCAAGAGGACAAGTACATTTTATTTGCTTTATATATAGTGAAAATTTAATTTTTATTAAATTAATTCCACCAAATTTGCTTTATATAAAAAGTGAATTATACTTATTATATAATTATGAAACCATTTAGAAAAAATATCAATCACACAACAAATACAATAACTGATACATAAATAATTAATTAAGATAATTGTAGAAAAAAAAAAGAATCAATTGTAGTAGATACAGGATAATAATCACAGCCCAAGATCGAAGAAGTTCAATTAAGGAAGAGGGTCGTTCAAATCCCCGAAGCATCCTTCAATGTGGTACGCTTTTAATACATGCTCATGAGACGTGGAGGATAAGTATGTTTTAATACATGATCTTGCTATAGTTTAACTAAGAGAAATGATTTATTAATTATTTTTAATGTGAATTTAATTTTAATTTTTTTTAAAGGTATGTGGGTGTATGTATATGTGAGGGGGCATGGGATGATGAATATATAGTATGTAGGGCATTGCTAAAAACGTAGTGAAAGACCCAAAAAGTCCAAAGCTGTGGTAGCCGCTATTTTCCACTATTGGGTGGGAATCTATTTATTTATTTATTTAAAGAAAAGAAAGCAATAAATTATATAGATCATCAGTTTACTTAATTTGCACTCATTGGGATCCCCAAATCCATTAACAATTAATATATATATATATATATCCCTTACAATTATTCAAACTCTCATGTATATATATGTTTGATTCCAAATCATTAATTCATTACAGTAGTGATGGAATCAGCCACAGCCTCAGCCGGCCGGAAATCATCGGCAGGCATCTCCTTCACATGGAAACACTTCCTCCACCTCTTAATAAACATATATAAACCAAAATGAGAAAATAACATAATTAAAATGACATATTAGTCTCGTTGTTGGAGAGAATTAAGATTCTTTAATTTAAGTTTTTAAAAGATTATACATGTATTTCTCAAAATTTGTAAATCTTGTATGCAAAGTTATATCAATGGGACGAGGCACTGAAACAGCTAAAACTTGCATATTATTCGTTCCAAATAATAAATTGATTGCTCGTGAATAAAATGAAGTAGAAAGGTAAAGTTACGTACCAAATGCAACATTCGTTCGATTTCTGAATTTGTATGGTGGTGTAGAAAATCATATTATTGCGACTTGATTTGTTTATGTAATTAGAATTAAAATTGTAGAATTAGTAGTTACTAGTTTTTAATTAAAAGGGTGGGGATAATAATAATAATAATAATAATAATAATAAATAATAATAATAATATATATATATAATTAGGTGGGGAAAAATGTTGTAGGGCGGTAATAGCATAGGCATAGCACCCGAATCGATAGGAAGATGCCTAGAATCTCCCTTCCTTATGCACGTGATCCCCTCCTTTCTTTTTCTTACATGTCCTAATCATTATCACTCACTCTCACACCCCATCCCACCAAGACAAACGTTCCCTCTTCAAATCCCAATATATCTTCTTTGAAATTTTACATTCTAATTAAATCCCTCTCTCCCATTTATATTTTAAATCTCTTATATATAGTTAACTGGCTACACCACAAAAATTGGTATATATTTTAGAATTATTTATCATTGAATTATTTGATTAATTAATAATATCAACTGAAATTTTAATTTGGATGGAGGAAATATATATATATATATATATAATGAGATTATTAATTATGAGATTAATGAAGGTGCTCATGAAGATTAGCACGTTGGATTGAACATGATAGTGAGGCATGTGTGTACTTATATATAGGTAGTCCATTCATATATACACCTTGTAAAGTGGCTGTGTTTTGTTTGGGATGTATGCAGATAATAACTTTTTTCTTTGAATAGTTATTTACTATATAACACATCATAAATAAAGTACATCAGAAAGTACTAAATCTTCTACGGCTTCTTTTTTATCATCGGATGAAAATTTGTGAGCATTTCAATTTCGACATTAGTTGATTTGTCACTTTCTTGCTGGTGGAGGTGAATTTGGTAAAAAAAACAGAAAGAACCAAAATTGCAAAAAAATTTAAAAAAATATATAGAATCAAAATACTATCGTAAAAAACAAAAAAACAAAAATGATTTAAGTTACGGAATAAAAAAAAAAATACATCTAACCCAAAAAACATACGAGTCATTATCTTCTGCTACTGAAAAGCTCCAAATGATGATCACTTGAAGGTAAAATTTAGGGAATCAAAGTAGTTGGGGCTGGGCTGGAAGAAGTCTATATCCATATAGGGTAGCAAGGGTTGGCCTACCACCAAGGTAGACTACTCTTCTAAGTTCATGAACCAATTTACTAAAGGCAAACCAAGGACCACCACATCTCCATACCACCTGTTCCTGTTACCCTTTTTAGTGCAAGAATAGCACACCCCCAATCCCTGTTAACTTGTAGACACAAATGTACACATGTATGTCACATACAATACGGTAAAAGAAGAAAAGAATCCAAGTAATAATAATAACCTCTAAGTGGGGTTAAAGAAATGAAGATTGAGGAAGGTCCAGAAAATTTTCCCACACACACTATATAGGCACATGGGGTCAGATCAGCTTTCTCAATCTTCAGCACGTGTCCGTAGCTTACACGGCAAGCCCTGTTTATCTGTAGTTTTGTACCATACCGTCTCTCAACTTCCTTTCTCTTCTGCCTTCTTTCCAATTGTCACCCCAAAATTCCAAACCACAGGCATATTTTATAAGTACCACAGATCAAAAACTGCTTGTGCTGTTACAGTGTGGTATTTATGCCAATTGACAATTTCAGAGAATTTATTTTCTTCTGACTTATTAACTACTAGTAACAACCAGCAAGTCAAAAAGGAAAAAGGGTAAAATTAATTGCACACAGTGATGCTATAAGGATGGGGAAAGTGGAAATTTTGGATAGCTGGAACTACAGTTACAGGGGAAAACTATGATTGGCATAGTACAAGCATCAGAGGACTGAGGACTGCAGTGCAGAAATGAGGAAAAAAAAAAAAAAGAAACCCAAGAAAATTAAAAACTAAAACATAGAGCTCTACTGAATGCGCTTGGTTTTCAATCTTCCCCCCCGGAAACGGATTGATTTTCCATCCCATTGCAGAAAGAAGCTTTTTCTTACAGAATTGGATAAGTAATTCACGACACTACTGAGAAAAAGCTTATTCGCCAATTCCTCTCTTTTGATTTCCACCCCAGTCCAGAAAGAAGCTATTTATCTCAGAAATGAAATTATACTCTATCATGCTATTGGGCGCTTCTTCAAATTTTCTTCTTCGCTACAGTCACACTCCTACTTGCAGAATATATATGCAGAAACTTGGAAGAGGGAAATAGAGAAAGGCAGCGAGCTATACATCTCATCTAAAACCAGAAATTAAACCTAGAAGATCAATCCCTAGAACTTGAGCTTTAAATTAGTGGAACGATCGAGACTATAAGTGCTAATACCTAGTTTATTCACTTGACTGATCAGCTTCCAGGAGAAAATAATCAGGCAGCTAGCTAGGTCTTCCTAAAGAGTGAAAGTTTCTTCTTCATCATGGCTTCAGTTGAATTTGAACCCATTCATAGCGCCCCTCCAATGGCTCGTCCTTCACTATGTCATAGTTGTACCTGCATTTTTCATGCGCATATACAAATTCAGTAAATTAATATGGAGTTGTGGTTAACTTGTGGGTAATAATTTAGTGTAGTTAAAAAAGAAGTAGCTACTTGTCAATAAATTGTTTCTGGAGATTCGTTTCAGCGGCGACGAAGAATTCTTCAAGTTCAGCTGTGGTTGGCATTTTCTCCGCCGTGGAACTACGGCGAGAACTCGACTCCCGTGGCCTCGCCGTGGACTCCAGTTCGTCAGACTCAGCTTGAACCTCGCTCGACGGCGTATTCTCTCCCCTGAAAAAATATGACGTCTTAACCACTCTTCTTTGAAAAGGACAAGCAGTACCAGCATTCATGGCATGGAAGTGAGGGAGAGAGAAAGTGAGTGCGAGTGAAATTTTCTTAGCGGAAGAAAAAACAGCTATAAGAAGAAGCGCAGCGGTTAAAAAATAATTCAATTGTTGGAGATTTAAATTTGAATTGAAGAGACGTGTCATGAAGAATCATCACATTTAGTTTCGAAAAAAAATTATTATTATATTTTACCTGACTCCAAAATCCACCGAATGGCCAGCCGATGTTGCGAAAAACTCGACAGTCGCCTCATTCTCCTGCTGTATCCGAGAAGAAGAATTTCAAAATTCAAAACTCACATCAATTTTATAGAATAGGTAAAGATCTAGACACGATATTCATTCCGCTGTCTGGAACTTCCATAGAAATTTAATAGAGTGACATATAGGATGGAATTGAATTCTTCAGAAGTACTAGTATATACCTCCAGATCTACGAATTTCGAACTCTCCTTAGCCAGCTCACTCGATCTGCTACTTGAGCAACAAGATGCCAAAACATGACCAGAACCAACGCTCTCGCAAGTCGACGAATTTCCCGAACTCTCCGGCGAAGCTGAATTCTGCGGAGTCACCACCGGTACACGACGCGTTTTACGCTGAACT
Organism: Sesamum angolense; assembly: GCA_034509725.1. Taxonomy (NCBI): domain Eukaryota; kingdom Viridiplantae; phylum Streptophyta; class Magnoliopsida; order Lamiales; family Pedaliaceae; genus Sesamum; species Sesamum angolense. The sequence continues at coordinate 3,032,898 of JACGWL010000010.1, forward strand.
GAGGATGTCGAGAGCTCCGATTTTCCTAAGACAACCTTTCTCTTTCTCCCGGACGCAGCCGCCGCCTTTTCCATCACTGCCAGCTCTCCTGATCCCTTACTTACCCAGACACCTTCTCAGAATTTTTCGAAATTCATACTATTCCTTACCACAAACTATAGAAACTTCAAACACCGCAAATATTACAAAAATATAGATAACTCTAAGAACTCGATAACCAATTCCTGTAATTCCTCCTACGCATCCTCTCCGCAGTCACGTACCGTGCGCTGGTGGAGACTCGGAGAATTACCTGCTTTTCGCTGCGCTTTTTCTGTTACAAAAGTTTTTCTCTATAGAGAGAGAATTGCATGTGGAAGAGGAGAGCGTGACAGTGAGTGATGGTGATGATGATGATGATGATGATGATGAGGATGATGGAGATGCTTATGCGCGGAGAATTCCGTCCAACGGTTCAGATATGGGTTCTTATTTAGCACACACAGCCCACACCTCTGTTAACGGTGACGGGATTCTTGAAGGCCCCGTTAGACAGATCTAGCAGCGGCTTGAGCCAGAGTGCGAAGTTGACAGTGACAGCTATCCGCTAAACGTTTGGCATGCGTACGTTTAGAGTCTCTAATCAGAAAAAATCTCCTGTATGGGCTAATATGGAAATATTGAATACTTATTTAATTAATCCCATTATTCACACTTTCACACAACATTACTTGTTTCTAAAGCGCTACATTTACGCCCTATATATAGGTCAACTCTCTATCTTTTTTATTTCATTTTGAGTTTTGGCCTTCTGAACTCAATCATATTTTTATTTTTATCTTTTTGTTGCTCATGCTGCAGGATTTTCTTACACCTATTATTTTAATTTTTTTATCTTAGATTTGTTTTATATATATTTAATAAAATAGTTAGTGCAACATAATATCAAATTTAAACCAATTAAAAGATTTTAAATTCAAATCCGCTACCACCAATTTATAGGAAAAGAAAAAACAATTCCACGCACGTACAATGTTAGTTAAAAATAAATAAATATGGCGGGGGCATGTTTAGAATATTAAATATAAAATAATTTATCAAATAAAAAAGTGTGCTTTATTAAAATTCTTTGCCTAGATATATAAACAAAAGTTTTGGGGATTCATTAAACTCAGCAGAAAGGGAAAAGCTTTTCCGCATCTCAACCGTTGAGATCACACGAATTCAGTGTATTAATCTGAGCCCGTTTGGTATAAAGCTGGTATTAAGCGTTATTCTTGTGCCTATTTAATCACCGTGAAATGACAAATTTAGCCTCTTTAATCTATTATTAAGATTACACGCACGCACCACAAACTATCAGAATCAAATACTTACTGTCATTCAGTATTACAAGTCACATTGACATCATTCTCCTCCTTAAAAGAAAGCATGGTGAGTTCAAATCCACGTACCCCACCCCAAATTGTAATAAAAGATAAAAAAAAAAAAAAATGTGAACCATCTACGTTTTATTAGATCATAAAACTCGACTCTCCTCGAACCCGAACTCAAAATTTATAATTCTAACAATATTGAAAATATTTATATGTATAAGTGAATGAAAGGTGGGAAAAAAGAAAAACAAGAAAGCAAAACTAAAGCCAACTTTGTCCACATTCTGTATTTCGGCCTATCTCTTGCTTTTGAATTTTATGGTGGGATGAAAGGGAAAATCCAACGGCAGCTAGCTTAGGTTGACTGTAGCAGTGGGTTTGGAATCTGAGCTTATCTTTTTGTAGCCCGTGGGGGACGGCTTGTTTTTTCCCTCCGCCCGGAATAAGTGCTTCTTCTCCCAACTCATTTTCTCTTCACTTGAAAACAAACGTGGACCGCTTTTCTTCCCCTATTTCTTCTTCTACTTTTGTTGCTGTAAAGGGATAAAAACCCACAACTTGACAAAACCAAACATACCAACAAAAGTTGTTGTTAAGATTAAATTCCGCCAAATTTAAATATTTTTCAAATATGCTAGATATTCATGAGTGTAATTTATTTATTCGAATCCTGATGGACATGTGGGTATTTGTTTTCAGTTTTTTTTTTTTTTTATGATTTTTATATTAATTTGATGTATTATTCAATTTATTGAAATATTAATGTAATCATATAATTAAATTTGTGAAAAGAAATCGTTTGCGCAATTGAAACGAGTCATTTAAATTAAGGCAGAAACTACTTGGGTAATAAATGAAGATGGTAAAATATTAATTAATAGTTTTAAAACAATCAACAAAATATAAATTAAATATTACTAACTTAAGTGTTGCAGTACTTTCAGATACTTGATATATAGTTACAGAAACTATATTTAAGTTGTTAATATTCAGAATCAGTAACATATTCATAGTAACTTAACAAAAAATAATGTAATAATAATCATATTTGTTGTCATTAAACTGCGTCTAATTTTATTTCACTAGTTATTTATATCGATACTTGAAACACAATTATTTTATTACCAACTATTCACAGTAATAACTTAACTACAATACATTTATTATCGTTTAATTTTCAATAAACCAAATATTTTTAGTATCGACGCATCTAATAATTAAGTGATAATATAAATACTATCACTTACTTTTTTATCGCCAATTTTCTCATTTTCTATAAAATATTGCTTAATTGACCCGCGTTATAATTTTTCAATAGAAACAACGATTACATAATTTACATCAATATCAATAAATTAAAATAAATATTCATTACGATAATCTCATATTAAGTCGTCGTATACCCACACGTTTATAGATTTGAACTCGTAATTTTAAATTTATTCATAGAATTTCAACTTGATCGTCAATTTTCAGTGTTTGATTGCTTCGTTGAAGTAGTCCATCCAGGTGAAGATTTTCCGTAAAGAATAATAAAGTTATAACACGTTCTAGTGATGAGCAGGATCGCTTGTGAGGTAGGGTTTGAAGTACCAAAAGCATGCATGTGGGATATGATATTGAGATCGGAGACAAGGCATGCACACCCATTTAAGTTAGGGCCATAACGCCACAACCTGTTAGGTGCCTGATATAGCACTGCCGCTCGAAGCACACTCGATATTCGTGTATAATTTAAATTTGTATGTATTTAATTTAGTAAAATAGAACTAAATGAATAGCGTCTCAAAATTATTAATATTTTAACTGCAATTGGATAGAGAATTATCGATAAAATTAGGGGCTGAATACAGTGCATTGCATGCACAATTATCACTAGGAGGAATTTAATATTTGGTCATGATTAAAAATAAATAGCTGTAATAAAAAGTTATTTACTATAGTCATGCAATGTACGGTTGTTGGCCACAGTATCATGACCAAAAGTCATGGCAAAAGCATTTGTCATGATTCATAGCCATGACAAAAATAATTTTCGTAATAGACAATATAAGTTTTTGTCTTAATTTTATTTAACTATAATTAATAATAATTATTTATTATGATTTAAATTCATAATTAATAAAATTATAGCGGATAATAAATTTCATTCGAGTGCATGAATTAATTACAGATAGTGCGTCGGAGTAATTTATGAGGGTGTGAAATGGACCATTTTCTTAAGTCTTGTTGATCATGACAACGCTGTCGTTCGCGACGTAACATAGAGGTTGTGTCGATGATTGTTGACATATTATGTATGTATTAAGTATTGAACTATTTTAAAATTTTAATCGAGTGAAAATGACATAGAGAATTTGCAGCTTCATTTATTAAAGTAAAAAGAAAAACAGAAGCAAATTTATTTATTTTGAACTACTTTAATTTTATTATTTTCTAAGAGTTTAATGCAATTTACCACTTGTGATATTACAAATGTGCAAATTACTTCTCTATGAAAAAATAATAGCAATTTACCCCCTATGCTTCATTTTAAAAAACACAGGACGGTAAATTATTGCATTTTAAAAAAGACATGGGGTAAATTGCTAATTTATTTTTCATAACGAGTTAATTTACACATTTGCAATATCACAATGGGATAAATTACATTTTTCTCATTTTTATAAAATCATATACCAATAATATGTTAAAATTTTTACACGTGGGATGTTGAATTGTTGTATTTATGGCTACTAGAGCTTCCAAGGAGTGGCCAGCAGTACCATTACCCACCCAAATTTATTTGCACTAAATTTTCTATTCAAAATTTTATTGTATTTTTTATTTTATTTAATGTACGTACACTTTAGATGTATAAATTCTTGATTTTTTATTAAATAAACTAAATAATGTAATTTTTATACATATATTTAGAAAATAAAACAAATTAATTTTGAGATAAAAAAAATAATGAATTCGAAATTTGTACTCAGACATGTCAATTAATCATTCTGATGAAATGCTGAGAAGGGGAAAGAAATGAAATGAAGGATATCTCCCTTCTTTCATTAAAATACCCTAAAGTAGATTTTTTCACGGCAGTAATTATTTGATGGTATGCACTGACAAATGACAATGCACCCTACAATACATAGTACTTCCCTTTGAATTGACTAAACTTAGGATGATAATTTTGCTGCAGAATTAGCAGGGAATAGAAGGGACTTTCTTTTTCTTTTTGTGAAAAAAATGAGTAATTTATTTGGGTTTAAATTCTATTAATTTATTGACTTTAGGGTAAGTTACAGTTATTTTTTCTTAAATTTGACATAATACGAATATATATATTTTCTTATTTAAGAAATTATACATATCTTCTCAAATCGAACCTAATTATATAGTGTCTAAACGTTTAAATGGACAGTACTGCTTTATCCTTATATTTTTATTTTTAAATATTTGAAAAATTATTAAAAAAATTTGATGGTGGATAAAGTAAATAATTAATCTACATGACATATTATTAGTTTCCAAGAATGTTTCAGATTTTTTTTAGAAATATATAAAATTATAATGCATAGTTTAAAAATATATTTTGATCAATGCACTGTAAAAGTTGAATGAAAACTTTAAAAAAGAGATGGATGGTGTGTGTTTAGTATTAGTCAAACAATAAAATCAGTTAAATATTTATAATTTTTCAAACAATAATGTAAGATCTCTAGTTATGCCAAATATTATAAAAGTTATATAAGAGCCACGATCATAATAATACAACCCGAGGTTGGATTAAATTTTCTTTTTTAAAATTTCTGTAGCAACAGTTGCAATAATTTAAAATTGGTATGTATTTTTAGTTGAAAATGATGAGATTCTCGTACGATAAAGAGGAATTGCGACTAATTTAAGTAGCAAGATGGGAGTAACAAAAGGACGCTTTTATCTTTAATCATTGCTTTGGGTAATTACAAATTAACTACCATTTTATTCAAATTAAAGGCAAACAAAACACCACATTATGATGATGATGATGTTTAGATCAAAGGCCAAAAATAAAGGTGAGATTCCCTGATGGGGCGGGCCGGACAAAAGCACGACATTAACCTTAAAACGGGACGGACTCGGAAAACTAGAATGAATAGCGTCATTAGTAAAAAACTTGGGGCTACCATAATATAGATATGTCCGATTCATAGTGTCTTGACTCAGTCATTAAGATTAAAATTATAATTTTAAATCTCATAAAATATATGTGTATTTTTGTCATCACTTATAAAACGGGATGGATGTTGAAAACTAGAATGAATAGCGTCATTAGTAGAAAACTTGGGGCTATCATAACATGGAAATGCCCGATCGATGATGTCTTGACTCAGTCGTTAAGGTTAAAATTATGATTTTAAATTTTATAAGATGTGTGAGTATTTGTCTTCATCGGTAAGAATTTATCGTAATTTCTTTTGTGTTTAGTCATGAATTCGTTATGTATTTCTCAATTTTTTTAAAATATTAATGTAATTATATAATTATCGTCTAGAAACTGGCCGTTTCTGCATAAAATGAATTCAAAATTTTAATGCAAAAGGGCTGGTCCCTAACATTAATATATAAGTGGACCTCTCTGCAAACATATATAATTAATAATAGTGGTTACAGAAATTTGAGATGATATTAAAGTTGTTATTAATTATATATACTAAAATTTAATATATATATTAAAATTTGATTAGCCTAAATGCTTTAAGAAAAGGTGATTGAACTTAGGAATTTAAATTGGCAATAACTAATAAAACTAAACTTGTGGATTTTGTTAAATTGTTCTCTTTTCCCAAAAATAAATAAATAAAAAAAAGAGCAATTTTTGCTAATTACGACTTTTCAAACTACTAGCGGTCAGAGCACAACTATTATTTATAAGTAAATGATGGTGAGATTCAACTTCAAAATATCTTATTTATCTTGATTTTAATAATACATTAAATAATAATTTCATCTGAAAATTTAAATTATATTGAATAAGAAAATATTACAATATTTTATAACTAAAAAAAAAAAGAAGGTGATGCCTCAATGGGCCCTGCCCCCTGCCCAGTATTTAAAAAGCATTCCCATTTACTTCCCATAAATCTCATCTTTTCGGCTCTCCAGATACACACGTATTTTTTGAATTGAATTTTCTGTTGCAAATTATAATTATATATTTTTTTTCTAATTTTATATAATATATATATGTTATACGTACAATTTTTTTAAAAAAATAAAATATATTATGTTATTTTTATACACATAATATATGTATATTGCACGGAATAAAAGACAATAGTTGTAACATAAAATCCTGGAGGAAAGGAAAAAAGAGAAATTGATCAGCATGATAGTCCATTTTTTGTGAAGGAAACTACCAATCAAACAGTCTTAAAATCTTTATCTTGTTTTCAACTTTCTTTCTCCTTTAACCACATTATTGAACTTGATTAAACCCCACCTTGTTTGTTTGTTTTTTCCCTACCTTTTATGCATGAAAATAAAGCAACTATTGTCTGATTTTATTCATTGAGTCTGTGTTTTTGTAGTCTTGGTTGAGTTTGATTTACGTTCAGTTAGTTGTTTGCTTTAAGAAGACGGACTCCGTTATACACAATATTAGTCTGATCAGATCGACCTGATCCTTTATTAAGATAAAATTCTATACGTGATATATTTGTTTTATAAAATAGGCGGCAATGAGGGTTGAACTCAACATCTCTTATTTAACACTGCTACAATATTAAACGATCGTCTCATCTTAAACTGTTAAAGATGAAAATAATTTAATATTAATATTTCACTAGAATTCCATGATTACAGCATAGCGTACCTTAAATTTGATAATTCGAATGAAAAATAAAAAATAAAAAGGATAATTACCCTTCATTTCCTTGAGATCTTGTATAATTACACATAGACTTCTTGAGGTTTGAAAAATTACGTGTACTATATTTAAGATTTGCTTATGTTTAACAAATAGTTTACCCGTTAGTCAAAAATTACTGAATTTGTTGATATTAACAAAATAAATTGAATTAAAATTGATATTTACTATCGATTGACTTATTACTGACTTAAGCCAAATTTTTTTTTCTGACTAAACTACTTTTATAGCGGTGAAAATATAACTTCTCACATTCGTTAACGTGCATAGATGTATAATCATAGTTTGATCATACAAAAATTTATTTAACGTGCAACAAAATAAGTAATAAGTAAATCGGAGATAAATACAAACTCTTATCAGATTCTTTTTGTTGTGTCAATATCAGTAAATTTGATGAGTTTAGATTGATGAAGAAACTTATTTGTTAAATAGAAGCAACTCTCAAGAGTACTAAATATAATTTTTTCGATCCATAAAAAATTTACGTATAACTACACCAAATTAATATCAAGAAAATAAAATATAATTACTCAAAAATAAAAATTTGTGGGCTAGGGCATGGTGAAGCACATGGGGCATGCATGCAAGCATACACAATAAGGGCTGGACATTGTGTTATATTCAGGTGGTCCATCGACTGAGAAAGACAAACTAACGGCCAACTCCTCCAATTTAGAAGAGCGTGACAAAAGATAGTAGCAATAAACTCTTTAAGGACCATCTAAACATGTGCTCTTTCAGCAACATTTCCTCTACCCCCTTCACTCCCAACCCCTACCCATTACTCTACCCTCTACTCAACTTATGTTAATTTCCCGCCTCCATCAGAGGTCCCCCAACTCCTCCGCTTTTCTCTCACAATATTTATTCCGTAGTTTGTTCTGAAATATTAAATTATCTCCAACTTGCTAGCGCTGGCATGACGACAAAGCCGTTAATGAGTTAATCATGGGTCGACTCGACACCATGGCTTTCGTACTAGGGACGTTGATATGTGGATGGTACTGAATTTTCAATTTCTTTCGATGGAATTAGGGGTTAGGTCGGGATATTAATTGTGGCTACCTTTAGTAAATGAAACTGTACGAATCAATTTACAGGACGGAACGAGTAATTATTCTTGAATGAGATTCCCACATCAATCCAGTTCCTACTAAGGCCACGGGGGGTCGCATTCGGATGTAAAAGGAGGGAGGAAAGGTGCAATACGTGGGGTCCTACCAAATGTGGGTCTGAACTCGCACTGCCCAATCAGGGCTTACACTGACATCTTCGGATTCCATAATTTGTCCACATCATTTGGCAACTTGAAAATGACGGCTCGGTTTTCATTTGGGCCGAAATTGTACTCCGTACTTGCAAGCTTCTTCATGGGGTTTTTGGTTTTTGGGCCTGAAATGGAGTAGCAGATCTAGCCCAATTACGAGAGTTGACCCAGTAACTTATTTGCTGGACCAGACCCGACCAAGAGTCGAATTCAGTAAAGTTTATACAGAGTAAATTAAAATGAGTCTTTCTAAAATTTAGCATAATTATAAATATATTTTTATTATTAAAAAAAATTATTAATCGTTTAACAATTAGGCCGATTTATTAGTTTTTGTTAATTTATGTTTTTGGGTCAATTGATCAAAATAGTCTTGCAAATTATGAATTATGAATTTATGTATTTTTTAAAAAACTTTAAAATTTTTTTTTGGGCCAATGGATAATCTTTTTACAGTATTTTAATTAAAATTTTCCATCCATATTAACTAATTTTTTCACAATTTTTATTTTTTAAGAGAAAAAAAAATATAAAGCAAAGTTAATAATTATATACTTTTATTGAAATTTATATTAATTTTATTATATATAAACAATATTTATAATTTTTTAAATAATAAAAAATATTTATAATTATAATACTTTTTTTAAAAACTCATTGTAAATTTATCCTTTCCTCTTGTGTGAACGTATATTGATGGTATATGATACGTAGTTCACTTCAGATAGTAAGAAAAGCCCGATACCCGTCGACTACGGATAAGAGAGCTAGAGAGAGAAAGAGGGAGGGAGGGAGAGGTGAGTAGGAATGGTGGCGGGCAGTTCAATTCAACCTCGCTTAATCTCCAGTTTTCTAGGAGACTGCCGCTTTCTTCCCTCCAATCCTACTACTTCACTTCATCGTCTCTTCCATTCTAATCCAGGTTTCCTTGATATACGCTGTATTTTCAACTTCCGTAACTTGGTTGTTTATGCATATTTATTTTTCTGTGTATTTCTTCGTCTGTTTTGCCAATTCCGTTTACTGTGCTTTCACTTGGAAATGGGATTTCAGTTCGACTCAAGTTTAATCTAATCATTTTATCGAGCGAGTGGTGTGCTGGATTGATTTGGCGGCAGGCTTAACAAATGTAGAATCGATTTTATTTTAGTAGTTTTGATATGCAAGTAAGATAGGAAGTATAAACCAACACTTACATCAGCTGAATTGCTCTTTTACATAAATTTTGTCATATGATTACTCCTTGCTTGTGAAAAAGGACGATATTTGGTGAAGCATGCGTGTCGTGAATTGTATAACCTTAAATCTTTAATGTTTTACCTGCAATTACATTATTCATGTACTATAGAAGATCTTAATCATAAAAGGGGTTTACGTATTTGAGTTTAGTAGTTTCTTTATCTGCGTTGCAAATTGTCTTGACAATGCGAGATACTAATTCTTTGGTTTTCCTTTTTTTCTCATCTTGAAACAGGAAGAGGCCATGTGTCCATGCAAATGTCGAGGACATTTTCTGGATTAACCAATTTATTATTTAATAGAAGGTATGCTTTGCCTTTCCCGTGAAACGTGGAGTTTTTCTGAGGTTTGGTACCTTTACATAGATTCATAAAATTGGCAGCATAGAAGTCGGAGGCAGTATTTTTGTCACTGCATTTATGATGAAATTGTGGTAACAGCCTATGCAAAACTTATATCCTCTCTAAAAGAACAGTAGTTACAAGGATTATATCAATTTTGGTGGTTTTTTTTTGGGGTAGGTGAGTTTACTACTTGTAAAACTATGCATTAAAAGAGAAGCAATGGATACTATGGGATGACTTCTGACTTGAAAATTTGACATTATGGGTTATCTTTGTGCATTTTTGCAATCCCTGGTCTTATGACATAAAAATGAAAGAAAAGAATGAAAGACAATAGAGAGGAGCTTAATTGACTATCATGGTTAATCTAGATGCCATGTGCCTCTTGTACTGCTTATCGTCATTGGCTGATAATGTTACGAATCTTATTCTTTTCGTATTTTTTATTTTTGTAAAGTTAAAAAAGGTCCATATCCATGCTAAATATCATGGTTTATGGTTACAAACATGCAATATGTACGGAGATCTCTTGGCATCTTGTACTCCTCCATATAAGCGCAGAGCAAAGCAGTTTTGGAGTATATTCACAATGATATTTTATATCTTGTTCGGTGACTGAGTTTCTGACGCTGAAGAATTAACAGAAAAAAGAAAACCAATATGAAATCAGTATTTTGCAGATGAATCAACTTCCAGAGGCTTCATGATATCTGCACTTGTTTTCACTTAATTTAAGTTTTATTTACTGTTCTGCTCAACTTGGCTCTGTTAATGATAACCATCTAATTGTATTGCTCACATTCTATTGTTCATTAAAAAGAGTGACAAAGTTATTAGCTGGAACTGGGACTTTTTCCTTTTGTTAATGATTATTGGCTGATTGCTGATTCAAGATAATCAAATAATCTCTGTCCGCCTTCTTTTTGCGTTCCTTGCAGTCTTTATTTTGAGTTTTCTTTCTATGTTTTTCCTTCTCCTGGCAGAAATACAGAAGAATCTATAGATGGCAAAAGGAAACGTCTGAAGCCCGGGAAGGTATCTCCCAGTCGGCCAGTCCCTAGTCACATACCAAGACCTCCATATGTCAAATCTAGGAAGATGCCTGGAATTGCAAGTGGGCCTGAAATACATGATGAGAAGGGGATAGAGTGCATGAGAGCTTCAGGAAAGCTAGCAGCACTGGTTCTTCAGTATGCTGGGACTTTAGTGAAGGTGAATCTCTGATCATTCCGCTCATTTCATCTCTGAATATATGCTGATTTACTTTAGTTTCAAAAATCATCAGTCTGAAGGTGGCTAGCCCCCATTCAGACACTCTTGGTCTTTAGGAACTTGTCCTACCTTTATGTTTTTGTAGCATTCATCAATCTCAATCTTCAGTAGTTTAGTTACTGTAACACTATTGCAGATTTTTCTTGTAGGTTCCTTCATGTAAAGTTAGTGTTGGTAGAGTTCGGTTGCTTGAACTGATACATGAAATTTACTTACAGATGCATGGATTCATCTTCTTTGGCAAAACTTCATTTACAATTGAGTTTTGCTTTGGCAGCCAGGCATCGCAACGGATGAAATTGATGAAGCAGTCCATCAAATGATTATTGACAATGGAGCATATCCATCTCCTCTTGGTTATGGTGGTTTTCCAAAGAGTGTATGCACATCGGTGAATGAGTGCATTTGCCATGGAATCCCAGATTCACGTGTCCTTGAGGTTTTTTCATACTGAACCACTTGTTTCATAATATTAATCCCCTTGTATGTTTTGTAATCTCACAAATCACTGGATATGTTGCCTTTGCAGGATGGCGACATTATCAATATTGATGTTACAGTTTATCTTAATGTAAGCAATTTTTCTTTTTCCCCGTGTCTCCTTTTCTAAAGCAGCTTATCTCCATCTTATAGCTTTTGTTCCCAGTGAAATAGAGAACGAATGTTACCTGTGGTGATCTGATGTTTTCAACATGTCCTGTTGCTGCTGATTGAAACTAAATTATCATTTTTCTTGAAATAAATAAATAAATGCCCAGTTCATTTCTTGTGGACAACTGATGCACAGTGGTTAATTAATAGATTTCTTCAAGCTCTAGTGCAGTTTTGGTCCATTTTACTTACTCCACTGACTCTGATACACAGGGTTATCACGGTGATACATCTGCAACATATTTTGTTGGAGAGGTTGATGAAGAGGCGAAAAACTTAGTAAAGGTATGGTTTCCTGGTAGGTTTTCTTGTAACTTTATCTTGTCTGGTTCCAATGATATGTTGAATTTATTCTCTCTAGTAGTATCAGAAAACAAATTCAATAATCAGTCATTTTTTTTTTGTGAAGCTGACAATTCAAATGCTCATTCTACCGGTCCTTATCATTTGAAGAGTATTCAAGGTTAATTGTGTTTGCGTTTAGGTAACCAAAGAATGTCTGGATAAGGCAATATCAAAATGTGCACCAGATGTTAAATTCAACAAAATTGGCAAGACCATACAGTAAGACCCCTGCTAAATCTCTTTCATGTCCTTATATTTTTACTTCTAGCACTTTATTTGCTATTTGTCACCATCTTGTAATACGAAAACTTATTTTCTATTGTTCACCTCTATTATATTATATATGCTCTAGAGTTTGGATATGCATCAACATATACATGCATAGAGTGTGATGCTTCTTTACGTAACAAGCTACCTGAAAGCAGTTCTCTAACCATCTCTAGTCTGAAACATGGAAATGCAGAATATCGAGTTCCTTGGAACATACCTTTTTTAATTTATTTTGTTCACAGAATAGGAAAACTTCTGTTCAGAATTTCTGCTTTGCATTAATTTCTCCATAAAGTGACCATGCAGATAAACACAATTACGGAGTTGTCCAGCAGTTTGTTGGCCATGGGGTTGGACGAGTCTTCCACAGTGATCCAGTGGTTCTTCATTACAGTAATTCTGCTAGCTCTTTTTCAAATTATCCATAGTTCTGTAGTCTGTGCTGTAAGATACTCACCCAATCATTGCTTCAATTCTTCTTGTAAATATTGCTATTCCTATCAGTAGGATTGTATATAGCAAGTACATGACCTTCGAAAGCTCTTATATTGGCAGGCAGGACCAAAATTTTCGCATAATTCTCATTGGATGGACTTTCTGGAAACTTTTTCAAAAGCACGATAACAATTTCTGGAATAGGACTATATGCTTTCTTTAACCATTGGTTGCTAACAAGTGACTTCTTAATTTCCTAGATCAGTAACATACGAATGACAATTCAGTACCAAATGGCTGTCTTACATAATTAGTGATGAGCTTCCAGTAACACTTATATATACTGCTGAAATTGTATCAGATCCAGACTGATAGCAGCATCCACTCTGGTATTAAAGTGAAAATGAGAAACGTTTACAAGTTTTCATATTAGGTTCTGTTTGCATTGTAAACCATTAGTTTACTTTCGTGGATCCATCCACCTTGTTCATGAAGCAAATGAGCTTTTCATTTCTAAATGATTTTTTGGTTTTTGTCAGGGAATAATGGTCGTGAACGAATGGTGCTAAACCAAACTTTCACCATCGGTAATGTCTCCTCCCACAGCTTGTACTTCCTTTGGCATGGCTCATTTCTTAAACCATATGTCTGAGCTTAGCACTTCTTAATTTTCTGAAAGAAATATACATGGAATTTTTTTCATCGCTGCTTGTAACGCCTAATATTCTTCAAGGATCAAGAATCTCATCAGAACATGTCTTCAGCTTTATGTGCAACTGAAATGATCACATACTTGTTACTTTGGCATGTTGTGCAGAACCAATGTTGACAATTGGCAGCATTAACCCAGTAATATGGGATGACAATTGGCCCGACAGAGGATGGTAGCCTCTCTGCTCAATTCGAGCACACCATATTAATAACCAATGATGGCGCTGAAATACTAACCCAGTGTTAATTGTGGCGCTGCATATCATTGTCAAGCATAGTCTAAATTACAGGATATCTCCTGAAGATGAATAATTCTTATTGTAATGTTTACTTCTTCTGTGGATTCTTTTTTCTTTTTTTTTTTTTAAATTCAAATTTTGGTTTGTTACGATGACAAATATGGATTACATTATCCAAAATTGATAGTTGTCCAAAACGCGAATCAAATGATAAACTGGAAACCATTAGCCACTTTATGCTAGTTTGTTGTCTATGATGTGTTCTCCTAGAATGGAAAGATGTGCAGTCCAACAATTGAGGTAAGAACGATGATTGAAGGGCCAAAAGTGATTTTGACCGAAGCTGTCTATTGGGTAACCAATGGCAGAAGTGTTAAATTCACTATCATGGTTTGGCAGCTAGCACACTGACATTGTTGCGAGGGTTGAAAGCATCAATGTCTGATCATATGAGAATTAAAATACAAGTTATGATATCAGGCCTGAAAGAGCTCAATGATTAATGTAGGTCTTGAAATTGAAATGTAGTTTTTCAACGATTCTAACTACTGAAAGAGCTCAATGATTAATAGTGAGGTGGATGGATGGTTTGAAATGATACATGCATCTATCTATCCATCTATGTTTTATAAGTGTCAGAAGGAATCCATATCCATATATTCAACTCAAAGATGATGCACACCATACGCAAAACAAAAATCCCCGGGGCCCTACAAGGAAAAAAAAAAAAGGATGAAAGAATAGTACACTGGGAGCATACGTGGCACCACGTACAACCTCCAATTGTGCTTTCAACCATCGTTCGCCGCCTTCTCCTCCTGGTAAGCATGAGTAATCCACCGGATCCCTACCCCCGCCCCCGCCCCCTCAATAAATACTTACAATTCCATTTCCATCCATCTTAGGAAGAAATAAATAAATAAAAATCAACGCTTTTTTTCTCATCAAAATCAAAACGACTATATATATATATATATATAAACCCCCCACCCCGATAAAAGATAAAAAGCAATACCCCGTGAAGATGAAAAGTCGCGAAAAAATCTACAAAAAAATAGACAGTCTTACGAGATTCTAGATGCAATGGATTCGACGCCAGTGAATTGGGAAGCGCTGGACGCCCTCGTCATCGACTTCGCCAAGTCCGAGCGATTAATCGATCATTCCTCGCCTCCGTCTTCTCCTCCGCCCTCCTCCTCCTCCTCCTACTGGTGGCGCCTCCTGATTTCCCAGATCAGGCGCTTCCTCGAGTCCGGCGACATTGACTCCGCGACCGACCTCCTCCGCACCTACGCTCCCGCTGTACTCGACGATCATCGCCTTCTCTTTCGTTTACAGAAGCAGGCATGCAATTTCACACGCAACGGATTTCCTTCTTTCGATTTTGTCTGGATTTATTTTCGTTTTGCTAATTTTGTTTTCTTCTTCCTTTGTTTTTTGGACGGTTGTTCAATAGAAATTCATCGAGCTTTTAAGGAGAGGAACTAACGAGGATCGGGATTCTGCCATCAAGTGTGTCCGCACATCTCTTGCGCCGTGTGCATTAGATGCCTATCCGGTACGGTATATGTGGTTGATTATTATTATTGTTATTGTAACTCTTTTGTGTTTTGGGACTCGTGTCTGGCCGATCATCTAGCTATTGCATACGCAGTTTTGTGAGATTAATTATTTAGACACCCTAGGGAAGTGGAAAACTACATAGAGAGATACACGCACACCCTTCTCTCTCTGATAACTGCGTGCTCAGTACTTTGAAATTTGATTTTGTTTTACTGTGTCTCCGTGGCTGAATAGTCCTCATAATTAAGAAATTAGTTATCATAAACCATGAACTTTGCTTGCATTTGGCGCTAATATGTTTTTGTTTCTAATTTAAGGAAGCGTACGAGGAATTTAAGCATGTTCTTCTTGCCTTCATTTATGACAAAGATGATCAGACGTCTCCAGTGGTAAATGAGGTGAGTGGAAATCCAATTTCATTTTAATGTCTTGTATGGCTGTGTCATTTATGCATGCATTCATCATTCCTGTTTCATTTGCTGATTTCTAGAGTTTCCTTGGGCCAAAATAAGTTTGAACAAACATTTTTGAGAGCCATTCATGAGTTCGTGTGAGTCTAATGTGAATATCTTAGTTCTTGAGATGCAGTTCACAATGGATATACTGGTGCTTTTTAGCTGCATTATCCTGTCTATTGCTATTAAAGGTTTTATGTTTGAACAGACTACAGAGGTAGCTGGAACTGGACGAACACTGTTTCCTATTGGGAATCAATGATTCATATCGGAGATGGTCGAGAAGGAAAAATAATAAATGGAAGTTTTTCCTCAAAATTTAATTCTTCATTGGAGAAAAAATTTTTTTATTGCGTGACAACCAATTAGGAAGCCAATGATATCCACCTTACAAAATAAGTTTCTTATTGCATGATAACCACTTAAAAATTTTAGGTCTGAATTTGGATGTATTGCTTGTGTTCCTATATGCGATGACCATGTTTGACGACAATGATTTGTTGGCCATACCACACTGGAGACTTATTGCACATATCTAATTTATTTTTGTGGAAGAGACACATACTTACTCTCTATATTTTCTTAAAGAAGGAATCAGTTATGAGCATTTTTCAATGTTCTGGTGCAATAAAGTTGAATACTGTGAGCGGTGGTGTTTGTCTTTAGAGTGTGTAAACCTGTTAAGCCTCCATCAAGTGACAGTTACTTATAACATTGATTTTATCATAGTGAGCAGATGTGGAATATAATCATTATTAAATGTTAATGCAATTTTTTTTTTTTTTTTCAGTGGTCTGAAAGGAGAAGGTTTGAGATTGCAGGGTTGTTATCTTCTGTTCTTCGTGCCCATTTACATGCATATGATCCTATCTTTTCGATGACTTTGAGATATTTAATAAGGTACGTTTCACTTCTTCATAATGATTTACTGGTATTGCTTACACACTATGTTTTAACTTGACTCAAATTAAAAGACTTAGGCACGAGGGCACACTTTTGACAACTACGGCATGAGCTTGTTCTTGCACACATTTTATTAAAAATTTCTTATTTGTACTGTCTTCACTTTTGCATGTAATATGCAGCATCCACAAGGGATTTTGCCTTCGTCAAGGAGTTTCATCACCCATAACTGATCTTACTGAGAGGTTGCTTCTTGAGGAGCGCGACCCACCTGCAACACCACAAGAAAGTTTGTTTGAGGCACCTCCATTTGACGAGGTGAGATTTTTGAAAAGTTCAGTTTAAATTATTTTATGTTAATCAAAGTTCAGATCTTTTGTCTTCAGGCAGTCACCAGCTTTACAGGATATAATTTCTGTTTTTTTTTCCCTTTTTTTTTTTTTTTTTTTTTTTTGGTTTTGAACTTATCAATTTGGTTATATCATATAAGCAATGACCTTATTTATGTTTGCTTTATATACAGGTTGACATACAAGCCCTTGCTCATGCAGTGGAGCTCACTAGACAGGGTGCAGTAGATAGCTTGAGGTTTGCCAAGGGTGATCTACACCAGGCATTTCAGGTTGATTTTTCTGCAACATAGTTTTTGGCTAATCTCATTCTTCTTAGAAATATATATGTCCGCTGACGCTGAGCTATCCTTGAGTTAATGTAAAGCCAGTTTTGGTGAGCATCAGTGCATAAAAATTTGCATGAGAATTTATTCTAAGGGGTTGTCTGGGGTCAGCAAGGGCTCATTGGTATTTTACATCTTTACAAGTTTTGCCGAGCAATGTCTTAAGATCTATGAGCTCTGTAATAGAAGAGCACACTTATTCAAGTTAGGCTTCTGGTGGTGTTTTTGGTATTTCTACCTTTGTAATTATTTGAGACAAATCATTGTTCTTGCTGGGCACAGTGTTGAAACTGATTAACCCATATTTTGTTGTGGAACCTTTTTATAATTAGGTGTTTACAATTCTTCTCTTTTCTTGGTTGTCTCAGAATGAATTGTGCCGCATGAGATTAGATATCTCTGTGCTTGATGAACTTGTTCACGAGTATTGCATTTATAGGGGTATTGTGGACTCTAGTTCAATAAATTCTGGTGAAGGTATGCTCTTTTGCACTTCCTTTAAAGTTTGGAATCATAGTTTCCTCTGCTTCTAATATTTGCTTCATTTCATCTGTGTGCTTACCAGCCACAGGATCCCAAGTTACATCTGAAGTGGCAATCGCTGATCAGTCAGATCCAGGCAGTACCTTGTCCGAAACTTGTTCAATTGGTTCTGACAGTGATATGTCAGTAAGCAGTGCTCACACGGAAGGTTCTCAAAGTAAAATGGATCTGGTGAGCACACAAAATGCCGATATGGAGGTGCGATATCCCTGTGATACAACCAGTCTTAACAAAGACTGTAGCACCAGCAGAACACGTCGACCTGAAGACAAGAAAGTCAATCAAAGAAACAGAAGTCCTGGGACTGGGGAGAGAGGCAAGCGCAAACGATGGAGGGGGAGGAATGAGAATCTAGAGATTGTTTCTGAAGCTCTAACTGGGAGCTGCAAACATGATGTTAGTGCTACTAACCTCCTTGACTGCACAAACATAGTATGAGAGTTACAGGATTTAGGTGCTCATTTAATAATCTTCTACAGTGAACTTTTTCATCAATACTGGTATTCTACAGGATTCTAAAAAGTCGTCCATGATGCACAATGCAAGCAATAGAGTGGACAAGTATGATATTGTATTGGGCATGAAGGAATTAGCAAGCAAGGGAATGGCCGGTGAGGTAGTTGAAGAAATAAATGCTCTGGATCCTGATTTTTTCTCTGAAAACCCAATATTGCTCTTCCAACTGAAGCAGGTTGATGTCTTTTTTGCAATTATCCCCGTTTAGAAGTCATTATATCTTTTCCCTTATCCATAACAGAAAGAAGAGGTCAGTTGATTTTTGTACTGGCTGCAGGTTGATTTCTTTAAGCTTGTCCAAGCTGGTGATCATTCTCGTGCACTGAAGGTTGCCTCATCTCATTTGGGTCCTTTGGCAGCTAAAGATCCAGCTTTGCTTAAGCCCTTGAAAGAGACATTGTTGGCTTTGCTCAGATCAACTGAAGAACCAATTGGCAAACATTTATCATTAGATGCCCTTGCAACTTCACTCCAGGTTGGCATGCTCCATAGCTCTGTGCTAGAAGCATTTTGTTACAACTAAAATTTTAGTGGGCTTAGTAACATCTAACACGGGAAACCAACCACTATGCAATAAATATCTTCTGAGATGTTTGTGCGGAAATAAGTGTTGAAAGCTTTTATATTCGTTGCTTCTCTCTCTCTCTCTTTCCTTTTCTTTTGGTGATTGTTGAGATTCTCATGATTGTCTTGTGTGAAGGTTGCTGTTGGTAGGAGGTTAGGCATTGAAGAACCCCAGCTTATGAAAATTATAAGGGCCACCCTCCACACTCATAATGAATGGTTCAAGCTTCAAATGTGTAAAGACCAGTTTGAAGGTCTTTTGTGGATCAATTCCCTGAAAGAACTTGGTAGTCCTTTGCTAGGAGATGCTGCTTCCAAGTCCACTGTTGATTCTTGCACTCAAGGATCTTCCCAAGTTACGATATGCTCCAGCAATACGAGGATGCAAGAAGATGGCAGCAGTCCTAATCAAATCTCGTCCCCTGATATTGGATGCGATGAAAATGCAATACTCAAAGTTATGGTGAGTCCTTACTTTAACTTAAGAGGAGGGGAAAAAAAGATCTTAGTCATACTGGGATCAACTTGTGCTGTCCTATGCTTGCTGTTCCCGATGATGATGCATTTTGGTATGTCTTATTTCTCTTTCAGGAATTTCTTGCTCTGCCCAGAGCAGACGCCATCCATCTTCTTTCCCAGTATAATGGAAATGCAGAAACTGTGATTCAGCAGATATTTGCGTAGGTCAGAGTTTGTACATGTATGGTCCAGTCCTAATTATTTAATTGGTCTGGTTATTTATTTTATTACAGACTTCACTTTTCTGTATTTATGCAAACTAGATGGATAGGGAAAATCCCCTCTCTATTGGGATGATTGTGAACAGAGAAAATGATACCCGGACGTGGTGGAGGGGGAGAATACCGATGTTTATTATTCTTTTAAGGCTCTTCTGAATAAGACTACAAAAGTAATTATTCCTTGTTCTCCACCAGACTTTTAAGACCTGTGCACTAAGCATATGCATGTTTGTACATGGATCTTAAAAAAAAGAGTAGATGCAACATAGTTCTCATCCTCTGCAACATTATGTTTTGTCCGATGGCTTCCGTTTGTAAATATTTAGATGATCTCATTCATCCTTTTAGTTGACAAATGATAATGTGCAATTAGGAACTCACTAGGCCAACACGAACTTATAAGACAATAAGATCTTATGATTTTCAAATCTCACCTTAACAGAACAGAATATATAGAAGAGCACAACAGTAGTTGGAAGAACATATCAGATATCCAGTTGGTGCGGTCGATCCAACCGCAATCACTGTGACATGCTGATTCGAGACAATGTTATCACAGCAACAAATAGGAGCAGGCTCCAGTCGATGGACCCAGATGGTAACTTAAGAAACTGGAAATCGACATACTAAAAATAAGTTCCAAATAAATGATTTGATCGCTGGGGCCCTATTATTTCTTTAAAGAAATAAAAAGAAGTTCCTCTTGGCAACAGTCCGTTTCTAAACACAAACCCTCAGCAACCTCCCGGAAGAGTCACCTAGTGCAAGTTCTCCCCAGATCTGCATCTTGCCAACAAATAGGACTTCAGCTGGTCGGTTGTGCGGTCACATTTTTAGTAGACTTTCTAAACCAAGGCAGCGACCCAAGTTCAATTTTATAATTAGTCATCCAACTGGAGACCTCGTACAAGTATTCCCAACAAATACCGGATGTAGCTATGTACAGCAGTAACTGCTTGGTTTGCATTCCACAAACAGGGCAAATGGTGTATATTCACAGCAATCAGCCCGTGCAGATGCAAAACTCCAAGTACTTACATGAGATGAATCACTTAACCACCGAAGACCACATCAACCCTGCACATGAGCAACAGAAAGGGTGAAGAAAGCAGTTTCTTTTAGTGCTCATAAATGTTAAGACATACACACTTACAGCAAACATCAACTTTTAGATTGAAATGAATGGAAACTTGTACAAGTACGAGGACGCTAGGACCTCAATGTTAAACAAAATATACATGTTCCCCTGGAAGCTTGTCATTATCTCCAAATATTGAAGATGTAGAAGCAATAAAAGGCAGAGATGGACTTGAATCCTGGACTTATCTCATGACGACAAGAAATAACTAAACCACCATCACAAATTCCAGAATGTATGAATCAGTCAAAAGGAAAGAAAACTATTTGTTAATTCTACTAGGTAGACCAATGGGCAGCAACATTTGGATAGAGAAAAAACAAAAACCCTCTTGCCCACCTTTAGAGTTTGAAAAATGTGCTGCACATCAATTTTTAAATGTTCAGCCTAACTGAAGCACAAAAGTATATATACCCTATTGCTCTATCTCAAACTCAAAGCCGAAGCTGGACATAACCCAGCAAATCATGATTTGCTGCTACTATCCGAGAGAAGACTTGTCAAGTTTCTGCTAAATACAAAGTTGAACCATCGCAGTTAAATATTAAGATTGGGTGTGAAAAGCAACTTCGCTTTTCATCTTCCTTCTTTTAATATGTCTATTAGCTAAATCTGCACGATGCCGCTGAACAGTAATTTAGTATTTTAAATCTCACAGTGTTATGTTCTATCAGCATAGAATTGTTAGTCATGCTTGTGCTCAAACTGAAGGTATCAGTAACTCAAAACAACAAAACTTTAGGCAGATCAACACCAGTCTGAGGTCTACTCTGAAATTGCATAATTCAACCGAACGACACCAATACACCAAAAATTAAAATGAGAATCATGTAACATAAATATATAGTAACAAGTACATGCCTAAGGATGCAGTATGCCAGTACCACCTTCAAAATGTCTTCTATCACCTGCTTTGCACCACTCTATAGTTAAGGATAAGGTCTTCAGGTTTCTTCCATATGTACGCCTGGACAGTGGCTAAGTTCATGTCTGGAGTTAATACCTGGGGAATCACAACAGAAGAATTATCAGACTTCATGTCAAGGGGAAACACTGTTTAAATGGTTTTTGTTGTACAACATATAAAACGTGATCGCAAAGACTAATCATGAACTAGATAAGAAACCAAACCGATAAGGGATATGATTAAGTAAACCACAATTACAGGGAACATAATCTCATTATTTCAGAAGCCACAATTTATCAAATTGTAAGAGTTCTGTAAACGAGAGCGAACACCAACAGTTCAGCAGCTTCACTAAAAGTCAACGGCAAAAAGAGAAATATTTATCTTGAATCAAAATAAAATTGTGGCTCAAGTTCTGAAACTCTTTCACATTTCCAGGAAGTACTTTGGCATTTAAAGTACACCGAAGAACAATGGTCAGCTAGAACAGTCTTCCAATTGCAAAAAGTCCATTGAAGCATATCCCAAGCTTTGTTCTGTTTTCAATTTTAGGAATGATTTACACCAAACGGGCATGAAAAAATTGAAACAGCAGCTCAATTTTGTGGCTATTTGTACAAGTAGACCTATTGCAGACAAACTTGCCTTATTATTGCACATGATCTCTATAGAAGGCTTGAGCTTTGGCCATGGTTTCAGCCCAAAAGGAGAAGAACCATCTCCCACAACTGGAGGCATCCCCTTAGTGAAATTTCCATCTGCATTCAAGCTATCCATTGGCTTATCTAGAAGCATCTTCTCTATGACATAGTTGACAACCTATAAAAACAAATTACAGCAACCTCAAAATAATGAATTGCTTGCTGTTTTCTTTTAGTTGAGATGATGTCCATTTAAAAGACTATGTAGAATGATATCAGATCAAGTAGTGCTGGCAGGCCCTATGAACATTCTTTCTATTGCTCTTGTTTGTCAACTGAGGAAGTTACTCAAACTTAAACCCACTATTTTAGTTGATCTAGAACTCAGTTTTAATTGGTTTTGGCAACCTGGATGATGCCATGGATAGGGATGTCAAAACTACTGATTATCCAGAAAAGGACTATCGACACTGTTTCTTGAAACCATTTAAAATCAAGTTTGCTAGAAATGAGTTCAGTTCCTAACCATAACTGCCAGGTACAACATCATATGCAAACTACCACTAATGTAAAAATACTTGAAGTCAGCAATTCCAGTTGCTAGCAACCTAGAGACTTGATTGCCACTAACGAGATACTCGACCAAACCACTAAGCATGGCCTAAAACCCAATGTATGTCTTTATTTTTTATCTGAAAATTTTAAGGGTGGCTTATTAACACCTCCACAAGTGTTGATGCTAATTTTACAAATCAGCCGTATGCTACCCAGAGGAAATTCTCACTTTATGTATTCTCAAAATGCGAGGAGCGCTAAGTTTTCCTTGTGTAAGGATCTGCAGAGTAGAACCTTCACATGGGTGCAAATAGAAGCTACATCTGCAATAGACAAAATTTACATGTAATTGACACACCACAAAAGTAACATCAAGAAGACAAGAACAAGAATATAAAATAAGTGGCTTCTCTAAGTGAAGAAAAAAGGATGGTAAGTTCACCATCATGTAGAAATGCAAAAAATGGGAGGAGAGAGAAAGGGCTGGAGAATGATAAACTGCTAACAGAACTCAAGATAGGGGGAAAGAAATTATAAATTAAATCAATTAAAGATAGCTTAGAGGGGGAAATTAGATTAAATTCAGTTCAATTCACTTACGTGTTGTTTCATACTTATTAAGAGTTGAAACAAGACAAAACCAGATGCATAAAGCAAAATGGTAAGTATGGCAAGCATCGCCTTACGAATAATTTCATTTTTCACTAAGGGTGTACGCACTATATAGAATTTTGTGTTGACAAGATGGGTGGACTATTTATCCTCATACAACTAGTTGAAACCTGATCATCAAGAACCGCTTTGCAAATCTTAGTTTTAGAGCATCAAGGAGAGATCACCAGTTTAACTGCTTCAGCACAAACTCTACTCCAAGAAACTACAGTGGAAAAATTAACAGGAAGACGTAATCACAGGATACAACTATTTGATTAATTATCATAATTGAACCAAATGAGAGGAGAAAAATGCAATGGAATTTCAATGAAAGAGAAATTGTAAAGAGAACATTAGATAGACCAGCACACAGAACAATGAGAATCGATACAAACACAGAAACCAAAAGAAAGTAATAAACTCATCAAAATTGAAGTAATAAGGATCATGCATGTAAAAGGTTTTTGGGTCTTAGAGATATGAATTAGATGAACAACACAACAGTCAGGCGGAAGTTATGACCAAAAGCCAGAAGATACCTGGAAGTCCATCATTTTCTAACAAGCATGCGGTAGCCAAAATAAAATATAACAAATTCAATGAGAAAGGGACATATCTAAGAAATTACTTGGTATTTTCCCTTGGAGGCAGGCGATTACTCAAAACACAATCAAGAACCCAGCATGGGAAGTCTCTCTCATCTTCAGTTCCAACCAGGTCAGTAATTTTCTTTCTCCAAGGGCCTCCTTGAGAGCCTTCGGTAACAATGGAAGGAGGAGCAACTGCAGAAAATTCAAATGGTGGATATACAGTAGCATCATTATCAGAAGAAGCATCCCCGTCAACTTTAGATAAGGATAATGTCCTTGTAGACGTATCCTTTCCAGATGGAATTTCTCCATTTGTGGAAGTTTGAGATCCAAATAGCTGCCTTCCTTTAGTTAACCAATGCGCCAACAACCCTTTGAGGGTTTCTCTTGCCAAATTAACCTACATATATATATTGAAAAATACACTCAATCTGGAACAATAGGTCACAAACATCAGTTGCATTGCGGAATAATGAAATCTATGGCATTGCCAAATATATAAATCATGCTACGAACTCTAGCCTAAATGTTTGGAAATGTGCAATTCACTCGAGAGCAGAGTTTGCACAAACAGAATATTTGAAGATAATTCTCATAGTAACTACCTTGTCATCCTCAGTCTTTCCAGCAATACTGAGATCAGTGGAGTACATCTCAGCAGAAAAGCATTGTGGGGTATCTAAGTGTACTGACAAACTCCCGAGCCTTGTATCTACAGTGAACCACGCAGGAACACTCACCTGAATAAGCATAATTACATCAAAAGATGCAGAGGAAACAGAAGAAATAGAAAACAGAAGCAAGGGATACAAACCATTTCAAACAATTCTTCTTTCTTCTTCTCAAATGAAATCTAACAACACAAAGTGAATGAGAGTCAGTAAGCATAAAAGGGACAGGAACTACAGAGAAGACCGAACCATATAGACAGAGTACAGCATTTGGTCCTCCCAGAGACAAACTGCAACCCAGAAAAATAATTAAGTTCAAATCATGCACTAACCGTTCCAAAGTTTTCAATAACAACACCTCTTGTAATTTCCCATAACTTCACTGCACCACCAGTATCCTAGAAAAGGTAGGATTCATCTATCAGTTTAAAACAATAAATTTACAAGGACAAACAATAACTACAAAGAATATATGTTACAGATGAGCTGACAAAAGAAAATACATCAACTTACCTTAGTCAAGACGTGCCTTCTATTTTTTAGAATCTCATGCTGCACTATAGCTGAAGTTCCAGGAATGCTACAAGATGGTTCCCTATAAACAGGAACCTAAACAAACATTTTATTGTAAGTTACTTACTTGGGCAAATTATCCCTCTAGCAGAGGGTGGAAGGATGATACATCAATCAAGGTTGAACTGTAACAAACTTATTCCATAACTTCTAAACATGACTGAGATCAAAAATCAAAGGACACAATAACACGCCATAACAAGAAAAACATATAGGAAATATACTATTGCATACACTGTTATTGCCAGCTTTTGGTAATTCATGGAAATTAAAGGCACAACAGAGAATGACTACTCTTCTGCGAATTACAACAGAAAAATCAAAATGTTAACAGGAATAAAATTCAAACCAAAGATTGTGGTATGAAATCCACCAGTGCAGAGTGTTTCAAGCCATATCTTGCTTTCTGCCCCTATTGCAGAACTATCCTACTTAGGTATACTGCAGTCAAAGAATGAAAAATGAATATGCATAAAGCAACTCTATTACTCAATCAGAAAAGAGATAAAAAATCTTTTTTAGAAGAAAATTATTCAACTCAAGGACTTCTTCGTGTTGGAAACAAAAAGTTGAAACTGTGTATCAGAGCACAGAAAATGGAATATTAACTCACAGGTGTGGAACCCTCAAGTGAAGCCCTTGCCCTCGAAAATGACAAGTTTCCAGCTAGAAATGAACCACCTCTTTGGAGAACTTTCACTGGATTATGTGCTTCAGCTGGCCATCTATGTACAGAAGAATCTGTTGTGGCAACCCATATACCATCATCATGCAGTGCCAATTGCAATATAGGATGATCCTCGTTACAAAGCAATACGCTTTCCCTCGTTGACAAGTCTGTCAGATACAACTAAAAAGTACGAATAGAAGTTAGTTTCAAGAAGGTTCGCAAGAGCATTTTTTTAAAGTGTATGTGTGGGTTGTTGGGGAGCTCCACTCACAGAAAGATCCCTTCCACCACTATAAACATGACTAAATGTTGGAGTGCTAGCAAGTGCCCACACAGAGTCTGTGTGCACAGCATACGAATGCATGCATCGCTGCTGGCCAAGATCCCATAACCTATGAAGTTTTTCATCAAAAAATATAAAAACCATAACGAATACAATTAACAAATCAGTGAAACTGCAAAATTGTCATGTTATGACATGTAAATGAAAAAACTAAGGAAAACAGTAACATAGAACTCCATGTGTTTACAACAGTAAATTCATAAGGAACCATTTGACAGCATACAAAGACCCTAAAACCATGTCTCACTGTATACAGAGAAGACAAAGAAATTTGTAGCACACAATCACTGCAAGTGACAACAAGCAAAGCAAGGGGCCAGGAACAACAGGGGTTGGTGATACTTTGACTCATCACTGATGTTTTGTTTGGTAATTGATATTGTAAATAGCATGCGCACCTGATCATAGAATCAGAGGACCCAGATAAGCAATATCTGCAAATCATCAGGAGAAAAAATATCATTAAGATTTACACCACAACTACATAAAAATCCGCTGGAATGTACAGTATACTTTTGCAGTTACTCCTCTAATCCCTTCCTCCTGCAAGTTGCGGTGCAACTTGCAGAAGATCCTTGGGAATCGGCATTAGGATCATCCAGGCAATTTGATTGGTTTTCTCATGATACCTGGCAGAATTATTGTTACATTATTTTGGAATGCAAAGTTAACTAAAGAGATAGGTGCTTCCAAGCTAAACAAGAACTGCTTATGTTACAACTGATATCAGCCTAACCTAGGCCAATGAACTAATATGTTTCAGATGAGCATTTAACTTCTGCCTATGCAAATATTTGGGCATAAATATGCCTAGTCCAACAACAATAAAAGGACACTTGGAAACATAAGATTAATGGAAAAACATCCGACCAACCTGCCAGAGGAATCCAATAGTAGTGCCCTAATGTTATCTGTGTGCCCTCTAAGCTTCATGGTTTTAGAACCAGTCCTTGGGTCCCAAACACGCACAACCTATGACAAAATCAGCATTGCATGTTAGAGAATTTCAAAATATTTCCCATTAGCTAAACATTAAAAAGGACATGCAAAGGGAAAAAACATTAAGAAAGAGCTTAGATATCCATATGCATCAGATAAACCAAATAGTCTTCAAGAAATGAGCCCAACAACATGACCTACCTTCTCAGTTCCACCAGAAACAAGCAGTGTTCCACAATCATTGGTGGCTAATGCATAAACTGAATCTTTATGGCCTTTTGAGGCAAGGGGGACATATCCTTGACATTGAGTGGCAGGCTTCGAACCGTTATTGCTTGAGCTGGTAGGCCGAAGATTTTTATGCGTGTTTGAAGAACCCGTACCATTGGCAGTTATAGAACTATAATCTTCAACTACATCATTCAGTTTGGAGAGGGGAGCAAGTGTGGCTTCAATATCCCAAATGAAAACCTCCCCACCAAGGCCACCAGAGGCAACGAGATTGCTCTGTAACACATAAAAGGAAAAAAATTAGAACCAACATATTAAAAGATGGATCATGCCTCTGTCTACTTGCCAACTAGATATAATATCTATTCAGAACCTTAGTACAGTTATAAAAGAGTCTGCAAGAAATGTTACTTTTTTCTCTGCCGCAGCAAGGCAAGTGGCAAAGTCGGAGTGCTGACGGAGTGTCCTAGCACATGTTCCATCAGACAAACTATTCCACACCTAATATTATCAACAAAAAATAAAAGAAAAATTAAACTCATAAGCGCCGTTATCATACATTTAAGGCATAAAGGCAAAGTGTTCAAACCTTAACAGTGGCATCTGAGGAGCAAGATACCAATGTCTTACCACCTGTTAGTACGGCATCATTGACCTGGCCAGCCAACAATTTCCAACATAAACATCAAAGAAGTGCTATACACAAAAGATGCAGAGTTATGAACATGATAGTTCCAATTCTCAACAAAAAATATATTCCTGATATAGAAAGCATTTGTGTGCTTGGAACGATGTCCTACAATAGCTTCGTGTAGAAACAAACCTCCTTATCTTGGTACTGTTATTCTTCCTAGGGTATGGTCAGGTAATCAAGTGCTCTTAGGTGCTATTAAGTTTCAGAGGCTACAAATCACCCTCCATTACATCAAGCAATAATGGAATATTACAAAAGGCCATAACTCCTATATCTTCTTGCTTATCTGTGGTTAGTTCAGAAATTAAGTTAAATACCTTCTGATTACAGAATTACAATAACGATGAAACGGCATAAACAACGAAAATGTCTTGATTGGTCACTCAACAGGCAAATAAACCTTCAATATAAATTTTTTAGAAAGACTGTATAAGTAAACCTCATCACTGATAATAGAATTGTACCCAATCAACATGAGACTCAAATGTTGCTGAGCAGGTTGCACCATCATCAGCTAATGACCATCTCCTTAATGTGCTATCACGACTGCCAGTGAAGAGGTAATCACATCCATGTGGTCTTGATGACTTCAATACAGCCACGCAGTTTATGCCGGCACAATGCTGCAAATGACAAAAACATTAATATCAATCCAGCTGCGTGGGCATAACATGCTTCATATTCTTTAATATTATATGAATAGAGATGGCGACTGTAATTTTTCCAATAATAACTGCAACTTCAAGATGTGTCTTGCGTGAGCTATGTCGATCCCTTTACATGAACTTCTCAGTTATGGAAGTAAGGTATTTTGCCCCTACTCTGGCACGCACGTGGCTGGAGGAGTGAGGGTAAATTGTTCAGTTTAAGATAGAAGGTGTTAGACCATTGTAGCACTGGAGCATTTAGCTAAAGAATCACTTATGACTTAACAAAGAATCAAATTTGGGGGTAAAAAATAAAGTCACCTTTTTATCGTCTGCATCGTTTAAAACATATGTCAATCTCTTCTCCTTGCTAGTACGAGCTGTGTTAGATGCGTTTCCTGCACTTGCTATACGGTGCATCGCGAGAATCCCTGAAGCACACAAGAAGCAAAAGACTAAAAGCTCTGTGAAACATAAACAAGACAGTCATACATTCCTGACAGGCAAAAATTTTTCACTCATGTGCAATTTTGTAAAGAATGATATTGAGCAACCTTAGACATTAAGTGGTTCTAAATGCTAATAATTTTCATAATTCATATATATTCAAGTCATACATAAAACATGCGCAGGTTAACTACAAATAGCCAAAATATAGCCTACGAATGCACTGGAATTGAATGTTCCATTACCATTCCCTTGATCATCAAATGATAAACCTCTTTTATGAGGCAGTTAAGAGAAGTTGTTTCTTGATTACTGTATTTAGTAGTTGAAAAGAATACTGACAATTCAACCACCAACTAATTAAACTAGGAATTCTGGTCTTTAAATTCTTCAATCTAAATGTATTTCCAAAATAAACAATCAGCAATATCAGAAATTCAATAGTGTGTGTAAAACATGAGACTGATATCACAAAAGCTTCGACAAGGTTTCTAGCATTTCCTTTTTGCAAACGTGACTTCTCCAATTCAAAATCAGATACGACATCCTAAACCAAATTAATCATTACCTGCAAATAATAGTCGTTAGGTGATCGAGAGCCTCTCAAAAAGAAGAAACACTTTAAACTAACAAACTCGCAAAGTCCGCCGCGATTGAAGAAAATAAAATCAGGAAACTCGAATCTAGAAAAGAATTGCAACAGCTCAAAGTCAAACAACGTGAGGATCGACCAGCGCCGACCACATACATCCTTTCCAGACGCTGAATAGCCTGCGTGCGCTCGCCGAAACGGTAACTAAAGCCAGGCATGTAAAACTAAGTCAAGGATAAAAACTGCCGGGCAAAATGATCGCCATTGAACGTGCCAGTGTGAGAAGAAGTTTAAAGTCAAACAGAAACTAAACAATAAAAGGTAAATTGCATAACACCCCAAACTATTTTGGTGAAATAACTCGAAATCCCTTCTCGTTATTTTTATGGACTAAAAATTCCCATATTATTTAAAACACAGTAAAAAATAGTCTCCGTTAGAATTTGAAAAAGAGTGTTTCTCACGCAACTCTGTGTGAAATTGCTTCGTTTTTTTCTTTTTTTGGAATTAGTTGAAGTGTGCAAATGTACATTTTTCGTCTTTTTTAATACTTAAATATATTTTAATAAATTATATATTATTAATTTTTAAAATTATTTTTTTACTCCTCACAATCCATAAAATTGCGGATATAACTCACTATTTAGAGTGGTCTAATAATTAAAAAATAATTTAAAGTATAAGGTCTTAATCTCTTTTTTTTTTTTTAATTTTATACGAATTTAACTTTCCTTTTGAATTATCATTTGATTCAACTTTTGTCTCCATTATAAAATGATTGAGCAATTCTAACTACATACTAATTAGACCAAAACGATGCATCAATCATACAGCAAAGTAGGAGTATATACTGTTTACAACTAATGGAAGAGACAACAACAACTTGAAGGCGTAGAATCATAAGTTGTTTTAACAAGTGAGGAAGAACTACAATGGAGACAACAAAGGGCCAGTGGAGGAATAAGTCGGGCTATAGGGGCCGAAATGGAGGAATAAATCTTTGTTTTAGCTTATTCATATATTTTATATGTAACTTGATACTTGATCAATGTCTCGTTATATAAGGTATCATTGGCAGTCTCACAATTTGTTATGAAAAGGAGTATCGCTATAAAGATGAGACTTTAATAATATTTATAAATTACTTAAAATTTTCATCTACAAATCAATGTAAGATGTTTATCAACCCAATTTTCATTTTATAAGTGGCTGCTAATTCAATAATTATGAAATGAGTTGATCTTTTCCGATGGATTTGATGACTCGAAGCCTAGAGTATCTATCACCTCAAAGGTTGATTAAGACTTGAGAGAGAGAAGTGTTGCACTAAGTAAAGTGTAATTATTAAATTAGCACAAAAGTGATCTTTCAATTATTTTCATTCTTTCTTATTTTTTGTTCACTTTATTTGATTAAAAAATGCAGGGGATGCTTTCATGAGCCAAGAGATGAATGCCTTATCTTGTCAATGATCAGTCAATGGGTATAATTGAGTTTTATCTGGGTACTAAAATCAAGCTATTTGAATTAGATATTGTAAATTTGTGGTCCACTAATAATTTTAAATTTTAATCATTACAAAAATGTAAATTATTTTTAAATAACCCAAAAAATAATTATATATTAACCTATAAGCCTATTTCAAAATCACCACTGATCAAAAATTGATTTGAAAAATAAGTTGACGAACATGCTAATCAACATAATTAAATTTTCTAAACATAATTTGAGAGTTTCGAATACCGTGAACAACTCACCCTTAGGCTTATTTCAGATCACCTCATATTTATACTACATAGATGAGTAGCAGTCAAACTATAGAGGACATAGGCTTCTTGAGGCTCTTTAAAGTGGTCAATGTTTACTTTGAGTATTCGATTAAATGAGTAATATTATGAATTTAAATTAAATATATAATAAAAAAATTTGGAATTAATTATTGTGCATTTACTTTGTGGGATTATTTTTGCTAGATATGAAAGTATGTTGAAAAGACAGTATGATGACTCACTTTGCCAAATCAATACATTACTTTACGTACAGGTCGACATTATTATAATTATTGGAAAATGGCACACCAATTTTTCAAGAAATGATGCTCTTGTGCATAACAATTTTAACTTTACCACGCCACTTTAGAAATTATTTCCTCAACACAATGTAAAAGTAAAGTTGTAGTGCAAAAAATATATATTTAAATTAAATTTTACTAAATAAAATTAATTATATAATAACTATAATAAATTTATTGTATGAATAATTTAAATTCTGAACAGACCGGATATAAATTGCAATCTTTGTTGTAACAAGTTGAATGCTTGCTATGCAGGCCAATGGGCACTAAAAATATGTAAATGCACAAAATTTTACACATAAAAAAAAAATAATGAAAATAAAGTATGTGACGTTACATGGAAGTCATGAGTGATATTCGAAAACCAATTAGATTACGATCATGCTTTGGGTTTTTGTTTTATATTGATGTATTGCTCAATTTATTAAGATGCGATATAACTGCGTATGTAATTATCACTTAAATAAGTTATTTTGCAGTAAACACAAAATTTTGGCACTTAGGATTTACATTTGATCTCATTTTCAATTTTATCGTATTTCAAATTGTGAAATTATATATATTTGATCCCCCTTTTATTTATTTGTATGTTTTCTTTCCGTATAAAAAGACCATCACAAACATTACGTATTTTTCGTATAAAAAACTATAACAAAACATTCTAATTCAACCACATGTTCATTCTATCCATAATTTCGTATAAATAACCATTACAAAACATTTGAATTTAAATATGTTTCATTCCACCACGTGTCGTTTTATTACAAATCCACACACATTGTCATTTTATTACGTCATTTTTAATAAAAACTCGTCCTAATACAAACACATTTTATTTATCATGCAAAATCCAATATCAAAATAAAATGACTTAAAAATCCTGAAAAGAGTCTCCTCCTTCATATAACAATACAATATCTTAAATAGAAATTTGCAAGCTTTTATCCTGCATAGTCATCATCTCTAAATGTTTGACCTCCGGAGCTTCCTTTCTTCCGACAGCAGCTTAGCAAACCTGCAAACATTGAGATATCATGAGGAAAATTGGGGGGAAGTAGTTTTCTTTATGAGTGTTTTGGTCATACTTTTGTAGTGCATGCATATTTGTTCCTCCACCCTGAATGGGCTCAAAATTACCAGTAGCGCAGTTGACCTGGGAAACCGGTTTTCTCAAGAGTTCTTCACCCACTTTTACTAGCTTTTCCAAGTTCTTCTTTGTTGAAATATCCGCTGTCGCTAAATCTCCGGTCAAGGTGTCATCCTGCCAGTTTTGCATCCAAGAGAGCAACCAAGGATATTTAGTCATTGGTTTTTGGGTAAATTACAACGGCCTTCCATAAAATTTGTCATAATTTTGTTACATATTAATCTGACTTGTTTTTACAAATGCAATCCCATTTTTTTAGTAAATATGAAAAAATAGATTTTAACTGCTAATTTGCATTATTGTTTTTATTATTATTTAGTATACTTATTCTCGTTTAATTTGACTAGTCGTCATTGCACGCGCTTCTCGTGAGCATATAAAAAAAATTGTGATATGAGATGGAGTAAAAACTTCATGAGAATAACAAAATGTGGAATGATAGAGAAATAATATTTTATAATTGGAAGTTTATTAAAAATATAGAAATTTGTAATAAAAAAAAAAAAAAAAAACAAACAAACATGGAGTAGTAGGTGAGAGAATTTTTTTTATAAATTTGTGAGATTATTTAAAAATTTTAAATTTACTATTTTGATCAAATTTGTTTCGAAAAAAAGAAATTAATTTAAGGGTAAAATAAGACAATCCAAAGTTGGTACGTTCAAATGATTTTCTTTTATATCTTTTATAATAATATAGATTAATGTTACTTTATTTTATATAAAAGATTATATTGTTGAATATATATGTATAATATTATTTTATACAAGCATCGAGTGTGTTGGACTGTCTATATATATCAATAATTTGTACATATTTAAGGCGGAATAATGGAAGGATAATGAATGAATGTTCATTTTACTTGGATGCGGAGGTAGTTTGTTTGGGAATGGAGTGCTTCAAAAACGACAGCGTTGTGGAAATCAACCAAATCAGCGCTTGCTTGTTGAAAGGAGTCAATCAAGGGGGTAGAATTGTCATTGTAGAGCCACCTCAGAGCCCCCCATTTGGAAGCCTTTGCGGCGTCGTATTTCTCTTCATTCTTGGCTGACCCCGTCCCCACCGAGATCACTAGGACCCGCCCCAAGTCAAATGGCTTCATGGGCAAGAAATCCGGGTTCTTCTTCAGCACTTGTCTCGTCACTTCCGCTATTGCAATTAAAGTCTGCAATTATGATGTTAATTATTATTAGTTTTACTTACTTCTTAAAATTTGTGCATTGCCCCGATTTGACTCAACAATTACATAATTGATTTTTATTTAATAAAACAAATAAATAATTAAAAATTACTATAATATAAAGGCTTCATATTGTAACTTTTATTTGGTTTTCGCGAAATTTAGTTTTAAAAATAATTATTGAAAATGGGTTAACAACAGGAAATAACATTAAAATTTAAAATGCAAACTTAATATACTAAATCACAGGATCAAACTGACACTTATTAAGAATTTATTTTCTAAAAAAAGTATGAGGTACCGGATTATTAGCCGCAACACCACCATCGATGAGGTTGAATTCTGCTCCTTGGTTCTCAAAATAATGGGCTGGTAGATAAGTAGGTGCCGCCGAGGTGCCTATGCATATGTCCGACAATAGCGCATCCATTGTGGAACCTTTTGTCGCCTATTCAAAAATCATCATTTTTCAACTAAGGAATTTTGAAAATTGATTTTAAAAGTATCTTATAAAATTTATAAGATTTTTTTAAATAAGTCTGACAGAACGCGCTCGTCCAAAATTAGCATGCAATAAATTACCATATAAGAACTGAAGATGATAGGTTGGAGTCTCTTGATGTCAAATGTGGGAAGAACAACGTTGGTGAGTGTCTGATGTAACCTTGTTTCCCCAACATCTTCTGCAAAAGGCTACGAAGGTATTTCCCATCATAACTAGGTCCTGTTACTGCCTTAAACACGTCAATCAACCTTGCAAATGGTCCTCTGTAGCATGCAAATTAAGCAAATACATAAGGACATATTCAGACATTGACATTTAATTTCTTGTAATATGCTGCATTGTCTTCAACTTGGTACCATCAAATGATCACTTATTAATGAGAAACTAACGTGTAATTAAATTGTCTACCTGGTTTGAGGAAAAATTTTAGGACAATGCTCTAGGTAAAATCGAATGAGGTCCTTTCCAGCATACATAGGTCGTTTATTTTTGTCCGGTGCAGTTATCATGGTTGTCAAGAGACCACCGGTACTTGTTCCTGCTATCAAATCGAAGTAATCTGCGAGCCTTGCATCCTCGCCGTCTAGCTCCTACACCGTAATGATTTGATGATTTAATCGTTTTGACATTACTTGCATAAACAACAGATAATAACCGTTGTTTTGGCCAACAGATATATTCCATCATAAGTTGTTGACGTTCATGATAATAACATGTTGCATGTTTTCCAAAAATGAGTATTCATATTGATTAGAAACTATGGTTCCTACCTGAAGCTGGGATTCTAGGTAACCTAGGATAACTCCAGGGATGATTCCTCGTACTCCGCCGCCATCAATGCTTAGTATTGTTATGAGATTGCCCTGGTTTGGGGGCTGAATTTGTAAATTTGAGTTTGTATCCTGCTCCATTGATTACTTCCTCAATCTTGTCTTAGGAGCAAATTATGTCTTAATCTTGATACACTTCATCAACTAAACACGGGTTTAAATACGCGAGCGACCGTATTATATTAACAATTTTGTTAATTTTGAATTAACTGTTGAACAATTTGGGACACGCAAAAGATATTGTTTCGTAAACGAATACACGAACATATTTTTTGGATTTTTATTGAGGTGATGAAAGATAGGGATTATTGCAAAAAAAATCAGATTATGTTTGAATATAGCTGGTAGTTGATTAAGTGATGTTGGGATAATTATTGATATATTAAGTAAGTGATTATATTATTTATCCCGAGTCCGTCGTGCTTGAATGTATGACATAAAACTGAGTACATTTCAAGTTACGTGGATTGTGGTAGGACGGAACTTTGAGTATGTGCTTTTGCTAGGAAAAGTTATAACACAATTAACATCTAACTGATAAGATTTTAAAATCCTGAAATTAAGGGCTTAATTAGGTTCAAATTTGAAGTACTAGCAGCCGTCTTCGTAAATTCTTATACGTATATAATAAATATTTTTTTATGTTTTAAAATATTGGGTAAAAAATGATAAAATATAAATCATATTTACAAAAAAAAAAAAAGAAAAGAAGATCTGCTTAAGGGCATTATTGATAATAAAAAAGATTGGTACAATGATATTACAAACCGTTTTTTGTATGTGAAACTGACATATTAGTATAGATATATGTATTTTAATAAATATAGTGCCATTTTTTTAATATATTAATATAGATATATGTACTTTGATTAAGTCAAGTTTTCAATTATTGAATGATGCAATGAAATGAAATTGACATAATTAATTAACTGTTGTGCTGTCAAAAGAAAGAAGAAAAGAAAACTTTTGAAATTAAAAAAGAAAAAACAATTAAAGAATGTTGATATGTGTGGCTCAACATAACATTCAACAATAAACAAAGCTATTTGTACATATTGGAATTGATAGTTGAATTGTATGCATCAAAATAAAATCCAATGAATATGGATGTATGTTTATTGTAGATAAGCGTCCCACATCGATTGTAGATGAGAAGTTTGAGTGGTTTATAAGTCCCAATACCTCATCTCTCTAGCAAAGTGCCTTTTCAAGGACAAATCCATGAGGCTCGTACGTGCTCAAAGCGGATAATACCTCGCGCAATGAGGTACCGATCAAGTCACATGTCGCATCATTGTTATAATAGTTTTTTTTTTTGTATAGGAATGAGGCTGAGTTTGAAATGTAGCTATTATATCTTTGTTTGTATAATCATTTATAAAATCAAACATTATAATCACTTTTTCTAAAATCAATTCTATCATAATTAATTATTTTATCTACACTAACTCACACAAATATAAAAGAAAAGTCATTTTATACTCACAAACAAAGATTAATAACACTGTTGCACCAATTTTTTGTGAAGTAAAAAATACACTTCATGATAGAATAACTAACTTAATTAATTTTTCAAAATTTACATTAATTGATAAATTATTATTATTATTTTTCTTTTAGTTAATGTAATATATATACTATATAAAAAAAGGAAATGCCATTTTTACTAACAAACGTCGATTAACCAATTTTGTATTTAAACTTAACTAACTTATTCAAGTTTTTAAATTTTATTTTAACTGATAAATTAATTTTTTTTGTTTTCCTTCTTTCTTTCTTTTTCTAAATTTAATATATCGGTTTTTATTTTAAAATATAAAAATTATTTATTATATGCACGCATGAACGGTGTGCCACAACGCCTAGTATTTTAAAACATAAACTTATTGTATATACGTAGAAAAGACGTACCATAATGATTAATAACCAATTATAAAATCATGGGGCAAAACTGGACCTAAGTATCATA
This sequence comes from Sesamum angolense, assembly GCA_034509725.1. NCBI lineage: Eukaryota > Viridiplantae > Streptophyta > Magnoliopsida > Lamiales > Pedaliaceae > Sesamum > Sesamum angolense. The sequence continues at coordinate 3,070,879 of JACGWL010000010.1, forward strand.
ATCTAGATTGGAGTGTTTAAGATAAAAATTGAAGTTGTCTAATTACATTAGTAATGAGTTGTTATGATAATAGTAACTTACGCCCGCACGTCTTGTATACATTTTGTCTCTACGTCGTGTATCACGACCGTATACATATACGTCATGATGTCTTAATTTATTTATTTTTATATTATGGTTTATTATCTTCAACTTCGTCCACCACGCCTCACTTATGACATTTGTGCTTAGAACAGTTCGAGTAATTAGGATCCATGTTGTCAAGAGTCGAAATTCATTTACAACTGTTGTGAATGAATTGTTGGGCAATTTTAATTTAAATTTAATTTTGATCGAATTTGAACTAATTATATAATATGTGTGATTGGTGTATAATTTTTAAAAAATAGTTAATGATATATAACCAACTTCTATGCAAAACTATGTCGTTGACATAATTTTTTTTTGAAATAAATTATTAATTAAAAATAAATAAATTAATAATTGAATTTTAAATTAAAATTCATATCAAATTTAGACTCGTGCACATGTACAAAATGATAAACTAGCCCACACTAAAATTGGATATTATGCATTTTTATGGTCGATTCGTAAAAAAATATAAATTTCTCTCTGATGTGGGCTATTCTGTAATAGCTTAGCCCAAAGGCGTAGTTAGCCCAGACATATGCTAATAAGTAAATAAGAATAATAGGCTCAGGCCCAACAGAAAAAGAATAAAGGCCCAGCACTATATGGAACATCGATTGGAAAACTGATGGCCCACGAAGGCCCATCAACTGTGGAACAGGGCTAGATGTCTCCCACATGGCAAAATCTGGGGGCTCCAAATGTGTTCGTACAATTGAGCCAAATCCTATAAATATACCAATCACTATTCGTTTGCGAGTACATGAGCTTAATATTATCTTGTCATTCTCTTTATATCATATGAATCAATAATAGATCTGAGCGAACTTGAGCGTCGGAGTGTCCTCGTCGGGACACCCGACTATCTCCCCTCCTCTTGGTGTTTATAGGTTATTTCTGAGCTGTTGGATCTGTGGTAGAGTTAGACATTGTAATCACGAGCACTCTCTTTTATTTTGAATTGACTAAATCGTGACAAAATATGTTGCAATATGATCCTTTAGGAGAGTGATCCACAAGACCACATGTCAAAGTATGTAGTATTCAAGTTCAATAAAATAAGCCCGAGCTATCCTATAAAAAAGGGTTTTCACCACACAACAAGTCATAACAAATCAACAACAAGCAAGTCTAAAAGTTGTTTGCTTCAACGAAGCTTTCCAACCAAGCTTTTATTCTATATTTCAGGGTAATTCGTGAATTTTTAAAAAGGTCTGGATGTGAATCGGCAATTAAAAGAGAGGAATCAAAGCATAATTTTCATCAAATTGCAACAGTTTCTATCTAAGTCAAATAAAAAAAAAATTTGGCCATATTTTTCATGTCTCCTAATTTATTTTTACAAACACAAAATTTATGTGATCAGGTATCTATATATATATAGCAGAACGATGGTTGACCAAAATTGAGCTAATTTTGACTGAATACTAATTCTGATGATTTTGAATTTTTTTATTCATAAGAAAAAATCTCATTGGTTAGAGATTTTGTCTAATTTAAATATATTAACAATTAATTTTGTATTTATCTAAATAAATTCACCTATCCAAAATCTTATCTTCAAGATTTAGGTACTAAGTTAATTTATATTTATCTTAAATAAATCCACATTTTAGGATAATATTTACTTTTAATTAATATGAAATTTTTCTTTATATTTATCTAAAATCCCATTTTAAAAATTAGGATACATGCACATATATATATATATATATATATATATATATATATATATTACTAAATATAATATCTTTGGTTATAAATTTCTTTCCGAATTTTAAAGTTTGATAGTTTTGCATTTTTTATCAAATAAAAAAACTCATTGGTTATAAATTCCATTAATCTTAAATATATTTAAGTATTTATTTTATATTTATCCAAAACCAATCAAATTATATCTTTTGTTTATTCCATGATTAATGATTTTTCCTATAAATTTTATATTTTTGTTAATTTGTTATTCCTATACATTTGTTATTTTCTATATATATAAATTCACTTATTAATTATTTTTTATCCTTAATTATTTTAATTATTTTATAATATATATATATATATTATTATTTCTTTAGTTTGATTTTTAATTTCATCATAGCTATAACTGAATTTATATAAATAAATACAGAGAAACTTTAATTAATTTATAGTTGATAAGGTTTTTAACCAATAAAATATTTTTTAATAATGAAAAAAAAAAAAAATAATATTCCTAAAATATGTATTCGTTTAAGATAAATAGAAATTAGTTAGGATCTATATCTTGATTTAAGATTTTATATGATATATATTAAAATTTTATTTTTTACATGAAATCTTATCTCTAAGATTATAATTGAATTATTTAATTATCAAGAAAAATCTTATTGGTTAGAGACATTATCTATTTTAAATATATTGTATTTATTTTTTATTTATTTGAAATCTTATCTCCAAATAATATCAATTAATTTGAATTTATCTTAAACTTACCTAAATGATTATGGTCTCATCATATTGTATATAAATAGAACAAAATTTATCTTGCATCTCTTCATTTATTAAATAGGCTCAAATCTATCAATCGTATGTTTGATTAAACGATCTCAAATTAGTACTTCGTATGCTTCTTTTTATTGTTCTTCTATGGCTGGAGTTATTTCTACATATTTTCATTATATTCATTATTTTTTTCATTATCTTTGAAATTTTGTATTTTAATTTTTTAATATTTTCGTCTTTTACACTCATCATTTATGGGTATAGATGTTTTTTATTCTTTATGGTGATAGCATTTATTATTTTATTTTTTTAATTGTTAATGTTTTTCATTAAACATCAAATTAGCACTTTAACGCTTCTTAATTTATTTATTCTTCTATGCCAGTTTTCTATCTATTTATACAGTATCTATTCATTCTTTTTCTCTCATGATCTTTAAATTTTTGTATATTAATTTTTAATAATTTATTCGTCTTTTACACTCATTTCATGGGATAGAGATGTTTTATTCTTTATCATACAGCATTTTATATTTTATTTTTTATAAATACTTGAAAGTATTGAATGAATAATCGCTATCCTTTTTTATGTTTCTTCATATTAAATAGTTTATTATTTTTTCCTTATATGCCTAGTTTTCAATTTGATTTTTGATTATTAAATATGATATTATTTATTATGTAATGGAATTACTTTGATCTATTTATTAATTTTAAGTTTTGGATTTCATTTTTATACAATTATTTTTTATCATAGTATAGTTTCATCCATTAAATTTTTTTATATTTAATTTTATTTTCCTTTTTTTTTTGTTCATTCTTCTTATATATATATGTATGTTATTTTATAAAATGTAACAGATTTATTTAGTGTTACAGATACATATTCATTTAATATTTATTATATGATTGTACTTAATTTGCTATTTAGTTTTTATTTGATTAAAATACTCACTTCTTACTATTTACATCTATTACCGTTTTTCTATTATAATAGTTTTATTTTATAGTCAATTCATTGTTTTCTCTCCATATTTAATATTTTTATTTTATTTTGGTCTTTAACTTTTTTTCTACAAAAGGAATATATAGTATAGTTTAAATAGGCACATATTTCATTAATATTAAACCTTTTTGTATCTTTTATATACACAAGTATTTTTGTATTACTATTATTTCATTCATTAAATTTTTATTTTAATAATTAGTTCATTTTTTCTCTTTCAGATTTTTATTTTTGTCTACTAATAGATTTTACAATATGAAAATCACTAAATTATATAAATCTATATGAATTAGTTGAATTACAATATGCTTTGAATATATATATTATGATTATACGCTTTGATTAAATATTAGCATTCATATATAACTATATGTATTTGTTTGTTTAATTTGAACACTTTTTCTGAAAAGGCCACATATGAATTGTTTGAATTTATATTCTTCTATTATGTATATTCTATTTCAATTTGAAACTTTTGTACATATATGTGTGTAGATAATAATAAATACAAAAGAATTAAATTCAATTCCTTATTTCATATATCATAATTTTATTTTCTCAACTTTTATTTTTATGTTTTGTTAATTGCTTAAAAGACTATCAATATTTATTTCTTCGTGTCATTTTATTTATTTTTTTTTGATTAAAATGACATAATTATATAAACAATTTTATTAAATAATTGACCATAACATAATATTTCATAATTTTTATTTTATTTTTCTACTTCTCGTATCACAATTCCTAATGACGCAAGTATACCAAAGTAACTATATACATTCTTTGTTTATATTTATAAATTTGTTTTTATAGTAAGGATATTTTAGACATAAGTACTATTATCCTTCTAGGAAATAAACTTAAATAATATCAACAAGCATCAAGTATTTTTTAATATTTCTTATACAAGTTTATATAATAAAATTTATTTAATATATAGCTAGAAATGCCATAATTATTTAAAAAATATTCATCATTATAAAATAATAAAGTATTGTCGTATAATAATCAGTTCAGTAAAAATTCAAAACTATTATGCTTTATCATACAAATAAATTCTATTTTATGTAATAAACAAACGAAACTATATTATTAAAAAATATTCAATTTAATATATATTTATAGAAAACTAAAAAGAAATAAAGAAGTGGATAGTTTAAAGTACGTCTTCTCTCCTTTGTTTATAATGAGTATGGCGGAGAAACCTTGCCAATGCACTTTACTTGAATAAAATTGAGTTTTTTTCAGTTAAATTATTATCAATTTTCTCTGGCCCTATATATGTGGCAACGAAGCTTATATTGTCATTAAAAAAAAAAAAAAAAATCGGAACATAAATTTTAGGCAAGATTTCAACATAATAAATTCAACAAAATAAATTTTATTCATACCAAACTTCAATATATTATATTTAAGGATGAATCATATCAGATTGTGCAATCATGATTACATATTTATTATCATTCACATATGCACGTTATGTGTTCGTTCTCTTATTAACCAATGACATATTCTTAACGTGTATATTGCACCTGAATTGAACATATTCAACATGAGCAGAATTTAAGTTGGAGAGTGAGCCAGCAATTTTCTTTCTCGGAAAGCAACTTTGCAACACCAAAAATGTAAGGAAAGAATACATTAACTCATGTCAGCAATTATATATGTAATAAATTCTACATAATTCACTTTGATTTATATCAAAAAAAAAATTAGTTCAAACTCACTTTTTCAGTGCATCCATATTGGTTCACATATCCTCAATAGGTTCCATTAGCTCCTGTTGGCAATTCATCTTGAAACTGTTTTTTTCAGAGCTCTTTCCTCAACTTTTACCAGATTTTCCAAGTTCTTCTTTGTTGTTATTTCCATTGAGCTTTAGGTCCTGTCAAGGTCTCGTCTATGTTTTAAACCAAACACATATCCTTAACAGCTCAAGTCAAAAAGGGAAACATATTCCTTAATCCAATTCAAGAATTCGTAGTATGAAAGGAATAATGATTTAATAATTTGATCATATACTTGAAGAAATTCTGGCATCTGAAAATAATGAGTAATTTGTTTATCATAATAAAGGAACTAATGCGAATAACCTTACGTAATGAAGTGCCTCAAAAACCACGGACATTGTGAATAATCACCTGTGCTCTGCAATTAAAGCTTCTACAAAATTAGCAATTGCTGAATTCAGCAATATGCCAGCAACTTGATTTACGTACAACCATCGGACGACCCCCCAATGTGCAGCACGTCTAGCGTCATACGTCTCTTCGTTCTTCCTGGCTCCCGTCCCTAACGATATCACAAGAAAACGACCAAAATCCATTGGCTTTATTGGAAATAAATCAGGATTCTTATTGGACACCTCTCTTGTCACCTCCGAAATGGCAACCAATGTCTGAAAATGGGATTTGGCATGTGTGCCATGTAAGAGAATTGCACATAGTTACATTGAACTAGAAAGCAATGCTTATGGTCATCATGTCTTGAGACGTTACCGGGTTGTTAGCAACAATACCACCATCTATGAGGTTGAATTTTGCGCCTTGGTTCTCAAAGTAATGGGATGGAAGGAAAGTTGGTGCAGCCGAGGTGCTGATGCATATGTCTGATAGTAAGGCATCCATTGTAGAGTCCTTTGGTGCCTAAAATTGTTAAGTTGCATAGAACATGTCAATTATCCTTGTATTTCTGTTTGTTATGGGACAGCTTTGCTAGTTCTTGATGCTTGTGCATGTGTGTGGTTGTAGAGAGAGATAAAGAGAGAGCACCGTGTAGGAACTGAAGATGGCAGGCTGAAGTTTCTTGATATCAAAGGTTGTAAGAACAACATTGGTTAAGGTCTGATGCAACCTTGTACTGCCCAACATCTCCCTCGTCAGACTATGAAGATACTTCCCATCATATCTTGGCCCATGAAAGCCCTTCATCATCCTTATCAACCCTGCAAACGGTCCTCTGCAGTTATTCAAATCCAACATCGAATTGCCAAACATTAGCCCAAAAATTCATATACGTGCAACGTTGTCAATACCAGACGATGAACTCGGTTCATTAGTATTTACCTTGGCTGAGGAAAAATTTTAGGCGAATGCTCCAAATAAAAGGAACGATGTCCTTTGCAGCATAAAGAGGACGATTGTTCGTATCAGGAGCCGTTAACATAGTCGTCACAAGACCACCTGTGCTTGTTCCTGCTATTACATCAAAATAATCCGCAATTCTTACATCGTCACCATCCAGTTCCTACATATATATGCATTATGCAAACAAACACAACATCAGTACTACTTTGCAAGAACTCTTGCAACTAACATGTGTACATATAGACAAGGAACTTATCAAGAACTATGCCTGAAATGCAACTGATGGATTCTTGCATGCATAATATCCTCATTTTGGATTAATATTGTACCTGAAGTTGGGATTCAAGGTAAGCAAGTAAGACTGCAGGGATGATTCCTCTTACACCTCCACCATCAATGCTGAGGATTGCAATGAGATTGCCCTTGTTTGGAGGCTGGTTTTGCAACCCTGATGAATAATTTTCTTCCATAACTGTCTCTGAGTATTACAAGAACAATTGTGTTTATTTATACAACTGCGTGGAAAGCTGGAAAAAGGCTACAGGCTGCCATGATTGCCAAATCAAGTTAAGGGTTGATTATACTTAAACCCCTATACAATGCGAAATTTCACTTTCTCCCAAAATATTTCTATAATTATAATTAGACCCCTTAAGAAAATTCTCCGTTATATCGACCCAATTTCATTAGAATTTTAACATAAAATATCGTTGTTAATAGAAAATTTTACATATATTTCCAATTCTATCACTCATGTAACATTGTCTTGTAATATTTATTTCCAACAATTATAATTTGAGAGCAATAGCTTATTATAATCGCAACTTTTTGACTTTATATAAATTACATTTATTCTTATAAGTATAAAACTATAACAGTTGAGCATTGAATGAAGAGTAAAATTGAATATTTATGTATTTTTATTATCAACATTAGCATTTTTTGTCTAAACCCTGTTGGAAAATGATTAGTTGTAAACGCTAAATTTTCAATAGGTGCGTAGATATAATTTTGAATTATTTTTGGAAGAAAAACATAATTTCATATTTTTAGAGGGGACCTAAATGTAATTAACCCTTAAATTGATGGTCAATGGTCTTTTTCTGGTTTTATTATTATTAAAGCAGTTATCTGTAGCAAAAGTAAACTGAGTTGTCTGGTGATTAGTTTATTACAAGTTGGATACCAGATTATTCCCAACTTAATCTCCACTCTACCTAAACCTGTCTTTAATATTACAGAGTTATTAAAACGAACAATGCACAAGAATCTGTTGATCCCTGGAATTAGATATTCAATCAATCCGGGTTTCACGTGTCGTCTTTTTTTTTTTTTTTTTTTCCGCCCTTTTGGGTAGGGGGGAAGGTGATGGATAAGCACTCCTGATATAAAATATGTCATAGAATGATATGCTGTTTTTAGAGTAAGCTTTTAATCTGTTATGACCAAAAAAAGAAAAAAAATCAGATCTTAAAAATTAATTGGGATGAGTTTAAATTGGAGTTCATAAACTTTATTATAAAAGTTTGGGGAAAAATGCAATTTATCCCTCTGTAATATGATGAATGAGTTAAAAGAACCTCTGGTGGAAAATAAAATAGTAAATTTATCTGATATTTTTGAAAAAACAAAAATAAATTACCCCCTATTTAAATCATTGATAGAGATAATTTATTTTATTTTTTGAAATATAAATAATAATTTACTAATTCTTTTTTTACTATAAGTATTTGTTTGTTTTACGGAATAAATTGTATTTAATCCTAAAAGTTTGGTTATGTTCATTGGAATTAATGCATGATAGAATTGATGGATAGGTGGTATGCTAGAATTGGGCTGGTGGACCTGTAATTAGTTATCTTAAGCTAATGGATACAGAGTTTTATTATTTGGACCCAATGGTTCCTTGTATCTATTTCAACTGACCCAAAATGACATAACAACAGACAAGACAAGCCCATCCTTAGACTATCTGTCATGGGCTGCTTTATGGGTTGTCCCCTTCAGATTCCGAGGTTGCCAATTATCCAGAACAGAACAAGTCGTTTAGGTTATTACATTAACTTCGATGGGTAAGATAGGATGTGATTCTCTCATTTGTAAAGCCTATAAAATAAACTTTCGCCAAAATCATACTGAGAATGACCCGACTATATCTCTTTTTGATACTTAAATCATGTAAGAAGATATGGGGGAAAATAATAGAAAATTGTAAGAATGTTAGGGTAACAAAAATTATACTTACTACATAAAAAATAAATATTTATAGAATATTTTTCAATTGTACGATTTCACATAAATCACATACAGTAGTTAGAGTGAGTCTTTACAATATTGGGCAGGTATAAATTGGAGTAGAGAGAGAGAGTGTTTGTGGCGTGGTAAATGAGCATATGTTGACCAACCATAAAGTGGGAAAAGCCCAGACATGAAAATGACACTTATAAGCAATACTTTTGAAAATGACACTTTTAAGCAACATTTGATTCAGTATTGATTCTGACATTGTGAGTGATGCCGAGAGATCCAAATACCCAACCGTGGCGGGTACTACGCTGTTTTTCATTTTAAAAGTCTTTTGTCCTGCAAAATGCCAATCACTTCAAAGACAAGAATACGGTGTCGTCTACTTTCAACACCTCTAATCTTACGCATAATGATTTACTTACTATAATAATTTACCCAAATATAATTAACTTAAGCACACATTCAAGTTCAGATATAAGACCTTTCGTAAAAAAATAGACTATGACATCAAATTTGGTTATGAATTTATGAGATTAGACGCAAACGTTGGATATGGAAAAACATATGACATGGAAAAAGAAATGTGTTGAGGGGCGTCGCGGCGTAGAAAGAGAGAGTGTCGTGAATTCTAAGCCAAGAGTTCAATAATTAAAGCATGATGTACTTCTCTCATGAACACTGTACCCATCGCATTATTATATGGTGTCCAGTCACACATTGAATGCTGCCCAAACTATTTTATTCTTATAAAAACAAAAATATGATCTCCAAATATAAATGAAATATATTCCATGCATGTATGTAATTTAAATTTTTTTTAATAAATAATCAATTTAAATTAAGGAAATAAATTGATATTGAATATGCATTAATAGATATTTATTAAAAATTGAATAAATTACAACAGTTCCGTGATATTTGTCATAATTATATATTTTTTTTTCTAAAATTCGAACTGTTATGAGAAAATATTTGTTAAATGACCGTTAATTTTAATATTGTATTTATCATTTTTTCAGTAATACGGAATATTTATAAATTTAATAAATTTTAAATGTATCAATTGTAATTTACTCAAAAAAAAAATTATCTGATGAGTAAATAAATATATTTAAAAGTATTTTTGTCAATAAATATGTTATCAACCAATATGATAATGTTAGGATTCTCACCTTAATAATAATAAGTGTATGCATATATATATTCGTAGTGTAGAAAGTAAAAAAAACAGACGGATTCAGCTACTCAACTTTATCATTTGGCGCGCCTGAAATCCCGTGTTTTATTACATTAGATTTATGCTCTTTCATTTATTTTTGAAATATCTAAGTTCAGTGTATATTATTATTATTATTATTATTATTATTATTATTATATTAAATTAAAAAGAAGAAGTAGATGGAATATTACAAAAAAAGAATGAGGAAGAAGACAGTGTATAGAAGGAAGAGCGGCCCAGCTGTTTGCCTTTATTGCCTTTGTTCATAACGAGGAACTTTGCTCCCACTCCCCACTCTGCTGCTGCTGACTTGGAAACCATTTTTCTATTCTTTCTCACTCATTGTTGTTTACTAGAATATGGGTGATGCGTACACACATACTTACATGTGGGTTGGTGCTAGTGGTTATGAGTTTGATGAAATTTGAGCTATTTGGGAAGGTCCCTTTGCCATTTTCTTTCTTTCTTGGGAGGTATAATGGCTGAAGACATATGTCTCTTCACCAAGGTCAGTTCTTGTTACCTTTAATTTTGTGGGCTCTAAAGTAGTGTTGTTTCTGAATACAGGATTTCAGCTTTTCTGGTTCTTGATTTGTGTGTTTTGCTTGTGCGAGTAAATTTTGAAATCTTTGGTGGGATGGGATGATTTTGGAGGTTTTTTCTTTTCCTAAGGTTGGAACACAGGGTATTATTGCCTGGAGAATGGAAGCTGAAATTTCATGGTGTTTTTGGCTAAATAGGGTGATGTTTACATTAAACAAGTTTTTGTTAACATGGTTGTGGAAGTCCCTTGTTGCTGCATTCTTGGTTTGCTACTTGCCTGTTGTCTTTCAAGCAATAGACAGCTGAGTCGGGAGCCTTAAAAGAGGCTTTCAGCGAGGGCGACCGGGAATGCACAGCAGGCCTGCTCCTTGGAACCAGGTGGGCATGGAAAGCGTAGCTGCCTGCTTGCCCCTTGGGACCAGGAAGGCAGTATACTTCTCCGGTAGTTGTAATTTATTCATTGTAATCTATACCCTCACTCTGTTTCGGGATAGCATACTGAGCGAATGGAGTTCACTTTGTTCCCTCACTCCTATGTAATTGGTTTACTATTTCTTTGAGATTTTATTCCTTCTGCATTTTGAGAGATAAATTGTTACTGTTACAGAAATCATACCAAAGTTTCTTGCTATATTTGTTTCTTTCTTTCTTGTGATACTATTGGTTTCATGTGAGTACAGGAAGGCCTTATCATAAAACCTCCTAAGAAATCTCCAGCTTCTTTGAGGATATTAGTCTTGGTATTTGCCATGGTCTGTGGTGTTTATATCTGCTCATTCTGTCTAAACCAAACTAATGTTCACCCAAGTTCCAAATTCCTAAATCTTGAAGTTAATTGGAGGAATTGCCATGATCACAGTATTGATAGATCTCAAATTCCCTACTTACACTACCCCAAACCCACCACCTTTAGCAGGTAAATTATTATACTTCTTGTCTGAACCAAATTTTTGTTTTCATTAAGATTTGTGAGAGACAATATCTATATTATGTTTTTCTTGCTTCTTTGGGCATGAAGGGCTGAATGTGCATGTAATCCTGTGCGGCCTTTTGCCATTCTGTCCATGCAAAGATCCGGAAGTGGATGGTTTGAGACTCTCCTGAACCACCATACTAATGTCAGCTCCAATGGAGAAATATTCTCCATGAAACAGAGGAGAAGTAACGTTTCCTCAATCTTGTCAACTCTGGATAGAGTTTACAATTTGGACTGGGTTTCTAGTGCTTCCAAGAATCAATGCTCATCCGCAGTCGGCTTCAAGTGGATGCTGAATCAGGTATGCTATTCTAAACATATGCAACTAGAACTTTATTTCCTGTGTATTTCATGTTGCCTAGCGGTTGCATCTTGTCAAAATTGCTAACCTCTTGCATGATTGTTAATCCAGGGATTGATGGAGTACCATAAAGAAATTGTAGAGTACTTCAATGATAGGTGTTTCCGTAATATTTCTCTTCCGAAGAAATCTGCTGCGTCGAATGGTTTCAGTGATTGCTAATTCTCATGATCGATATGCTAAACTCCTGAACGGGACGCACAAGTCCCATGTTCATTCACATGAAGAGGTACTATTATGCATGTTAATCAACTGAACCCCACCAACTTCAGATACATATAAGATCTGATCTTTTTACCTGCTTCGTTTAGGCTGATAAGCTTTCTAGCTATAAACCCATAATCAATTCAACATCATTGGTAATGGATTTAAAGCAAATGGAGAAGATGGTCTTGGAGGCATTGGAGCATTTCAGCAGCACTAGGCACATCATCCTCTACTACGAAGATCTCATAAAAAATCGAACTGTAAGTTTGTTGTCACCTTATTAGGAAAAATCCCAATGCTGTCAACTTTACTAATTACGAGTTCCAAATCATTTTTCTTTGTCGTCCTTCTCCCTTACCCGCTTTTAAACATTCATTTAACGATCCCACATCATCTTCCTCATCGCATCTCTTATCCATCCCAGAAACTGGTAGATGTGCAAGAGTTTCTAGGGCTGCCGTTAAATGGAGTTAAAAAGCCGACAGATCAAGATACACAAAGGATTGTTGTCAGAGCACATCAAGAATTGGGTCGACGTTAACAAGACTCTCCGAGGAACAGCTTATGAGAGTTTCCTACACACCGACTACACTAGTTAGAGCCCATTGATGCGGACCAACCAACTCATTCTGGAAGCTTTTGATCCTTACAGAACCTATCCACTAGATCAATCAAGCATTGATCTTGACCATCTTCCCTTCCCTAGCCAAACGTGATTCAAGGCCTTGCATCTCTTCTAGTTTTCTTCTTCATTTCATTTTGGTTACCCAATTTTCTAGTTTTGGTCTTTCTGAGCATACAAGAAACTGTATAGCCTTCTGTAACTTATCTGTAGACATTGCCAAAGGTAATGTGAAATCTGATAGCAGTTTTTGGCCCATTTATGATATATACACTCTGCTGATGATTTTCGCACATTTACATATATAACTTCAGGCTTGACATGGTTTCATCTCCACTCCCTTGTCACGCAATCTCAGTCTAAGTTGATACAATTGCTGCTTGCTTCACTCTAAAACATTTAAATTGTGTTTAACTGACCTTTATATAATAATTAATTTTCTAACACTCTGGTTGGTCAAAGCTCCAACTTTTGATTTTCACAAAATGCAGATTATTGCGTCTGAACAACCCAAAAGCATCTTAGGTTGTCAAATATTGTCAAAATCATGTTCGACCAAAAGTAATTTTAGATATCGATTGACAACTGCCCATATAATCGAGTTTCGAATTACAACCATCGAACCAAACTCAATTCCAACGAAAAAGTTAATGGGTTGGACTTGGAGTTGGAGGTCCTGACTTGGAGAAACACGTGTGTTTGATAAAGCCCAACCCAACTTTTAACAGTTAATGGGCCTCCCTCTTGCAGCCCACTACTCAAAGCCCAAGTTCTCATTGAAGATTATATCCATTGAATTCCGAAACGCTATTACACCATGGATATGTGACCTCTAACTTTCACCTGGGCTCCATCAGGCCTGTTAAAAATGAAAAAGTTTGTGGGCCCCCATAAACTATATTACAACAAGAATTCCATCGATTCAATTGAAGACTGAAGAACTCTTTTTTAAAAAAATAAATTAATAAAAACGATCAATTATATAATGATAAAAATCATTTGCTATTTGATTAATCCAAATAATTTTGAGTCTGATTGCATTATCCTTCCGAAAATATTACTGAGCAACATATCAGAGAATCCATTACGTTATCGCCCTGATTGATTCAATTTTAAAGGGGTGATTTTTAAGAAGATCGACAATTAATATACTCAAATGTAATAACTTAACTTCTCCACACAAATTTCAGTAGTCTGAAATCAATATTTTCACTAATTCTCATCCCATTGTTTCATATGATAGAGCTTAAAAGAATTATATGGTAAATGGGGACCAAAAATCTCAAAAAATCTGAAATCCTTTTTGCTTATCTCTTCTGAAATAGTCGGAAAGAGATTTTTGACCTTGTTGTGTTTTGACCTTACTCCCCGAACGTGGTTTCGTTTTTCACCTTCTTGTGTCTTGACATCTTTGATTAATACTAAGAAAAAGAAGATACAAACATGTTAAGGCATTAACACTGCAGTTTCTGTATGTCATGTGTTAGATATAAACAAAGAGATGTAGTTTGTGATTTAAAAAGGAGAGCTAATGAACAGCTGAAGAGAGCCGCAAAGGTGCTAAGAAAGACAGTCGGAAAGATGCTTTCACTGACTGAAATGTCAAATCTTTACACAAGAACATGAAGAAATAAACACAATCATATACTAAAATAATTCTAATAACATGAATGGTGGGCTCAAAGGACATATTGTCCCCTAACCCCTCCATATTATATGTGACAAAAATTTGGGCCATCACAAATATATTATATTACTCGCACGCTGCACAACCACCGCACCATGAAATTGCAGAGTCTCTGAAGCTACCATGAAGCTGCATTCATTATCTTTGTTTTTCTCGGCGTGCTAAGCTCCCTTAGCGTTGTATTTATTAAGTTTGGAACAACCGTTGAGCTTTAGAACCCTAGAACTTCTGCAATAGGTCTATGCAACTAATACTGTAGGGCAACTATAAGTTCTAGCGTATGATCGAGAAGGGAAATTTGAATGAATCTTATTAGACACCAATGTGTTGAATGAACCAGGTTGAATGCTATAAAGAAATTGCAACCAATTTAGAATAATTTCAACTTATGAACCCTAACTTTTGACATGCTATGGAGAAGTTATGTGCAAGTGTATGAGAATAAATCGACCTAAAAAGACAGTGTATGTAAAGGTAGTACTTTGGCCAACTAAAAAGCAGAGACTCAAGCTGCAATGGACATGCACAATGTGAATCTAGACAGACAATACTTGGCATTTTATAATGCAGCACACACATGATTGAGAATTAACAAAAGAAATATAACATCCTACATGTATTACCACTTGAAGAATCTCCAACCAATGCGGACCTGCCTTCACATATTTGGTTCTATAAATACCCGTAGAACCTAGAGGTGTTCAAGCATCCATTCTCTACCACTCTAAACCCTAAGCCCTCAAACTCCATGGCTCAAACAAAAATGATCATTGCCTTCTTTTTCCTTGCCATTTTGTTAGCCCAGAAAATTCAGTCCACAGAAGGGAGAAACTTGAAGTACAAGATCAAAAATGAATTTCAGACTCACAGAAAGATTTCTGTACAGAACTCTGGAAGTTTCACTAAAGAAAGTAAAGATTTACCTAGAGATTGCTCAATTATGACAACATGTGGCAATGAGGCTGGGTTTACACCACCACCACCACCACCACCAGGCCATGCAGATGACTTTAGGCCAACAACACCTGGTCACAGCCCAGGAATTGGGCATTCTCTATAAATATAGGGTTACAAGTTCAGTGGAAAAATGTTTATGATAACTGATCTGATGTCATGTACTCATGGTATGTTTTAATCATTCTGGTAGATTGTGTACGTAATCTTCCCCTGTAAGCATTATCACTTTGATTAAGTTTAAGTTTGTCACATCATTTCCCAGATGTATGCAACTAGAATGTTCTTTTCTCCTATACCTAATACCTGTTGTACCTTTTCTTTTTTCTTTTCCGGGATATGCCTTAAAACGAGTCATTGTTTACAGTTCCAAATTTAGAAGTGTTCATGAGTTTGAACAGTAACCTCTATTTTCTCATTTAGCAATCTAGAGGATCATTGAGTAACGAAAAGTTACAAACTGTAACGGTAATTTCCTCGCCTTAATAGGAAAGAACCTCCAATTTGAATTGAAGGCTGGCACCTATCAAAGTGACACTATAGAGTCTTTAACTATTACAAACAAATTAAACAACTACTAGACGCTTGATCCCTAATTATGATATAGTGTAGTTGGAAATTGACAAGGAAAATATGAGCACCTTTCAGTAAAAATCAGCCCAAGAAACCTGAAACCTGGAACCTGGAACAAACGTGGAACCATATCTAGGGCACCACTAGTTATACTTACAAGCTTTAAGACAACGTGTTTTTTAGTGTAAGAAATTACAATCTGCTGAATGCTGTCAACATAGACCCCAACAATAGAGATGTTCCCACCTTGAAACCCTAACTAATATCCTTGAATCTCTAGAAAGGCAAATTAGTCCATTCAGTTTAAGAGTGTCTTTGGCAACCAAATTCATCAGAAGGAATTTGGTACATCTTATGTTAGTATGATACGAGTTAATTTTATGGTTCGCATTACTGTTAGATAATCGCAAATATAAATTTTAAATATCTTTTTTTATTTTCTTGACAAAATTCAAAGTTCAAAATTTTTACAGCTGAAAGGAATTACAATAATAAAAAATATGATAAGAAATAACACCATTTAGTGTTTTCATGGTAATTCAGGGTCAAACATTTTTTCTTGATAGCAAATGATACTTTTATGATGTACCGTACTAGTGCTCCCGCTGAAAGATCTTCTTGATCAATGTTTCTAATACTTGATGCATATTATAACATATTAAAATCTGAATCCTACAGTCCTCCGGTTAGCGTAAAAAGATTATTTGTTACGTATCTTGCAACAAACGATACAAAAAAAGAAGAGGGAAATTAAGAATCTCCAACATGAACGCTGATCATAATCAGGAAATACATCGATCTCTCGATTCAAATGCGTATTTTTGCATGCACAACCAAATTACAAAACCTGCATTCTTTCCTGGAACCTATATATGAAAGAAAGGTATATATATTTAGAATGCATAAGACCTTTTCAAGGATATAAACGTGTATAAATATTTCGGTACCCTATAGAAAAAAGAATGAGCACCTTAGATTTTGAATCAAAACATGAATAATACAGAGTGATCACATATAGTTAAAACGACATTGAAAGAAACATGCAATATATTTTTCATTGGAAACAAAACTTATTTTAAAGATAGCGTGGAGTGGGTTTTTTGTAGCATGCTCTTATGCACTAGCAATATTATAGACATCATACTTATGACAATTATTACAACACATAGTTCGGACCTCAATCTTTAACCGCAACAGAGGATCTTAAATTTATAATCTCAATCTAACCTCAGTTAGAGGGTCTTAATTTATATTCTCTTGTTATCCTCAATTTAGAGGGTCAAGACCTAAACTGTCCAAGCTGAAGGGTTCCTATAGTAAATGGTAATATTTAAATATTAGCTACAGGGTTTATGCAACCCACAGCTATGGAGTTTAGACTCATCACTGGCAGTCACATAACAAGAGATCGATAAAACTTAGGAAAGAGTAAGTACTTGAATCATGGAATTAACTAATGAAGAAAAAGAAAACCCATTTCTACTTATAAATAGCCGTTAGTTACATCGATAACAATTTTTTAAATAATAAAAAATACGCCTTATGTACTTTTCAACCACCCCTACGCAAATTTTTCTTCTCATTTATATATCTTACAAAATATAAAAAAGAAAGATCTTTATTCACTCACAAACGATGGTTTGTGACACCATGACACAAATTTTTTTTTTGTATAGATAATATCCCTAAATTACTTGTATGTATTTATTTATTTTTTGAAATGTGATATATTGGTTCATATTTTTTTTTTATGTATAATATATGTTAAAGCATAAAAATTTATGTATTATATGCACACAGAGACGACGTGTTATAATGGCTAGTGATAATAAAAAAATTCAGCAAATGAACTCTTTGAAAATAAAAATTAAATTCATTATATACCAAAAACTTATCAGTGAGAATAAAAGGCAAAATTAAATATATTAGCTACGGGGCTTTGCACTAGATTAATGGGAGCCACATTCAGTGATTCAGAAGAAGCCGCCACAGAATTCAGAAACTTAGGGAAGTGAAATTGTTCCAAATGATGAAATCCTGGTTGATTTTCAACTCTTGCCACCATCTGCACCACATGACCTCTCATTCACGCAACTTCCAAAATTAGTACACAGTTTCATTTGAAGGTGAAACACGTCACCAGAAGAAACTGCTACTTTCCCCACCACTAAAGTACATACTTTTTCTTTGAACAACCTGGCAACTTGCATTTTAATCAGTCTCAAAATAGCAGAGGAGAGTGCAAGCAGTGCATGTTTCCAGCAGCTGATGCTGTTTGCCAATTTTAAAAATACCAATGCATGCTGCTTCTCTATATTTTTTTCTTTTCCAATTTCAAAATTCATTCTAACTTTGTATCTTAAATGTTTTCACTACAAGAAATTAGTCCAAAGAAAGAAATACAAAAAAAGGAAAATAAAAATTCATATATATAATACGATCCAAGACCATTAATTAGATTCAAAGGGAATGGGAAGATCTTCTGCCGCCGGGTCACCATCAAGCAACACTTTTGCACGTTGTAATAGTATATGTTGAAGATAATATTAAACTGCAAGCAATGATAATGCACTACAGGCTAGCACAGGAGGGAATCAGACGGTCTTTATTCTCTATTATAACAGTGCTTTCATTTTCAAATTGGAGTGGGACAGCCTCACAGAGGGTTCCCAAACTTAAGGAACCAACAATGTTCTGCCCTTTTCAAGGAATCTTCTTTGTTAATTCCACTTTCAACGGAGAGTCAAAGAAAAATGGAGGGTTGAGGTATTGCGCTTTAAAGGTCATAATTTGCATCACTTGACTTGTTTGAAATGTAAACAGCCAAAACAACAACAATTAGGAAAACCAACACAATTTTTACAAAGTGCTCCGGGCCCTCATAGGTTTGGTGGCTCTAGAAGATTGTTTTGATTTTCTACCAGTCCACTTCTCGTCCTAGAAAAGTAATAAGATTTAGTTAAAACAAGTTAAAAGATTAAATTGACAGGAGATAAATCTGCTCTTTTCAATAAATACTCACAACTAAGGAAATATGTAGTATATTGTACTCAGAGATAAACAATACACAGTTTTGACAGAATGCACGTGGCATACACATTTCTAATTTATTTTTGGTTAACGTGAAAGAGTAAAAAACTCACAGTTAAACAAGAGTTCCAAATCATTACGCTTAGCTCAAGAGAATATCTGGGTAGGTGTGGAAAATGGGCAGACATAAGATAAGTAATTTAAGCAACTAGGGCCAACCAAGACCACATAGGCTTAGACAAAAAATAAAGAGCAATAATGCATCATGCATGAGTAAGATGAAAGTTTGCAATTTTCTTCATGAATAGAGGTAATTATCTTTTTTTTTTTAATCAGAAAAAGAAAGAAGGCGGGTAATTAGCTTACAGTTTCTGGACTATGACTTCCACTCTGAAACAGAACATGGAATTCAACTCCACCACCAACCTCTCTCATGGTAGATTCTAGGGGGGTCCATTCAGGTTACCTGTAGAAGCCAACCACCAATAGTCAATACTATATTTATCAAAGTAACCAGCACCACAGCACTACGCAAGAATATAGGGTCAAATGCTACATTTTGAAATGGAAAAATATCAAACCAAATCTTCTGCTGCTACTACTAGTAGTTGGTCAAATTACGGATATTAATGTAAGCCATCCATTGTATACAATAAGTCCTTTTTTTTTTTAAAGTGGAAGGGTTCTAATTTAGTATAATGCAAAGAGCTCAAGGGGCCATTTGCAGGATGCTGTTTGGTACTTTTACACATTAAGTATGCTACTCAGCGAGTCCCATGTACTGGTTATCACCTATGTCAAATATTTGGTAATATCACAATGCAGTGTATGGAAAATTGTTGGTGTATCTCAAAATAGATTATATTATCATAATTATAATATGTGGAATCAAACTTTCATCATGTCAGTACTAATGGAGTTCATTCAAAAGCTCAAGCATGTTATAAATAAAACTAAGCTTAAACCAGAAGACAGATGCGTTTACTTGAATTTTTCGACCGAAAGAAACCTGAAGCTTTCATATAAACCATCCACATAAAGGAGTAGACATGGCTAAGTGGGCAGTACACAGAATCCATGTCCTTTTTAGCCGCATTTCTTCTGTGCTGAGGCCAACTGTGCCCGTTTCTGTTATTTTATTGTCCTAATAAACTAAGTATGTATCTATTTGCCAAAATAATAACTACCGTCAAACATCTAAATAATCAAAAGCAGCATTTGAGCACAACGAAAGGCCATCACAAGTCAATGAAGTACCTTCAGGATATAAATTTCAATAACTAACAGTTTGGACAAAATTTATACCCTTTTTCCATGATCAATGGACCCTGATTTATATGTGAGCGTGTGAGTGTTTTTGACCGCGCACATGGGGGAGATGTAGGTGGGCGGTGCCCCACAGGCAGAGCACTACCTCAATTTTCAATTTTTCAGCATGTAGAGATTCTGTATTTAAAAAACTATATCTCAAGAAAAAACTAAAAATAACCCATAGTGACAGAGCATAATAAAGAAATTAAATAAGTGACCAACTAATGTGATTATGGTGTGAAGGATTTTAAACCATTCATAATAGCACAACACTGCAGACATCTATGATTACCAAATTTAGTGCTCAGCATCCTTATAGGACTCATGAATGGATTCTCAAGATTATAAATACCAGAAGAAGAGTGAGTTGAAGACATTCTACTTCAGAACAAAATATCTTCTCCCTCCTTCCACAGATAAACACACAATCTAAGACAAGCAGCCGCCGAGAAATCATCCTTTTCCTTTCAATGGCTTATATCCAGAATATCCACATGTTTCTTTTCCTTCTTGCACTTACAGCCTACCTAGAAATTCAATTTTCTGAGGCAAGGCAAATAAAAGCAATAAACAAACAAGAGTTAAGTCCGGTCAAAACAGAGACAGGACTGCAACATTACTCAAAACAAGCCATCAAGGTCGAGCAAGGTGTAGGAAGTCAGAAAGACAATCTACAGGTTACTGGACAGCGAAAATTTTCACCACCAATGATACCACCTCCAAGTCATGAATCTATTAGTTCAGATGTATCTCATTCAGATTCTTTCCAACCCACAACACCGGGAAATAGTCCTGGAATTGGCCACTCTTTTGCAGGAAAAAAACACAACACGCAAGCAAAGGCACAGGATTTCACCTCTGCCGCAGGACAAACAGATGGTTTTCAACCCACAACACCAGGCCACAGCCCTGGAGTCGGTCATTCTTTTGGAAACTTCAAAGCAGGACCAAATGCGTAAAAGCATATGCTTGCATGTAGATATGTGTCAACTTGTAATTACTGTGAATTCTCATTTGTAGAACCAATTGTCCAAGGTGTTCTATTATCTCAATTTGAATGTGTCGAATTTCAGTTCAGGTGAATACTGCATATGTATATCTAAGAAACCATGTAACATCATCATATTTAGAGGTCATGCAAAACTCAATGCATCAATATGTTTATCTTGGAATATCTATCTCTCCACCATGCATGTTTATATCTTTTGCATGCATTCATGTAGAATAACATTTATATGCATCTAACATTAGTTAATATACACATGTCCAATCCTCAAAAGAAATGCACAACAGGGTGCAGAAATACAATAAATCAACACTATTAACAGGTCACAGGAATCCATGATGCTAATTGAATTATTTCCTATCCTGAATTACTTTGGAAAGCTGTGTAAGTTTCTACTGCATAACTTGAGTTCTGATACTAAGGAATAACCAGTAAAATTATCAGCTTCTTTTAGGCAATAAAAGTATATCCACATGCAGTACGAGTTGAGCATATTCTATGTGTTTAACCATACTATCCAATCAGTTGCTCTTCTTATTCTTAATGTATATCCACCTCTTTGATTCTTCAACAAAGATATTCACATAAATGCACATGCACCACCACCATGGCATCAGTCGATGGTTGAAAGAGTTACCTAATGAAACTACGACGGCTTTCCCAAAAAACATCTCATTCAAATTACGTTCCTTTGTTCAATCACCATCATAGTACCAGTACAGGAAATATCCCATTCATCTAAATTGCCTTTGCAACAACTCTATTTAAAGCCCCAAGAAGATCAAGAGATCCTTCAAAAATATTTGAATTTCAACTCTAAATCTCAGAACACGTACTGTTTCAGTTGAACATCACTCTAAACTAGAAGTAACATGATAAAACACCAACACAGTAGTAAAAGGCAATTTGGAAACATCTACCAACATGATGACTCTGTTCTTCTTTATGAGCAAGTCTACTGAAAACGACAACCAACTTGAATATGCTTTTTGCACTTGCTATATACTTAAAACATATTCAGTGTTTAAACCAAAAGTTGCTAACTACTATCACTAAATTTCAAAATTACAATCACATCGATCTCCAGATCCTACCTTTACAAAAGTGATTAGCAGTGACTGAACTAATAAATTAAAAGATCCTTTTTCTCCCACATTGTGGGCTCTGATTTCTTGGAAAAAAGCAATGTACAGTTCAACAAATTATAGTATTCAATTCCTATTGGGCACACCTGATGATTATAAAAAGGTTTCATTTGAATAACTCATTAAAAAATGGGATTTCAGCATCATTAGACCGCAAAGCATGTAAGAGAGATCAACTCAAAATTTAGTACACATTCCGGAATTATTCCGAGCCCACTCAGTTTCACCCCCAACATACAGTAATGCGCAAATGCTCATGTATGTACACCTTTAAACACATACATGTATCAGAAGGAACTGACCCCTTAATACTAAAAAGAAAAAGAAAAGGTAGAATAATTAAGGGTTTCCAATTGGGGAAAGAAAAATTGAAAAAGCCGTAACCCTAGAATAGAAAACAAAGAGCACCCAGGCTGCCGCACTCCAAATCAAATATTATTTATTTGTTTTCAGCATTTGTGGGAGAGCCACCCCCAAACCTACCATTTTGTCCTCTCGCGCTCATATACGGTACAAATCCCCCCCCCCCCCCCCACATGCATCCCATAAATTATGAATCTACAACTCTTCTAAATACATATTATTTTCTTGAATAAAATTGAGGTTATAAATCAAATTATATTGAATATATATGTATTTATTTTATTTTATAAATGAGTATCTCACTTTATATAAACTATTGTTCATGATAATATTAATATATCGAACGATCAATTAAATTCGTTACTATTTTGTATTGGTTGAATCCTCCATCAATTATTTTGAGAGCAAAAATAAAAAAATTAATAATAAATACATAAAGACAGTACAATAGGGAATAAAAGGACAAACAATATAGCAATGAACAAAGAAATAATAATAATAATAATAATAATAATAATATAATAGGCGATTATGGGCACATAATTAGGTCATTAATATACATAAGCAAAGAAAGGTATGGTAATGAGAATGTAAGAAAAAACATAATCATGGGTTTGCCCGTTTGACTGGCAACGGCAGTTAAAGAATGAATAAAAGTAGCAGGAGCCGCAAAAAAGCGCGAATCTTGAAGAATCGGGCGAGCTGTCTTAGTGCGATTTCTCGATGAATATGCTGCTACCTTTTCCACGTTTGTCTTCTACCTCCCATTTCTTATATTTCTTTCATCATCTCTTAAATAAAATAATTACTCTACTGCCTAAATAAATAAGTACATTGATTTTTTATTTTAAAATTATAATATATGGTATAATTCAGTTTGTAAAGTTTTTATTGATTGAAACGAGAAATATATAGCGTGTTGTCTTAAAAAGTTTTCATATATGAAATAATTAGATAAATATAAGAATTGATTTGAAATAACAAAAAAATATAATTCACCCTTTGTGATATTATAAATATATGAATTATTATAAAAAAAAAAAAAAAAAACAAATTTAGGTAGTTGAAGAAGAGGTGAGGCAAGACATGAGAATGTTTTAGGGAGTAATTACAAGAGGTATAAGCGGGGGTGTGTGACTGTGAATTGCGGCTTGTTGGATTGAGTTACATTCCATGTGCAAACTGCCACCACATGTGTACACTGTCGCACCATGTGTTTGGAACTTCATTCGCAGAGGATCTCTAACTGCACCTTTTCCATACATTTATAATATTCCACTCCTCTGCTCAAACCACGGCCCTTCATTCCCTCCTTTCATACACAAGTAGATCCACGTTCCCATTTATGGAACTTGATTGTGATTCATCATTTAAATTAAGTCTTGTTATTACATATTATAAATATTAAATAATGCAGCTCGTTACTTATTTCTTTACGTACGAACCAAGAAACATGCCAGAAAATCACGCACCTCGATCACAGTTTATATATATATTTGTACTGAATTATTATTTTATATTGAAACATTAAGTAGGTAGATAGGTTGCAATTTGATCCTCGACTTGACGGAAGAGGTGGGGTTGGGAAGAGGCCGCCACTGTATGCACTTTAACAGCTACGTACATCTGCTTCTTTATTTTTTCCTTTTTTTTTTTTTTTTTTTGGAATTAATAAGCATTTATATACAAATTAACATTAATTGTTTTTATGTTCATGTACGTGTATATGTATTAATAATAATATGTGTATCTCTGTGTATGTGTACAATATGGTCTATTTAAATTTTTCTGAAGTTATTTTTTCTTTGATAATTGGTAAGAAAGACACTGAAATTTCACCGACAATATATATATATATACTCATTTTACATATATATGTAGCGATACGGAGATTCTAAATTACATAAATAACTTGTGTAGTTAGAAAATTGTTATGTTAATCATCTGATTCTAGCGAGTAAGTACATAGCCAATAAGTTTAAAATCTCTTCAACTACCCAAATCGCATGTTTTTATATATGTAAAAATTGAAATTAAATGTATGTTTGGTCATGTAACTTAAATTATTTGGTGTTTTCATCCTTTAATTTTCTAGAGTAGTACTTTTATCCTGCTAATTTTTTTTTAATTTTCATACTTTCATCCCCCCCCCCCCTCTTTTTAACGGAATTCACATTTCTCGTTAGAAAAATGCATGTGCATCTCTCTTAAAACTTTTAAAATTATGGTGGTTGTTCGTAGCTATTGGCTCCCCCCCCCCCCAATATTTTTGTCAATTCTAATGTAGTATTTTGATTTTATATCTTTTTTAATTTTTGCAATTTAATTTAATTATTTTTCTCACTGGAATTCACCCTTCTTATTGGTGGAGGTGAATTCTGATAAAAAAAAAAAAAGGATCAAATATACATTGTGTACAAGTTTGCATATATGTATATGAAATGCAAGACGAAGCGTAATATATAAAAGATGGAGACATGATTGTTGAGTGAATAATGAAGATGAAATTCAGTAAAAGAAGCCTGTTACGGAACAATCAACACGTACAACATAATATATATATGAGGCAAAAAAGACAGATAGAAAGCAGCGTAATTCCCGTAATAGCTAAACAGACAGGAAATAATCGTGGGATATTGGGTTTACAAAGATTGGACATCACTAGTCATATCATGTATAGCCGGCAGCTGGTTTGGCAGCACTAAAGAGTCAGACAGAAAAGAGTGGGGGTGAATTTTTGGTTGCATGCAAATTCAAATGCAACCATCCAACTTATGTTTGGTGATATGTCTCCCGTTTGTTTGGGCAAATCTGTGGGAACATGTAACAATTACATACGCTTTCCCCTATGTGTCCACACAATCATTTTTAGCACGACAATGTCACCTTCTTACACCTCATTGCTGCTCCCCACATTTCTCTTCTTTCATTTCCTCTGCTACTCATTCATATCATATCTAATAATTATGCATGTCTCTGTATATGTATATCTACTAATAATAATAATAATTCAAAAAAAATATATCAACACTTTCTGAAGTTAAATTTAGTTACACAAACATTCTCTGTCTTTTGTAAAATTATATATAGTTACAAGTCTACAATTTTATAAAGTACTGTGGAGATATTTGTGTAAAACTTAATATCAGGAATGTCAGCGTAATTTACTTCACCTAAAAATGAGCTCTGATACAAGGAATCTTAGTTGGAGGGCGTCACATGACGTGCGTACTTCAACTTTTTCACCCTATAAATACCCCAAGCGGATGAAGAGAGACCTCAGACCTGCATTAGCATTAACGTATATATATATTGTTTAACTCCTCTCTGATTTCTTATACTTCTCATCTGCTATATATATCTCTTACACATCACTCATCTGCAACATTCTTCCGTTTTTCTTAACGAAAGCATTCTTACACTTAGCAGAAAACAAGAAACAATAGAATCTTGTCATAGTCCAGTAATGGCTAAATCGTTAGTTTGTTTGGCATTCGTCGTCGTGGTAATGATCATGTCAAACCACGTTTTTAGCACTGAAGGGCGAAGTTTGATTGCAGCTGCAAGAACTCCGGACATTGCAAATGTGAAGTATGAGAGTGTCGGAAACCCTAAACATTGGGAGAAGGAAAGACAGAAGAAAGAGAGAGGATGAGGACATGGATTCTTACCGACCCACCACCCCTGGTCACAGCCCCGGCATAGGTCATTCCAAGCATGACTAAGTTATTAATCAGCTGTCTGGATTATTAATTAATTAGGTTAATTAATGTAGTTAATTTCTAGTTTTATTTCCATGCATATTAATTGTTTTTACTTTTTACATTTCAAGCGCCACCTTGTAATTAAATTCCAATATTGTAACTTGCTGTCATTTCTATGGAATGCTTTTCTGGATTAATATTCTACTTAACTAAAATTAATCTCGTTTTTGCTTCCTTAATTAAATGCTACGTACGTGTACATTGAATTAATTAAGATTTGTGAAATTAATCAATTTCATTAATTAATTTGTGAAATCCTTTTTCCTTTTTTTCATAATAAAAAAAAGAGAACTAATAATAAATTTGATTCGAACTAAAAAGATTTAATAAAGATAATTTGTCACATCTGAAAGCTAGTGTTTTGAACCCAAAAGATATCAACTGTGTGCGGAGTCGTTAAAAGTAATAAGACATTGATGACGAGGAAACGTCCTTTCCCACAGTACAATTTTTTTCAATAGAATAGGTAACCACATGTATTAATAAATGAATCATAAATACAAAAAAAAATTACATCGATAATTTTTTAAGTTTGGTCTAATTATATAAACATTATATATTTTGTAAAATTATAAGTACCCTCATAAAGGGTATTGTTCGACATAATTTATTTTGAGGATGTACTAGTAAATTTTAATTGAATATAATAGCATTTCTATGATTAGTATACACAAAAAAAAATTACAAGGTAATAAAAATTGTTATTCCTTAGTTAATTTTATTCGCATGATTGATAATTAGAAATTAATTATTTGTATCGGAATAAAATTATTGTTATATATGACAAATTTATTGATTTGATTTTTTTTTTATAAATAATTTTATATGAATATGTTGAATTTAATTGTACAGTAGTAAACTAGTAGTATTTTCAAAATTTGGTCATAAAAAGTTAAAAGCAATTTATAAAACATCTCATATATTATTATTATTATTATTATATTTATTATTATTATTATTATTATTATTATTATTATTATTATTATTATTATTATTATATTATATATACGTTTACTTACCCAAGAAATAATTTAGCGATTCAAACACATAGATTGTATATTTTTCTATAAAAATAAACATATATTGATTTGACAAAGGGGGATTAGTTAATCATGTTTGGGGGAGGGAACGACTAATTGCTTACATAGAGGAATATGAATTTACATGGAAATAAGTATTCTTAAGCATAAATCATACCAATCATACTGTCGGAATGATGCATGGGCTTCTAAATGACCGTTCCATTCTCATTATATTTTTACATACCAATCACCCTCTCAAACACAAAATAGATAGGCATTCCAAGCTTGACTTAATGTTTACTTGGTTTAGGCTTTTGTATTAGGATCAATTACAATTAGTTTCACTAAGATTTGTCAATTGTCATAATTACAAATTTTCTCATTGTTTAGAAAAATTACAAATACCCGCTGAAATTAACAATCGTCTAGCAAATACCTTCTCGCTATATAAAAATTATAAATATCCTCTAAAATTAGAGATTGCCTAGCAAATACCTCCCTATAATAGATTGTCACGGTGGTAATTAATATTTATTAGACGACCGTTAGTATAAAGGAATATTTATAAATTTTCAAATAACAGGAAAAAAAATTGTAATTATTACAAATTTTCGAGAAAAGATGGTATAGTCATCTCTTTATATTAATTTAAAATAGCAAAACATTATTTTCGTTTACATTAAAAATTTGCGTAAAAAACTACAAGTTGGTTGAAAAAAGCGTGGTTATTTCTTTTAAGCTACTCAAAACGCTTTTCCTAATTCCTTTGTGAATTAAGTACAAAATAAGTCGTAAAAAGCGCATGAAAACCGAACAAAATACGGGGCCGGACAAGCACGACGAAAGTTGCAGATCTAATGAAATCTTTCACCAACCCCATTGAAATTATCATCAATTGCTGCAACAACAGAAAAACATATCATTTTGGAATCTGACTGTACTTAAAGTGGGCCCCCACCCCCACCCCACCTTCTTTAATTTGTCCGATCGAGGCATTCCCATTTAATTAATTAGGATGTCAAGTAGCTTTTGATTATTAATTTAGCTCCTTAAGCTCTGGAAGATCAACTTTTAGTGCTTAAATTTTTGCCCTTAACTGCAAAAGTATTGAACCCAATTTTGACAAGATCAATTGTGTAATATTTTCTATTACATAAACCAGTACAAAGTATGCGCATTGGTTGTTGACATGTAA
Source organism: Sesamum angolense (assembly GCA_034509725.1). NCBI lineage: Eukaryota > Viridiplantae > Streptophyta > Magnoliopsida > Lamiales > Pedaliaceae > Sesamum > Sesamum angolense. The sequence continues at coordinate 3,099,802 of JACGWL010000010.1, forward strand.
TGCGAGTTGCGATTCAATTGATACTTTATAGTTTGAAGTACTGTCAACTCTTATTTCGTAGTAACCTCATGAATATAATGCAGACAAATGTCTTATATATATTTTGTATGCAAATGAAAAGTTTGAGTAACTTATAAACTCTAAAGCCTCATTTTCTTAGCGAGAAGTCCTTCAAAACAAAAACATGAAGTTCATATGAAATCCAAATGAATAATACCTCGCGCAATAGGACACTAATCGAGTTGCAAGCTCATCATTTGGCGTTGTATATGGGAACGAAGTCATGTGCTTGTCCCTAGGACGAGTGACTCCTCGTATTTTTGCAAACTTCTCTTCTAGACAAGAAGCTTGAGTGATATATAAACCCAAAATGCTTCATCACCTTAGCAACGGGGCACGAGTCGAACCGCAAGTCACGTAAATATATAAATGTACCAAATCTTATTTTTATCTCAACATGACAATAATTTCCCGAGCTTTCTATTACATCCAAATATCATAATGTATGTGGCAAAATGTTGCAAGATTATAAAATAGAAAAATTGAAACAAGGGCGTGCTAAAAACTTATATTTTCTAACCATTTAATTGGAATAATTTCAAAGACCGGGAAAATTAAGTAAGTCTAGTTTTTCAAATCATGTTGCATCAATCATTCCATTTTATACATATTAGGTGAGGAAGAATTAATTACAATGAGAGTGGGAGGGAAGAGTAAAGGAAAGAAAGAGGTAGTCTGTTGTGGGCGTAAAGTAGGGGTTGTCTAACGTACACCAAAGGCAAGAATTAAAGGGACGGTTCAAATAGAGAGAACAGTGGAAGGCACATGCAACTGGATAGCTAGTGGCTACTGTGTGCGTATATATATATTCTACGGTTGTGTTTAATTAACGCTTAGCAGTTAGGAAAAGTGCGACTTTTAAGCATATAAAAAGAATAGGATAGAAATGTTAGGTAGCCTTTGAAGTCTTGAAAGGCAGTGTTGAGATCTTAATGTTGTGATCTTTGAGCAAATTATATATGGCCCAATCACCTTGGAGAAGATCTTCTATTTCCGAATATTTGCCTTTCCAATTATTAATACCTACGTACCAGTTTAATATAAATTTTTTGATAAATTGTAATAAGTTTTCCTAAAGTTTTATATAATTATAATACTAATTAATACTCCTTATTGTTTGAAAATTTATTTTTGCTTTTAACTATTGTCTAATAATTAATTCATTAGTTTTTGTTAGATTTTTATCCATCTTTTATGATAAACTGTCTAAAATACCTTTGTAGACTATAAATTATAATTTTTTATATTTTTTAAAATTTTATAGACCAAGTGGGTAATGTTCATCAACTTTTTCAAAATTTTCCATCCACCATATCTGTTTTTCTTTAAAAAAGGGAAAAATGGTCAAGGGCACGGTTAATAATTTCAAACTTTCATTCAATGACGATATAATTTTATCAAACATCAGGGAGATATTTATGATATTTGTAATTATGTTGAATCTCATGAGAGTTTGTTGTAATTTTTCTTAAATTTAAATCTGTCACAAAGAAAAATATAGCGACAGAATTCTCAATGACTAGATCGACGCGCCATTAACGCCCGTGGCGATTGCTTTACGGATTGAAAAACTCCATTGCAATAGATAGGTCCCAAACAACATAAAGTATTTGTGATTATGTTAAACTAAAAAAGAGCTCGTCATAATTTATCTATGCTTAATTTGTATCTCAGAAGAGACCTCCATTTACACATTGGCTCTTGCAAAAATGAGGAAGCTTCTTGAATTAATTAAGAAAATAGTATAAACCGTCTAAATTAATACACTTCACCTCTGTGAATGGAGATGACATGAATGGTGATGATGAATGCAGATTCCCTTTAGCACAAAAGGGTGCGTCCAGACACAATTGATGGATTTAATTTTCTCTACTCATCCTTTATACCTAAGATCTCCTCCATTTTCTATTGCTCATCATTGGACTTGTATACTCATCAAACCTTATTATCTACATGCACTATACCTAATCAACCCAAATTAATGCATTTTTGCTTTTTGTTGATATTAAACACCCAAACACAGGCCATCCATTCACTGTTATTCTATGTAATCTGCAGAAGATTATTGCATTTTTAGTTCATAAATTAGGTTCCTTTTTCAATTTAGTCCCATTTATTAGGTTTTTTTCATAAGTTATTGTTTTTTTTTCCAAGTTCTCACGTGATTTTTCTGGCCGTTGGTCAAGCAAATGTTTGAACTAACTGCCCCGTGATTCCTCCGTTAATTATTGGATGAAAAGTCACGTGAGGATTAAACATGAGGAAATTTTTAACTTATGGAATGCAATGTGAGAAGATCGTAATAAATGAGACTAAATTGAAAAAGACCATAACATATGGTACCATAAATGCAATTTTCCCATCTGCAGTGGATGGAATCTTCCCACTACAGAGGACCTTCATCGCATGCAACCCCACTGCCCCCACACCATTTCCTAATATATATACATTACAGCTCCAAAAGGGTTTTAACTCACAGCACAATTTTCTTCCACCACTCTTCTCAAAGAACTCATCATTCAATCCTCATTTTCTTGATCTCTGATGGCGAAAAATTCTAAGGCATTGGCCATTTGTGTTCTTCTGCTGCTGCTGATTGTGTGCCAACAAATTGTTTCTGTCGAGGGGAGGCACTTGAAGTGCAGGAAATGTTCAAAGGGTCACTATAAAAACTCTTTGAGAATAACAAACGTTGGCCGTAAACACGGTGGCGCGGGTACGCAGATGAGTAAGGCGGAGAACGTCGATGATTTTCGGCCGACGGTGCCGGGGCACAGCCCCGGCATTGGCCATTCAGTTCATGACTGAAATTCTTTCTTGTTGATATATGTATAGTCCCTTTCTTTTCTGGTAATTGATTAGTACGTTGTTGCATGCGAGGCGAGTGCCGCCGCATTACAATTGGATGTACCGTTCGTATCTCAACTGTATATAAATCAAGATTTGCTCGACTATTGAATTTTCTATTATTAGTTGTGTGGCACATTGTTGCATATAATAAGTAATCTTTCACGTTTTAAAATTTATTATAAATAAGATAAATATATAAATCAAGACATTATATAAAAAAAAAAGAAAAAATCATTATTTATCAATTAATGTAAAATTTAAAAAGTTGAATAAGTTAGTTATTTTATTATGAAGGGTATTTTTTACTTTATAAAAAATGAGCACGACGGAGTCAATTAGCCGTCGTTTGTAAGTGTAGAATGACTTTTCTTTTTATATTAGTATAGAAATATAGATAAAACAAGTTATCTTTTATTATATTCAATATACACAAGCCACCATGTGTATAAATTAAGTAATTAAATAAATAAAGTAAGTTACAGAAAAAATTAAATTGCACATTAAAAAACTACAAGACGAACCTCATCAATTAATAAAAGGGAAAAATGCAATTTATCCCCATGTGATATGAGTAATAAGCAAAAAAAAAAAACTTGTAAATAATTAAATAGCAAATTACCCCCTGAATTTTGAAAAAAAAAAAATTACCCCCTATCTTAGCTATCTAAATTTTTGAAAAGGAGAAAATTTGTTAATTCTTTTTTTTTTTTCAAGGTGGTGCATATCAGGGGAAATAGCATTTTTGGTCCCATAAGTTAGACCCTTTTCACTTTTGGTCCCATTCGTTACGAAATTAGCACTTTTGGTCCCGTAACTTAGAAAAATTAGCAATTTTGGTCCACCGTCACTTTTCTGCTAACTTTTTAACGGAGACAGCCACGTGCCGAGCACGTGGCCGTTAATTTTTTTTTTCTGGAGGGAAAAATGGCGCCATTTATTGCTTAGTATCATTTTGGGGGAATATAACCACAATTGAGGGCCAAAAACACAAATTGAAGAAAATTAGGGCAAAGAATTGTGATTTCTCTCCTCTTTCACAAAAAATACTCCCCACCTTCCCAATTGTTGAAATCAAAAAAGTGAAATAGAAATGTGATTTCTCTCCTCTGTCACAAAACTAGTGTGGTTTGATTTAATGGGAAAAAAATTTGAGAAAAAATTTGTTGATATTAACAAAAAATTTGAGAAAAATTTATATTAGGGGAGGAGGAGGAGGCAACGAGGGCGAAGCGGCGGTGCGACGCTCCGGAGAAGAAGAAAGAATATATATATATATATATATATATTATTTTTATAACTACTATATATAATTAATTTATATATATATATATATATTATTATATATTACTTTTATAAATATGTATATACTAATATATTAAAATATATATATAGAATAATATTTTTTCTTAAAAATTATGCCCAGTTGTAAGAATGGAGAGTGTAATACACTTTCAGGCTTAGGGGTGTGTCTTGCTCTATTTTTTATAATACAGGGGATAAATTACTGTTTTATTTTTCACAGTGATAAATTGCTCATTTTTTATAATACAAGGGGATAAATTACATTTTTCCCCATTTTTATGTTATGTTATAATGTTTAGGCTGTTGCATCCAAGACAATATTTCTATGCGGGTCATGTCAAATCCAATGTGACTCGTCAAGATTTAAGTTACACAATGTTAATAATTATGAAATTACTTTATATCTAAATTTAAAATAGAATCGTACTGCACTTATTGGTTTGATTTTGATTTAAAATTTAAAAAAAAATATCGTCATATAAATCGAATCAAATTATCTCATATTCAAATTATCAAAATTCAGAGTTCATATATTATTAAAAAATCCACATTATAACGCCTTTACCAAGCGCCTCAGTTGCCCCGCCGTTTGGCCAAGGGCTACAAGAGCAAAGCAACATCAATAAGTGCAATTGATGTAAATTTCAGTCTGGAACACCACTTCAAGTATTGAGTTACAACTTTCTTTTCATCTATGTTCTTTTTGACATCTTGTACCATACACGATTGCTAAACGGATGAGTACTGCAAATATCAGGGTGTCTATATCATAATTTTTAAATTTAAGATGCAATTTAAAATTTTATTAGTCTCAATATCTTACTTTTGTTATAAAAATTAAAATCTTACATAATCACACCGTGATCACCTTAAATTTATGAGTGATCAAATGATCACCATAGTACATACTAAGATTTGAATAACGTTGGGATGGAGTCGACTTCCAAAACTTAAAAAAACAAAAAATAGAGGCATTTAATTTGTTCACAAACTACAAAAAATTAACCCCACACCAAGACATACGCAACGGAGAAAGGTCAGGCTGACAGTTGATTGACTAAACACAGTGAAAGAAGTGGGAGAAAAAAGTGCCAAAAAGAAGAAAAAGAACAATTATATATTTCTAATAAAGTGGGAGTCAAAAAGTCGACAAAAAAAAAGATATGGATTTGAATAGAAGAAAGTGATGTTGGAGGGAGGCAGCCAGCCACGTTCACGGCTGAGTAACGGTGGTAGTTATTTCTGTTTATTCTGTACTAAGTTTAAACCCCACCTTTAGATTTGCAATTAAAACTAGATCATCGTCACTTTCACTTTTTTTAATAATGTTTTCATTTTAGTATATGATTAGAGGCCGGGCCCACATGGAGACAGAGACTCGTGGGTCGATTTTAATACTACTAATAATATTAATTAATCTCATAATGTCCAATTCAACGTATATATATATATATATATGATTAATAAATTGAGTAATGGTAGACACCTTCAACACCTCTTCTTTTCAGATTCTTGTCTCCTATCTTTTACTTATATATTTAAAAATAAAAATATATTCAATTGGTATGTGGTATGCAGTAATAGTATGTATCATTTCTTTATATGCCACTATTTATTATGCTTCACCAATTGACTCCAAATTCTTAATACAAACTCTCTAATTAGAGTACTTTGACTCAATGTTGTACTCAATTTTTGAGTTAAGGTCAATTTAGGTGGATGTTCATTACAAATTATGTCTTGGTTATATAGCCTATAAAACAAATTATTGTTCAAAACACAACGAAATGGCTATAATTATAGCCCTCAAATACTGAAATTATAGGTCGCTAGAAAAATATATGTAAAGATTGTAAAAATGTTATGGTAGCAAAAGTTGTGCATGCTATAAGAAGAGCGGCTATTTATAAGTTACCTCAATTATTTGATTTCATGTGAATCACAAGTACCAAAACTTGTGATTAGTTCATACATATTAGGGTTTTGAATGTACTATAGCCGAGTCGAAAAGATCTTAAACTAAAAATCCAAATACAAAACTTGTTTGAAATTGTAAATATACTACGAGTAGGTTTTGATGCAAGAGAACTCCCACATAAATACTATATTTAGGATCTCTAATTAGAGCTTGACTCAATTCAATTTTTAGATTAAAAAAAAAAAAAAAGAATTTTGACTTTTGTTGAGTTATAACAAGCTATCCTAAATAAATATATGGACTTTTAGAAAATGACTTTCTGAGCAAACCACGCTTTTTTTCTTTTTTTTTTGGGGGGTGGGTGTGAGAAATTCGTTCGACCACAGTCGTATATCCAATGGACTCCGGGCAGGGTGCATGAAGACCATATGCAGCGTAGATTTATACTTGTTGAATGCTTTAATTTTTAGTTTTTTACTATATATAGCATGTGAGAGTTTGGCATTTCAAGCAGTCGACAAACATATATACACTCTACAATAACAATTCTGAATTCCATATGGCACTGAAAACTACTCTTATTGTCCTAATAACACTATTTGTTTGGGGGACGATTTTGTCCTCTGCCGCTTCTCCTGATCATTCCGGCGCCGTCAACGTTAAAGACATGAAAGGAGCAGCAGATCATGACGACCAGCAGCAGCAGCAGCAGCCAAAGGTGGGAATGAGGAGGTGGATTACTCTTAGGAAACAATTGTCAGAATATGATAAGCCTAGACTGGATGACTCCAAACCCACCTCTCCTGGTCACAGCCCTGGCATCGGACATGGATGATCATGCATTTCCTCTCTCTCTCTCTCTCTCTCTGTCTAAATTTGCTGGTTTTTGCAAGCTCGATCTGTGTACTCGTTGTTGTTGCTTTTCTTTTTTAGCTTTCTTGAACTGGAAAGCTTTTCATGAGTAGCGCCTTTGTCTGTACTGGACATACACATCATTATTCTGCTATTTCAATAACACTACTCCCATTTGACCACGTTTTCTTCTCCTCAAGATATTCAAATTTCTGTCCTCTCAATATTTATTTTTTTGCTTCTTGAAGAAGCGCGTTTACAGTTATTGGAAGGGAGTTGAGCAGAAATCGCATTTGAGGTGGACTCAACTGCTTGTTGGGCTTCGTTTAGGATTCTTTCCTATTCATTCTGATGGGCTTATTAGATGTGGTAGGCCCATTCGTTATGATGGGCCTTCTTAATGTTTGAAGCCCCAACTAGCACGTCGAAGCAAGTACAATTGTACAAAACATCCGGATGAAATTTGGGGGTGGGACCCACCTTATGTAGTCCAATCCCAATCCCCATCGTCCAAGGACCGTCGCCTAATGGGTCCCACATAGTTGGAGCAGTTTTAGAATCTGACTGCCGTTTCACCCCAGCTGCCTAACGGAACGGAGCGGAGCCACCGCCCAGGGAACATCAGATTCCAACTCCGCCACCTAGTTTTTGACGTTACCAGTTGGTGGCCGACCGCCCAATACATTGTTCCTCAGGCACCATTGCGTGGCTCTTGGCTTTTCTTGTCGCTCCTCCGCCCCACGCCCACCCTTTCCCGCTGTTGCCACGCGCCTCTTACATTTTAAATTCATTTCACTTCTGTTTTTTCTCCAAATATTCAAATCTTGTTTGTTACTCAACCACCCAATTTACACAATATATTTTAAAGTAATTTTTTTAAAAAAATTGACTATGCCGTAAGTAATCCTTATGAACATATAAAAAGAAATTATAGTGTGTTCAAAAAATAAATAAATTTAAAAAAACAAACAATCGTGGAATCAGGAATAATAAAGAAATCCTTAAAAGCAAAAAAAAAACATTGTAATATTATTAAAAAATATTAAACTTATTATTATGATCAAATTTTTATTTGAAGAGGATAAATGAATTAAATGATAAATCTGGATTTTTAAAAATTGATACGACAAAAAAAATTATTGTAGTATTGTAATATTATTAAAAAAATTATTATTTTAGCCAAAAAAATTTGTGAAGAGTGCATAAATAAACTAAAAAATAAATTTTGATATTCAACAATCGGTAAAATAAAAAGTTTTTTTTTTTTTTGTATTAGTAGTACAAATATGCTATTTTTACTATATTATTTTAAAGGGTTAAATATACTTTGCACCCCTAAACTATGAGTAAAGTGCATTTACACCTCTGAACTATCAAACGTAACAAAATAGTCCCTCATGATATACACTAATTTTTTTATGATAAAAATACCCTTATTATTTATACCCATAAAGTATCTCTATTATAATATTTTCCTAAATATAATTTGAATTATTATAAATAAATTTTTTTTATTTAAAATAAACTCTACCCAAAATTTATAATTTTTATATTGAGTATAGAATTTGTATAAACTCCATAAATTTATAATTCTTATATTTTACATAACTGGTAAAAAAAATACATAAATTTTTCTTGTGGTGAATAAAAATTTATAACTTATATAGCATACCATTTTTAAAATATTATATGCATTTTGTATTGACACGTATTCACATGTACTTTTTAAAATAATTTATTACTTTATAAAATACATTTATATATTGAGCTTGTAATTTTTTGTTTGTATAATTTATAAAAAATATAAATGATTAATATTATTTTATAAATAAAAGTATATTTTAAAAAAAAAAACAGTTCAGGAGAGATATTTTAATAAAACATATTTTAGGAGGTAAAATAAAATGTATAGGGTAAGTGAGAATGATACTTTTGTCCTATCAATGGTAAATTATTTTGTCACGGGCGTTTTTGTTACTTTTCATAATTTAGGGGTATAAATGAAAAAAATGCATAATTAAAAGTGTATTTAACTCTATTTTAAATTATTTTTGGGTGGGAGGTTGCCCACTCGCCCTTTGGGCAAAGTCCGCTAATTAGGTATAACATGGTAGTACTGAAACTTTTCGGACGTGACGTGCATGTAGCATGTAAATGCTATGTCATGTGCTTTAGACCTTTGGATTTTTTCTATCTTTTTGGGCCTATTATTATCATTATTGTGTACCATTAGAGAATTCCAATTTCATCATTAATATATATTGTCTTTTTATTTCAATTTTCGATATAAGTATTTTAATTATAGATTAAGATTGAGATACTAAAAAATTATGCAAATTCTAGTTTAGTTATTGTGTGCGGCCTTATTTCTCATATAGAGTATTACTCCCATCGTATCGTTTTTTTCTCGTATTGTACATTTTTATGATTTTTTTTCTTTTATAATAATATTTTCTTATTTTAATTTTGTGGGATCTAGTATTAACCTGTTAATTTAAAAAATGTGATTAAAATGTATGTATTAATTATTTATCAATTGGAACACATAATGTTGGTATTGAAAGTGTTTCTGTCGAAATAGGTATACCGATTCTTTCAATTTTGTATGTTAGATCCGTGAATTAGAGTTATAAATAACAATTCTTACATGATTCTAAGAAAATTTCATATTATCGACTTTAGTAACAACTTCAAGATAATTCTGAAAAAAAAAATCGAATCATTCTATAACCGTATTACAAAAAAGTAGTCATTTTTAAGTTTTTATTTTTATGTTCTATAATTATTGATCGAGTCACACCTATAAATAAGTTATAGTAAGCAAGGCATGGTAATCACATACCAATTTTTATTAGGTAGAGTAGTCGCAATTGTCTTATTTTAAAGTGGACTAGAATTTAGGTGCGGCACACTTGATTCATCCATCTTCTTTGATTTTATTATTGAGATCTAAATACAACTAATCATTCAAACGCGAAAACCCATCTAATTAATTTATATATCAAAACTATAAAAAAATTAAAATTAATTATACACACATTTAAACGTATCACAAATCCATTAGTGCCAATTAAGTTAGTGGCCATGAAGTATTTAAACTTGGACAAATATTTCATGCAACGGCCCACCACCTAAAGTAAGGTATTAGTCCCCCCTCGGCATACTTTCACAATCCTATTTTATATACCAAAATTTAATATGCCATATTTGCATATCACCACAACAATTTTTATTTTATTTTTTTCTAAGAAGTTTTGAGAATTTAGTTAGTGACTTCCCTTTGTGCCCTCGAAGCAATCGAAAAGGACACCGATGACGTGTCCAAAATGCTGAGTGTGAAAACATAAAGCATAGTAGAAATTATACTGTGGTTTATAAAATTTGATTTCGTTTGCCAGCCGTTACACTTTATTATTCTAGATATGAACACATTAAGAACGTGAGAGGCTTTTTTTATCTCCAACTCATCGTAATTGATGACAGCCGATACATTATAATACATACCATTTTTTAGATAGGTAAAATTACGAAAAAGGGACTGTAATTATCATAATAAAGTTTATTTTTCTCATAATCAAAGCAACAAAATCAAGTTTTTGTGCTTGTCTTCAACGTTCTATGTCCCAAATTTCCAGTCTTGACCCATCTCTAAATACCTAAACTAATCTCGATTAAATGCATGGTAGGGCAAAAGAGTAATTCACATCGAGGACTTGTTTTATTTATTTATTGTTTTTTGGGTGGTTTTTAAACTCTTTTCGTCCTCCGAGGCCATTCATTCTCTGTTTATCAGGTGTGTGTGTGTTCATTTGTGTATCAGCATATATTTTTTGGGCTGAATTTCAAAGCCCTAAAAATCCCAGAGAGGGAAAAGAGTTCTTACATACAGAGTAGATGGTTGGTTTTTGGCTCTGAGAAATGGTGTCTCAAACCCTAGTGATCAAAGCTCATAAACAGCAGCTCTTCTCCATGTTCTGCCTCCGGTAACTCCATCACTGACTCTCATTCCCCCCCTTATTTTCTGAAAAAAACAAGCTGTTTACCGGTTGTTCTTTCCTTCATCTTCTTCTATTTGTTTATTCTTTTTGGTGTGTGTGTGTGTTTGTAAATCCGTTTGTATTCAAAGCCGTGTTTTGTTTTCATTTTTCTGAGAAGGAAAGACCATCTTCTGTAACGCTTGAGGCTTTAAATATTTTATATGTGTTTTATGTTTATACAAGTTAAGGAAAGGTTGCGGCTTACGATAAAAATTTTAATTCGTGACGTATTAGCGGAGTGTTTTTGTGATATACTTGAGTGAAGTGGCCTGTGATGATTTATTGCTTGTAGTTTGAATTTTTGGAGGTTTTTTTGATATTTAACGGCGAAGCTAGTTCATTCTAGTCATGTCTAGATTGGTACGACGCCCCTGTATTGCTGTCTATACGGGAAAATCTTGATGTTTTGTTCTATTATTTTCTTTCCATAAAAAAGCTCCACTTTTTTTAGTAATGGGTGTTTGTTTCTGTATTTAATGCTAGCGCAATTATGTGTTGTTCGCATTTGATAAGTGTTATATGCGGACCTTTTAGTTACCCAATTTTTTCGGTTTCATTTCAGGTTCCTTTTTTTTTGTCCTTTTGTGAATTATTGCGAGATAATGTTTTTCTGTGATTTATACTATTTTCTTTCACATGATTAATAATGGGTTTCTGATTGCTTTGGATGCACTGCTGGTAGTAGCTCTAACTATACATGAGTATTATTATCTAAGTACTTGTGTGGATTACTATCCTGATGTCAGCTATTTCATTAATCTTTTTCAGGGGACTCATTTGCTCTGTCAAGGATTTTTACTTTGTGGTGGTTCTGTTGTCTGCTATTTTCATTCTAGTCACATGCAAGCAGTGTTTAGTAAATGAAGTGCAGAATCAGTTAGAATGTGAGGCACGCAGGTCATACAGGAGCAATTTTGATAATTCTCCAGAAGTTTCCGATGGTCATGTTGGTCCGCAAATATTGTCAAGACATTCAGTTCAGCAACATAGTCTTGAAAATGTCTGTCTGTCTTCAAATTCATTTTGTTTCCCGTCGACATTAACGGAGTTTTTAGTTAATGAAATTGATGCCGAGTCAGAGGCATCAGATGCTTCTGGTGTTCAATCTGAAGGTTTTTCATCTGGACTAGAGCAAATGGGGAGTAAAATGAGCTGGTCGCATTACCATGGAATCTTCAAGTTCTTGGGTGGACAAAGTATTTCGTGTTCTTTTTACCCGCAAGATGGCTTCCCTGAATTTCCATCTAGTGGTGGGAACACGAAGAGTGGCCAGCGAGCTGATGTTTCTTCTTGTATAAGCCCATTATTCGACAAAAAGACTCAGAGTTCAAACTCAATGGAGAACACTGAGACAGTCAAATATGGTTTTTTGGATGGCATGTCTACACCACTGGTGGAAATAAAACCTTCTCTGCTTGATTGGGGGCATAAGAATATGTATTATCCTTCCTTGGCCTTTTTGACAGTAAAGAATGTACATGCTGATAGTGTCTTGAGAGTGTATGATCCTTACAGTAGCAATTCACAGTTTTACCCATGCAATTCTAGTGCCATATTGTTGGCTCCTGGGGATATTGCATCAATATGTTTTGTCTTTTTCCCTAAAAATTTGGGTTCATCCTCAGCTCATCTAGTTTTACAGACAAGTTTTGGTGGGTTCTTGATTCAAGCTAAAGGCTTTGCTATTGACTCACCTTATTCAGTGAAACCTCTTAGTGGTCTCGACATTTCTTCCAGTGGAAGGTGGAGAAAGAATTTATCTTTGTTTAATCCTTTTGATGAAGCCCTATATGTGGAGGAGGTAACTGCTTGGATATCCACTTTCTCTAGAAACACCTCCCGCTCATCGAAATCTATTTGCCATGTTCAGAATATGGAACAGTCTGGGGACTATGGTGCTTTGACAGCTAACGACTGGTTGTCTGTCGAAAGAGAAGAAGTTGGTCAACCCGAAATTGCATTGAGGCCACATAGAAATTGGGAGGTTGGTCATAAAAAAACAGAGACCATTATGGAGTTAGACATTTCGGACCGTTTTGAAGGGAAAATAGTTGGTGCCTTCTGTCTGAAGTTCCTGAGATCTCCAAACAAAGAGGTCGATACTGTTATGGTGCCTCTTGAGGCAGAACTGAGTCGAAATTCTGCTCCAGACACAGGGCATGTTTCTTTATCTCTGGAGGCCTTAGTTCCATGCAATACAGGTGGATCGATTGTTGTTGCTCTTTCAGTCAGAAATGATGCTCCATATGTGTTGAGCTTTATGAAGGTCACGGGAGTAGGGGAAAGTGTAGAAACTTTTCAAATCAAGTCTGTCGAAGGACTCATTCTTTTTCCCAGTACCAGCACACAAGTTGCTATTCTTAGTTACACTGCTCTGGAAACTCACGATGTAAACATGAACTGCAAATTATTAGTACTGATAAATGACACTAGAAGTTCTCAGATAGAAATTCCTTGCAATGATGTAATCAATGTTGGCTGTGGAAGTGAATTAAAATCTTCTGTTGGACATACAAAAGGGATCAAGCATTGATTATATAAATGGAAGAGAGAGATTTTTCAGTCGCAGCATGCAGTCACCTTCCAGGATCAAGGTATAAGAGATTCTGTGCATGTTTCTTCTCTGAAAGAATTTTTCTTAGGTTAGTGCATGTTGTTCTTATGACTCAAAACTATTTTTCCATTTGTTTGTTATGTTGCAATATGCTATAAGCTCTTCTTTATTATATCGATATAGTGGGTACTTGTGTTTATTCTGCTCTGTGACATTCACTTTTCAAATGCTAGAACTCACAAGAACTCAAGTGAGATCTCAAAGTCGCTTGTTTAATGTTATGACCACACCTGCTGCAATAGGAATGAAATGAGAACATAGATATATAGCTCAATGGTGGTCAGTTGTATTTTGCACCTTGAATTGACAATACAAATTCTTTCAGATAATGGGTAAATATTGCTATGTCTTCTATTAGTTTTATGTTTTGTTATCTTTATACTTCTGTTTATTTTATTGTCTCCTTGACTTCTACTTTGAAACAATTCTTGTTGAAAACTTGGTCTGTTGGAGATGTTTGGAGCCATAAACTTCATCACTCATATATAAGTTTGAGATGCTGTGGTCAGGAGGTAGTTGGGCCTAAACTTTTGAAGCCCTTTAAATATGTGGTATTACATGAAGTGTCTGAAAGTTAAGATTTAATGCATGCATGACGATTACTAGAAACCATTTAATAATGAACTTCCGAATGGTAGATAGACTACTAGAACAAGAGATTTTAAAATGTAAAAGTTGGTATTTGTAAACCTTTTCTTCCAATAGTTTTCCCCTCTTGACTTTCTATGGGGCAAACTTCGACTTTTTCTGCATTTTGAATGATATAAGTTTTCGATCTCATAGAAATACCTAATGTTCTGAGATTCCCAAATTCTTTTCATTCAAGCAAAAGAATCCTGCCTGTCATACCGAATTTTCAGTTGGTAGTGAATTACAATAGTATTTTGTTCTTCATATTACCAAAAGTAATGCTAGTATGTCGTGGGAGATTAGGTAGTTTTTAGACGTTGATTCTCAGTAGAAGCATCATATCCCATTCTAGTAGATATCGTTAAACTTATGCAAATAAAAAGTTTACTGCATATGACCTCAGAATCATACATATGGTGCTGGTCAGGTCATTCTGACCACCAATGGAAAGACGTCAGGATTTGGGTGAAAAAGAAAAAGAGAAAAAGAAATATGCAACCACGTCCAAGTGTGCGATGTTCTTGTCTTTGTGCTATATGCTTGTCTGTGTAGTTGCAATTTGATGTCTCAAGTATATCTTGTTGCGTTGTTTAAACGAGAATAATAAATTATAATTTTGATCGAGGTGTTGTTAGTAATCATTGCATTTGTGTTAATCCTCATCTGAAGGCAGTGGATACAAGAGAAGCAGATGAACTGGTTCTCAGGAATTGGAAATCTCAAGCTACTGGGAGCTTTATGTCTGTTCTTGGTGAGAATGAGCTGATATTTCCAGTGGTTCTGGTTGGAAATTATTTTTCTCAGTGGATAGCTGTCAAAAACCCAAGCCAAGAACCAGTTTTAATGCAGCTTATCTTAAATTCTGGGGAAGTCATTGATAAGTGCCGGATAACTGAAATGCTTTTACAAACCTCTTCAGCCCATGACTTGGTGTCAAATAAATCAATTGCCCCTACAAGGTACGGTTTCTCGATACCAGCAGATGCACTGACTGAAGCTCTAGTTCATCCCTATGGAAGTGCAACTTTTGGGCCTATCCTCTTTCAACCTTCGAATAGATGTGAATGGAGAAGCTCAGCTCTGATTAGGAATAATCTCTCTGGTGTGGAGTGGTTACCTCTGCGAGGATTGGGAGGCTCACTTTCCTTGGTATTGTATGAGGGGTATGATCCTGTGCAGAGTTTAGAATTTAAGTTAAACTTACCAACTTGGCTAAATTTTTCTTCTCCAGACTCATTACAATCTGCAGGAGATAAAACACCTTCCTGCTCGCAGCCCTTGACAAAAGAGGTCTATGCCAAGAACATGGGTGATCTTCCCCTGGACGTCTTACAAATTGATGTTTCAGGGGCAGAATGTGGTTTAGATGGATTTATTATACACAATTGTAACGGTTTTTCTCTTCAACCTGGAGAATCTATAAGGTTTAATATATCATACCAGACTGATTTCTCTGCAGCCACAATACAGAGGGACCTTGAACTGGTTTTGGCTTTTGGCATCATTGTGATACCTATGAAAGCAAGTATACCAATATGCGTGCTTCATTTCTGCAGAAGATCAATGTTCTGGACCAGGGTGAAGAAGGCTATACTTGTGATACTTTTTGCAGCTTTTCTGCTAATTTTCCTCTTGTTTCCCCATGTATCAACCTTTGCATCTCAAGACTTCAAAAGTGGGAAAAACTCCTTTTCATGCGTGACCCATGCATTTAATTCTTTGTATGTGCGTTTTAATTGGAAAAGCAGTGGCGCCATATCTCCCCAAATGAATGGGTTCGTAAGATCAGTTCCTCATGAAGAGGCATTGCTCTTGAAATCGGCCGGTAGATGTTCTGAGAGCCTTGCCCCTGACCAAGTACCTGTAAGTCCATCTGCAGGACATCAGAAGCAAGCTATCTCTTTGTTGGATCCAGAACCAGAAACCAGATCAGTGTCTGCCATACTGTCAAGACCTTCATCTGCAGAGAAGTTTGATATGCAAAGCGCATCAGACTCACGAAATCTGTCTGTCAGGGTTGGGAAAGAGAAAGGAAGACGGAGGAGGAAGAAGAAGAGTTCTGGTGCAGGAGTATTACTCTTTGAAGTTTCAAGTAGTCAGAGTGGCAACTCTACCCCATCACCACCTTTGTCCCCAACCACATCCATAATTCTGAGACGCCCATGGCCAGTTTCTCCTGGTATGGAGCAATCTGTGGAAGCTAGAAATCCATTTTCTCGGGCACAGCTCCAGCAAAGTGATAAAAACAAGGGCGCTGGAACTTCATCTAATGTCAATCTCTTGGATAATGAGGGTCCTTCAGGATGTGGCAACAACAATTGGGCTTCACATGCTCAAGAGAAGCCTAGTTTGACAAGGAAAGTGGCTGGCAGAGCTGTTCTCTTACCTTCTGCAACCTTCCCTAGTGCCGGAAGGGCTGTCACACCCTGGACATGTCATTCTCCTTTTCTGGCTTCAACATCTAGAATTGCTCCACATGCACGAGCTCCTGGGACAAAACTTCATAACTCAAAAACTGGTGGGCTTGAGGAAAAGATGGGTGTTGAGCAGAAATATACTTATGATATATGGGGAGATCATCTCTTTGGACTTCCTTTGACACACCAGTCAAAAGAGGTCCCTAGTATAACTCCATTTGCCATTGAGAACAATTCTGAGAGCTTCTTTGTAAGGGGCCCGCAAACCCTCATGACAAACTCTCTGCTAGAACCTGTAACTGCTGGTTTGGAGGGTAATAATAACTGAGTTCTACATAATTTTTCATGCAGTTTCACCATTTCCTCTGATTTTAGTTTGACTATATGTCTATTGATTAAAGAAACAGTGTGTTAAAACATGGAAAATCTCCCAGTTAAGACCAATAAATAATACAGTAATTCCAAACACATTAATTATTTAGTTACTTGGTTGCTTTGAGATTATTGCAGTTAATTAGGAGCTACAATGATCCAGTCAACCAATCTGAAAAGCTTGAAAAGTCAATTGTCTGAAACAGTATATTCTGGAAGCATTTTGTGGTTTTCGTTTAAAGATGGCACTCATGGCCCGACTTAAACTTTAGGTATTGGTTAGGTACATTCGTGGCTATTCTATCTTAAGAAGCAAAAAGGAACTACGGCTTTTGGTCTACTACTTCAACTATCAGGATTGTCAATCATGAAGTCATGAAATTGATGAAAATTATTGATCCCTGCTTTTATAATCAACTTCTAATATTTGGTTTGTTTCTTGCAATTTAGAATGGTAGGTTCTGTTGGTTATTTAGATTGCTTTCATTTCAATCTGGATCTTCCCACACCCCAAATAAAAGACCCCCAAAAGGACCTCTGTCAATCTACATTAGATGTACCATCTTGTTTCCTTGTTTCTTCGAATTTTGTCTTTTCTATTTTCCAAGTCTCATGGGGCATATGCAACTATAGTGAGTTTATAGTATATGAGTGACTCAAGATTCTACAAAATGTTTCTCTCTTTTATCCAATATAGTTTGTTGCGTCATTTATTTTGGTTGGGTTATTACTATGGTTTTGACCCAAAAATCTTTCTGTGCAACTCTGTGCACTTACACAAGTATATCGAAAGATAAATCCTTGAGAGGCTATTTGATTAGTCAGAAACAGTTTATTAGCTGTCTGGTGATGTTTGTAGTTGGCAGTTCTGGATAACAATTGGGAAGCGATAGAGATAGATGTGATTTGTCTTCTGAAGACATCAGGCCTACCTTGTTATTTAGATGAATTATATTGCTTATTTCTCTCTAATTTTACTTGTACTAATAACTATTATGTTGTAGTACAAAAGATATGCTGCTGCTTGAAATAATGATGTTGTCTGCAAGGAACAGAATCCCCAGATTGCCAATGTGATTTAGAGTGGTCCATTACCAGATAATTTTATTTTTTGTGGTAATTGACTCTCCTACGCTTGAAGTGGGAATAATGAGATTTGCCAAATGTTGGTTACTTGCTCGGATTGTATAAAGCTTTTCTTATGACTAACCATTTGCATCGGACACATTCTGCACTAATTATTTTTCATGATTGGTATGCCGTGGCTGCATATTTCCATATTCTTTGTGTTTCATCTCTTTGCACAGTGGGTTGCACGCAACTAAAAACTTGAAGGAAACATGTGGATTTGATGTCTGGCAGCTGGCACAACTGAGCCAAGGTGGGTTCAGCTGATTTACTTTTTTGGCTGTTCCATCATTTTGGTGAAGTCATAGGTACCAAGTTGTGATTTTTCTCATGTATGTTAGATTGTTGTGCCTGTAAAATTTGGTGGGCTTCTTTTTTTACATGCATTGGTTGTGAAAATATCAAATTTCACCACGTCATCAGTGGAATCAACAGTGTGCTGACATCCTGACAGTGTAGTTTAAACTATTTAGTATTTTCATACCTGGTGCATATAAAATTCTCTGCATTTGACATTGTTAGGATATAGAAAAATTGTGTAATAGTTGCAGGACATAAAATGGCATTTAGATTCATCAGAGTTACTACAACTGTTAAGACAGAGTAAGATAAGGCAGGCTTGTACTCCTTTAAGGTTGATGTTGATGGAAGATGAGACTGCCGGGGCCTGAAGATGGAAATGGCCAGCAATCAACGGAGAAGCAGTAGCGTTACAATCATTCATGAGTGTGATTTTCTGGGACCATTGTATTTCCCTCCTCATGAGAGCTGGCGAGGACAAAGTTGCAGCTCTGACAATGAATGACTATGGTAACATCTCAATCCCATTACATTGGCGACACCTTCAGTTTATGTCTGAATATTATTATCTCTTATCCTGTTGCGATTTCTTTTGCTCAAGGGTTCAGTTGTTTGTGTACCACAATTGTGCAGACTGCAGAGGGATAGATAAAGCCCTTAAAGAAACACATTCTGTACTGGAGTTTGGGGGTGGTGGTGCCCGGAATTTGGTCCTAAGAGCCTCTTGGACCACAATGCATAGACAGCAAATGATGGAAGAGGGCAGTCCCCCCTTTTTCTTTTGTTCCATAAAGTTGGTTGTAGATGTTCCGTTACCACCATGGTTTAGGGCGTTACGCCCTCGGACTATGGGCCGGTAATAGGGTAATCTATATGTAGCTCTCACATCAGTACACATAATTGAACTTACAATCATATGACTGAAATTGATTCATTTTTGCAAAATTGACCCAATAATTGTTGTTGGCGGCTAAGGTACCCTCTTGAAACAACCCAAATTATTGCATTATGGATGAGTTGAGATAAGGGCAGAGCAGTTCTACGAGTATTCAAGCAGAGAGAGATTGTTTCTAGGTTGACTTAATTGAGTGAGATTGAAGTGTGGGCGGTAACAGTCAGCAGCACAGCACCAGAATCCTGATTTATTGTACGATGGATTTATTTTTGGGGCATACAGACCACAGCTACAATTTCTGACTTTGTTCCTATCTGTATGTCTTCATTTATGAGTCTTTGGATGCAAATGTACTATTTTCTTGTGCAATTTTAACCAACTCTTCCTCCCTGTTTTACCTTTTCAATCATCCTCTAAATTGCGACTCTTATCCTTTTCTAAACAAAATAATCAAATATTTTAATTTAATTGTTTAAACAATGTTATAATCATTGGATCTTGCAAGACATTTAATGCTATCCAAACCACTGTCCTTACTGCCCTCACAATAAGATGCATCCTTTCCTACGTCTCACATAAATTTATATCCCAATCAGAAAAATAAACGTCAAACACACTCTACCAGCAACAGTCTTGATGCCAATCAGACTTTCCGTTGTAGTCATTTATGATTTAGAGGAAATTGTAATTTACAAACTGAGTTCTATCAAACTTAAGTTAATTACGCGGTTGATATAATTGTTTAAGATTGAACAGTTATATGATAAGCGTAATAAATGTTTATTTACAATCGTTTATTTTAATCAAATTCGATTGTTTATTTAATTTTTTTCACAGCAATTATATAATATTAATAAATATAATTCACTCGTCGTATTATTGATTTTAATTGCGATGAAATAAAATAAGAATAAATTTTGCTGAAACAGGGTGTTTTGTTGGATGGTTGTAGAACTGGGAAATTAAATAGCATTAATTAAAGTGATGATTTGGAGATTAAAGTGCATTAATTAATGTGTAATTAAATCCGAAAAGGGTTTGTAGGAATGAGATATGGTCACGTGGTGGCTAATATAGTACTAGTGTAGTGTACTGCCTGCCTTCATGCAACTAATCCTGCCCTTTCATTATGAGGACTTTAATCATTATATATTTTAATGCATCGGGAATGTCTCTGAGTCTACTTTAAGCAACCTTTCCTCATTTATTTAATTTTGATACTCCAAATGAGATGGGATCACAATTCCTTCCTTTTTCTCTTTCAACCAGACAATTTTACCCCTTCCCAATTTTCTTCTTTTAGTAGATAAATTATATATCGGGATTAAATTTATTGATATATTGCGAAGTTTGTTATTGTAACCGTATCGATACATTCAAATTAGATCTAATATCTGTTGGGTCAAGATTTATGGTTAGTTCATAACACACTCATTCATTCATGTAAAATAATAATTTTTTTATGTTTTATAGAATTCGAATTCGTGTATAAAGATGGAAATTCAGTTTATTAATTATTACATTATCGTGTTTGTGATCCCTTAGTTGTCTAGTTTAATGGTTTGGACCACCAATCGTTGTGGCATAATGGTTAAAGTCAAACATTTTTCACAGTCATAAATAATATGAGTTTGAATTATTATCAAGGCGTTTGATAAAACTAAACGTACGTAATTGATATGCGCGTTAATTCTTACATGGTGTAAGTGGGGAAAGTGTTTGGAGTGGTTTTGCAATATGGTGATGAATATTGATTATGGATGTGTTGTGTGATTGGTAGTATGGAGAATGGAATAGTTGTTCTATGCTCTCTGCTGTGCAGCCTTCAATTAGCATAAGGCTGAGGGAGAGTGGTGCAGTGGTAGCCTAGTACCACTTAATATGTAATGTTTGATGACCAGCAGCTGTTGCCCATCTATTTAATAGTCTTGAAGGGCCATATTGGTCATTCAGCATTTAAAAAAGAATAAGAATATATATATATATATATATATATATATATATATATATATATATAATATTGTGATGAAAAAGAAAAGTAAAAAGCTGGAAATGGAGAGTGGTAGAGGAGTGGATGGTTGCACGTTCAATCATGATGAAAGCTGGTTGTTACTCAAACATAACTTAGACAAAAATCTACACTAAACCAATCATCAAACCTACTATAAAACAAAAATCAGGACGGGTATGTACGTACTTGTCTAGAAGACCCGTCGAAATAAACACTAACTATTTAAATTGGAATTATTACTTTAGAATCTAATTAAGGATGATCCGGATTAATTTCGAGTTCCTTCAAGAGTTCTGCACAATCAGGGTTGGCTTTCTTCTTGGTGAAGCCAAGAGGATTGGCGTAGCGTGTGCTCCCATGGAACCCATTGTTCTTGGTGATTGTGATTAGTGAGGATGGCTTGCTCGCCCACCCCTCGTCCGGAATCTCATCACAATCCGCCCTGCTGCTCTTCAACAGTGTGATCCCGCATTCCTCGTCTGCGTGATCGCCCTCCACCTTCAACCGGTACTGTCCCGATTCATTCGTTTCGCCTTCCTGTGTGTATGTAATGTTCCCCGCTTCCTCGCCTTTGCATTCCAATTTCACCTTTGCCCCTACAATATCACCGAATTAACACGTAAACGTAGAATCATTTATCAATATTCTAACATGCATGCACTCTAACTGATCTCTAAACATACCTGGCATAGGCTCACTGAGTTTGTTGATGAAATTGATGCGGCAGACCTCGCAGTACACCTCACCCACTATAAAGAATTCAGGGGCTGTAGCGCGGACGATGCTGGGAGAGACAGGAAGCAGCACAGGGCCCCGACAAAGAAAAGTGCAACTCGTGTTAGACCTGACATGATTCTTCTGTATGATCTTATTTTCTTTTCTTCACTGACTGTAATATAAAAAAGGATTAATTATTAATTTGTGTGATTATAGTGTGGGAGTGAGGAGGGATGGATGGGTATATATTTGGGTTGGTGGTTATTAGGTTGTGGTGAAACAGGGCAGTCTCTGTTGTGCATCGCTAAAACAAGCTCTCCCCCACACACGTAACCCCACACACTAAATTCAATTTTCCCAAAATTGAAAGGGAGCGAAAGGATGCGTTAACAAGCAGCTATGTATTTATTCAGTACTCAAAATAACTTTCTCCGGTAAAATTGCATTTGACCAGAAAGTTAGGTACCCAAACTTTGAGGAGATATTTGGTGGAGTAGCAAATGCTGGACTATATAAATACACTAGCAATGGTTGCACGCGGTTCCCGCGCATGCAATTAAATTGAATGCATCGGAAGAATTATTCACCATTTTTCATAATATAAGAAAATAAAAAGACGTAATCATTGTCCATATTTTTTAAATTGTCTTTCCAAATAAAAAGACATATTGATGGTGATTGACAAAAAAAATTATAATTGAATTGTTAAAGTGTAAAATTTGTTTCTTTATCAAATCCTAATAATTTCATATGCAAGGTAAACATTAGTTCAAAGTAAAAAAATCTATATTAGGTGAAAAATAAAAAGACGCAAGAATTGTCCATATTTTTCAAATTGATTAGAAAATAAGACGACATGCTAATAGCAGTTGACAAGTAAAAGAACGAAATTTAAAATTTAACTATTAGAATAAATAATGTGTTTATTTACATAAATTTTATGTTGTTTAATAATTTCATATGCAAGATATATATTAGTTTGAAGGTACATTAATTTGAGCGAAGTGTAATTATCCCCTCTTTAAATAATAATTTAGCTGAGAAGAAGATGAGGAAAGGGTGTGATGGCACGTGTTATTAGTGCATAGGGTAGTGGAAAACAAAGCAATTAGTTTAGGTAACTACTACTTGTTTGTGTGTGTGTGTGTGGGGCTGAGAGACTGAGTCTAGTCTACTGTCTCTACTACTCTTTTATCATTTATTAGATATAGTGCCACACACTATCTACGCGCATAATTTTTACTAATATTTTTATTTTATTAAAATGCATAATCATTTTTTTATATTAAAATTTGTCATTGTTTTACAAACTCGCATGCAAAAAGTTTTGATAACTTTTTTTTAATGCATTAATTATTAAGACATATTTTACTCAATTAAGTAACAAATTGACACTTTATCTGATAACAATGATGATTATTAATACATATTGATAACGATGATTATTTCAAATACTATTATGTTATTTCAAATTAACAATAAACTTAAATAAAATAAAATAAAATTTATTTTTTGAGTTCACGTAATTGCATGAAATTAATTTATAAAAGAACTTGATTGAGTAGTTAATTCAATATGAGTTATGAAATTGAGGAATATTTTTTGGTATTATAATAATTTGGTATAATGGTATTATAATAAAGGGGTTTTGGCTAAAGAGAGTGGATAAAATTGAATTAACTAGAAGAGTATTTTAGAGAAACATAAATTTTAGTGTAGTGGTATGAGAACTACCACTTTGTGCCACGGTATCTATATGTAGTTTTTGTGGACCTCTCACATGCATTAATTAAACGGTATAGTTGTTGAGTTTGTTTACCAATAAATATCTTCTTACCCCATTTTTCAATTTTCCAACAAATTGAATATAATCAACATTTTATTAGTGTTAAGCACAATTATGACTCCAGAACTATTTATATATATAGGGGTCACATTTTTTGTACTTCTAAGATAATTAAAATTAGCATTGAGGAATAACAATTAACATAAATTCATATGATGAAGAGAAATTTGAACAAAATATAGATTGTGACTCACTATAAATGTTTGAAACTAATACTCCTCCAGCCATCCTATAAATAAGTAGAGAATCACTAAAATGGAGGATGTATACAGATTTCATCCAAAGGTTAGAAGAAGTTCTTAGCTCAAGTATAAGAATTTTTCTAAAATGGTATAATTTCGTTAAGTATTTTTTCTATAATTTTCTTACATTATTTTTTAATAGATATTCTTCTTATATATATATATATATATATATATCATTCTAGAAAATTTTGACAAAAATTATCATCCTATTATAATTTTAGTATCTAGATAATTATAAAAAATATATTTATTTTAACACTCCTCCTAAATATACAATATTTAATTATAATAAGTGAATTTTGCAGCATTATTATTTTGTTCTTACGTAAGCATCGATTTTTTAGACTTCCTCTTTTTTGCCAAATATTGAATGAAAAAACAGATTATTTTTTTTATAAATTAATAAGCAGCGTTTTCAAGGTTACATTGATACAAATATAGTAGCAGTGTTTTTGTTGAGAAAAAAAATTTAACTTTTTTTGTTTGAACTTTTTTCTACCACATAACCGTTATATAATATATATATATATATATATATTATATATATCAATGAGTAATTATATTTACGGTCCTTCATCTATAGTCAACTTATATAAATTATTCCTATCTTTTGTGTAATTACAGAAATTACTCTTGCTACCAAAGCCAGAGATAGTTTGTGTAGTGTGGTTGACGTTTCTAGAGGTGCATGTTTAAATTCTTAAAAAGTAGGAGCACATTGGTTAAATATGTTGATATTTCTGGTGAACGTATATGTAAGTTTTCAAAATGTAGAAATAACTTATATAAACTAGACACCGTGGCACGCAGTAC
Source organism: Sesamum angolense (assembly GCA_034509725.1). NCBI lineage: Eukaryota > Viridiplantae > Streptophyta > Magnoliopsida > Lamiales > Pedaliaceae > Sesamum > Sesamum angolense. The sequence goes on from JACGWL010000010.1 coordinate 3,124,809, forward strand.
CTGTGCGCATAATTTTATTAATATTTTTATTTTATTAAAACTCATAATTAATTTGTTCCTGTAAAAGTTGCTGATAACTTTTTAATGTATTAATTGCCAATACATGTTTTATTTTAATTAAATTAAAAATGGAAACTTTAATTTAATACTAATATATTATTTTTCATTTAAATAATAATAAAATTAAATAAAAGTGAGTAAAGTTAATTTGTGAGTGCAACAATTGCATGAAATTAATTTTCTTAAGGGAAGTGATTGAATAGTTAATTCAATATAAATTAGAAATTTAAATAAACTTTATAAATGAAAGGGTATTTTTGACATTTAAAAAAATTGGTGTACTGGTATGATAACTGCCCCTTTGTATTTATAAGAACTATTTTCTTTATAATAGTATATATATATATATAATATATATATTCATCCACAAACTACAAAAGATACCTTGCTCTATGCTCTCCTACACATACCAACAAAAGTGCTTCTTTGCTCTCATTTTCACTCATATCCACTTGTTTCCCGCTCTCTCTCTCTCTATCTCAAAGTAAAACTTCTTTCTTCATCAGTCTCTTTATTCTTAGAGCTTAGACTCTACAGCTTGTGAGGTAGATGACGATTTACTTTCTTCTGTTTCCGTTTTTCACCCTTTTTTTGATGGGAATTAAGCTAAATAAAGTTGTGGGTGCAGATCCTGATGGTGTTCCTACTCAACTAAGAATAGATGAATAAAAGAGTTGGCAGTAATATTAATTCCAAGAAAGCACCTTTGCATCCTCACAATGTGAGTGTTAAACCTTAATTTCAAGAATCTCACTTCTTTCTATGTTTTGTGGGAATTGTTCAGTGATGAACAATCTTGGCTGAGGTTGATCTTTTCTCGACCTTTGCCTTTCCAAGAATGGAACCTTGAATTGGAATATTATGTTCTTTGATTTTTCTCCATTGCCTTCGTATGTTGGATTGTGGGCTGTCTGAAAAGTTGGAGGCCTTATTGCCAAATCTGTGTTGGGCTCTTTTTGCACATCCAAGAAATGAATAATATCTTTTCAACTTTTGCTTTTACCGCTGTGTATCAATATAGTTTTAAGTATTTGGTCAATCTGAAATATCGGTAGGGGAAGAAGATGGAACTGAAGGGAGGCAAATCAGAAACTGCCGAGAAAGCAATGGCCAATAGGCGCCGCTCAGCAAGAGAAAGAAAAATGGCCTATTGCAAGATGTATGCTAATTTTTCATGTAAATAACAGCACATTTTTCCATTTTGTACTGATTTTTCAAAATGGCAGGTTGATAATCTAAAGAAGAAGCTGAGACATGAGAGAATGTCCACAGAGCTTTGCAGAGAGCTTTCAACAGACCCTTGGGGGCTCTACCTCGTCTTCCTCCTTATCTCCCTCAAAATGTAAGAATTCGTCGGTGTATTTCACTTTCCTGAAGATTGTAAGATTGGTCCGTTCTGCCATAAGTACCTCCATATTCTGCTGAGTACGATTCGACAAAGTTGTCTAACCTAGTCATCTGCTATTTATGAACTATGGTTGGCATCTGCCAAAATGGGCTAGGACTTTGTTGTCTTGGTGGATTAGATGTATTTTGGATTATGAACTTTAATCAACCTTTTGCATTATGAACTTTTAACTATGTGTGCATTTTCATCATTGATTTGTTAAGTTGTTCTTTGTTTGGTGGAATGATAATGCAGACACTTGAGCTTCTAGCTGAAGTGGCTGTCTTGGAAGAAGAGGTTGTCCGGCTTGAAGAACAGGTTGTCAATTTCAGACAAGGTCTATATCAAGAAGCTGTTTACATATCCTCCCGAAAGAGTCCATCGCCGGATTTGACGCCCTCAAGAAATGAGTTGACTACTGGAAGTTCCATACGGAAGCACTCAAGATCTTCATCTCAAAGTGAAGCTAATTTGGGATCGTCACGGCCGTCGCCTTTGCTTTCTAGAATTGCTTCCACTAGAAAGTTCTTGTCCGCGGATAGTCCGTCTGATGGTTTAAGGAATTCTCCGGAGAGCCCATGCAATGGTAAACAACCTCAAAATGAACAAGGTTTGGCACTAGAGAATGGATTAGGGGGAGACAATCAATCGAGTTCTACTTCAGACAAGGATAAACTATCTCCACAAAAGAAATCCTTGGTATTAGGTACCCCCATGAAGAAGCATCAGTTGAAGCATGAATCAATGGTCAAGAGTATGAATTCCCCAAAGATCCAGGTGGTTTTTTACCATCAATTTCATAGTAATCATTCATTTCACAACGAATAAACCCAAATTTGATTAGAAAATAAAAAGTAAAATAAGATACTGAAGACTGCGCATTGATTACTAAATGTGATGATACTCTGCTACAGTGTAGGACTGTAGAGCAAGCACAGGAGAGCTCTTCTGGCTCTTCTGATGATAGAGTTGCGGACGTTGAAAGTGAGGCGAACAGAATGTCTGAGGATATCTTGAAGTGCCTGATCAACATTTTTGTAAGATTAAGCCCGTCAAAAGGGAAGACGATGGACTTTGAATCTTTTTCTCCTTTATCAGCGAAAGCATTAAGTGAAAATAACGTCGAATCCAACTTTCGAGACCCTTATTGCAATTTTTCCGAGTTGAAGAAGAGAGACGTTGGTACTTACAAACATCTTTATGCAATTGAAGCTCGCTCAGTTGATCTCAACCGGAAAACAAATGCATCATTTCTGATCCGTAGGCTTAAGTACGTTCCCTCATTTTATCTACATCTGAATTTCTTGCAGTAGACAGGATAGAAGTGTATTGTCATCATTGTCGTTGTCTGTTTATGTAAATTCAGGATTCTTCTAGACAAGCTAGCAACTGTGGAGTTAGATGGTCTCAACCATCAGCAGAAGCTTGCATTCTGGATAAACATCTATAATTCCTGCATTATGAATGTAAGCAGCCTCGGCAACACCAAGAAGCAGCTTCTGTTTTTTAACTACTACATAGCAACTTCTTGTCAGCCTACACAGATTTTCTGATGATTTTGCACCTTTTCCCCCAAATTATCACTACGGTAATGTTCCCTGTCATCAATGTTTCAGGCATTTTTGGAGCATGGAATACCTGACAGTCCCAACATGATTGTGCTACAAATGCAAAAGGCAAGCATTTCCATCACTCTGATGTCTACCAATTTAACCTTTCTAGCTGCCCACTTAATCCGAATTCGGAAATTCCAGTTATCAAGTAGAGTTTTTATGTATTTTATCACATGATCTGTCGACCTGGTCTGTCTTGAAGACAGTCTAAAGAAATAAGTGATGTTCAGAAGAAGCACACTTGTGGATGCTCATATATTCCCATGAAAAAAATTCTTTGGATTCTCTTAACCTGCTATAATATCACATTGCATTAAAGAATTCTCAATTCAGCTGCCTAACTTATAAAAGTATCGAACAAAACTTAATGTAAATGTTCATCGATGGTTGTTGCAGGCAACAATAAAGGTCGGGGGACATGTGCTGAACGCCCTAATGATCGAACATCTGATCTTGAGACTTCCATATCACTTAAAATATGTAAGTGGCCTACAGTTTACCGAAGGTGGAAGCCATATAATTTTGTTGTTCAACATTGTGTTTCTGAGAATCCAGCGGCTAAGTCTCTTTGCAATATCATTCGTAGACTTGCATCAAATCAGCCAAGAACGACGACAGGAAGATTTGTAGAACGCTTGGCTTGGAGTGGTCAGAACCACTGGTCACATTTGCACTGTCCTGCGGAAGCTGGTCGTCGCCCGCTGTAAGTTCATCACACTTGGGATGAGAAAAGATTGTTCTATTCTCGCAAAAGCATAAAAAAGCAGCTCACATTGTTGTAAAGTTATTTTCAGATTTCGATGACTTATTCTTTCCTCCTAAAGATACATATATATCAGTTTGACTACTTAACATCCCACATCATAGTCCTGCAAAATATGGTGTATGATGTATAATTATCCGAATTTCAGGTGCGAGTATACACTGCATCACAAGTTGAGACAGAGCTAGAAACAGCCAAAAGGGACTATTTACAAGCAGCAGTAGGCATCTCATCAACAAACAAGATAGTAATCCCGAAACTACTAGATTGGTATCTCCTCGACTTTGCAAAGGACTTGGATGCATTGCTCGACTGGATTTGTCTGCAGCTACCTGATGAACTCAGGAACGAAGCTCTCAAATGCCTCGAGATAAAAGGAAGGGAACCCCTCTCAAGATTAGTACAAGTCATGCCTTACAATTTTAGTTTCAGATATCTTATACACCGATAAATGTTGCATGACCTCCTCTCTCTCTCAAGTTCTCAGAGAATACAAGATTGTACACTAACACAGCAGAAACAATACAACTAGATATAGCATTTTAGCAATAATCTTGAGCTTTGTTTGGGACAATAAATGGGGATTAAGGGTCATCTCCAGTAGGTTACACCCTAAGGGTGACGACGTTCTTGTTATCATTCATCGTGTTTTACTGCATGTATCGTGTATTTTTTCGTTCATTGAATAATTTTCTTGTGTTGTAAGATATAACAGTATTGCTTTTGAGTATTTTTAATCAATGTGCATATATTACATCTGCCTATCAGCCTATGTCCAAGATTTATTTTTTTTTAAAATGTAAAAGAAATGTCGTATAATATATTACAGGCTGAATATTTCCTAATGATATATTATGATAAACCCTTTTTTGTTCAACTGTAAATATTAAAGATCATGATTTCATGCTAGTTACCTAATTAATGGTAAGTAGTTATTGGATGGCACAAGATATTAGTGTTCAAAATGGGAATGTTCACAACAAATTCTTGTAGCCTTCTCTTCCTCAAATGTTACATCGGAATCGATATATTTGAAATTATGGATTACGAATTTTCAATAACAAATGGTTTTAATTTGTTTGATTAATTCTAAATTTGAAGAATTTCTAATTCTTTGAATTTGAATTTGGACTATAATTTGTGGAATATTGATTTTTTTTATGGGGTAAAATTCATATTACCCCATGTGATACCCAAAATATTTAAATAAATCCCTATAATAAAAAAAACATATAATCCCCTGTAAAATTTTAAAAGGTGCATATTGGCCCCTAACCCGTGCCCCTAATTTTCTATCGCTTTTTTCTCCGATATTCGACGAGCTCTAGATATGTGCTTTCTAGCGTTGGAAAGCTCGTCCGACAACGATCATTTTGACACCTCATCCACCGCCAATCTTTCGTCCATTGGCGAGTTATTTCCATTTTTCCCTTTTATTTTTTTTAGCTTTTTATATATATTACATATAACTAGATTATATTTTCTTATATTATATTTTAAAAATATGTATAATTTAAATATAGGGATAGTCTGATAACTTAGGGGCAAAATAGAAACATTCAGTCGCAATTTTGAGTGCATAAAAATGTTCAGGGGGATAATATGCACTTTTTTAAATTTTACAGGAGATTATATGATATCTTTTATATCACAAGGGCTTATTTGAACATTTAGGATATCACATGGGGTAATATGAATTTTACCCTTTTTTTTTATGTGGAGTTTTTTAAAATTCTTCCTCCACATCATTTACTCAAATTCAAATTCAATGAATTACGATATCACTTATTTGTTACTAGGGGTATTAAAACAACTAATATTTTTATTGATAAGTTATTAATCATGAATAGAAAAGTGTCAAAAGTTGAAAAAAAAGGTATTTTGATAAATTATTAATTTAAATTTGAAGTAAATTTAAATATTCAAAAATTGGTATGACAACATAATTTCTTGTTATCAGTGTAGATATTGAAAAATCATTAGTGTTGATTTAAGAGTTAAATTCAATTTGCCCCCCTGTGTTATACAAAAAGATCAAAAACCCCATGTGAAAAATTAAATATCAGTTTCACCCCCTATGTTACAAAGAATGGATCACACTGCCCCTGGTCAAAGATAACTTAATTTTATAGGAGCAATGACTAAAATGCCCCTCTTAGTCAACTTGGTCAATTTATGCATATTAAAATATATCTATAATATATAAAAATTATTTAAAAACAGTTTTATATAGAAAAATAATCTATAAAAATAAAATTATTATTTTTATAAATTATTTTTATAATTTATAAAAATAAAATTATTATTAAAAAAAATCAACCCCCCCCCCCCCCCACCACATACCCCACCCACCCCATGGCTTCCCCACCGCCACCCCACCCACCGCACCCCCCTCCCCTTGCCTCCGGTCGCCCGGCGTCGCCCAGTGACGAGGGCGACGCCGTCGCCGGAAGCGAGGGCGATCGTCGCCCTCGCCCCACCCCACCCCCCTCCCCTTCCCAAGGTCTGGGCGACCGGCGTCGCCCAGAGACGAGGGCGACGCCGTCGCCCGGAAGCGAGGGCGACGCGTCGCCCAGATACGATGGGCGACGGCGTCGCCTTCGCTTCCATGGGCGACAGTGGTCGCCCTCGACGGCGAGGGCGACGACGGTCGCCCTGGTTGCGTTGGGCGACCGCGTCCCGGAGACGAGGAGGCCAACCTCCGCCGCTGCCGTCGGTTTTTTCTTTTTTTAAATATTATATTAAAAATATTAATATATTATATATTTACATATAAAATAAATTTTATTATTAAAAAATATTATATATTATTTTAAAATTTATTAAATTATATATAATATATTATATATATTATATTATGGAGAGGAGAGGGCAAAATTGTCAAAAAAAATAAAATTTCAAGCCCATACTCTCAGACAACGCGAGTGTATTACACTCTCTGACCTTAGGGGTTTCTTGATCTTTTTTTTCATATTACAGGGGGTGTGCTTGATATTTTATTTTTCACATGGGGGTTTTTGAATATTTTCAATATCACAGGGGGTTCTTTGGATTTTTCCCGTTGATTTAATATCAACATATTTATGTAAGAATTTGGAGGAATCTAAATTTAATCGTAAAAACATAACAAACTAAGAATACGTGAGAATAGTTGTGGAATTTTATTTTCTTGAATTTCATGAATTAATAACTAATTTCACTACATTTAGAAAAAAAAAATTCGTTAAACAATGTTTTTTTCTTAGGTTTCTTTATCATATTTTGGTGATAAATACGTAATTTAATTTAAATTATACCTTTTTGTTTTCGGGTTTTCAAAGGAAGGAGATACGATGGGAAGTGGAACACACAGCAACCCGACCCAAGCCAATTTAGTATATATTCGACCCGGAAATCGGCGGTGTCTGAGGTTTAAACCCTTACTGCAAGACCAACTCTTTCGTTTGCTAGGGTTTTGGTGGTGATAAAGAAAGATGTTGAAAAGGAACGTCAGGTTGAGAAGGGAGTATCTATACAGGAAAAGCTTGGAGGGCAAAGAGCGCTTGCTCTACGAGAAAAAGCGCAAAATTCGCGAAGCCTTAGAAGGTAATTTCTATTATTTTCTGTTGCGACAAGATTCCTTTTTTTTTCCCGCGCGATCGAATGTTCTTATTGTATTGCTACTAATTTGTGGTTGTTCTGAGTAGAGGGAAAGCCAATTCCTACTGAGCTCAGGAACGAAGAGGCGGCTCTACGCCAAGAAATTGACCTCGAAGATGAACACACTGCTGGTACTATATTTCCACCGTCGCGTCCTACTTTGTTATTATTTACGGTTGTCTCGATGATTTTGTTTGCTTTTCTTAATATGAGAATGTGAAGATGAAAAGGGTATCAAAATCGATATTTGGTGTTGCGCTGTGAATGAAATAGTTGTCACAACAGCAATGGTTATAGTATCCAAGGTCCTTGTCGTTGATTTCTTGGTCAATGGAATAATTGAGAAGTGTTGGGTTCATTTACTGATGTTGTTTATTTGTTTAAATATCGGGCTAACGAATTTGTATGCTTGAATGCAGTCCCCCATTCAACCATTGACGATGAATATGCAAATGCCGCTGATAGAGACCCTAAAATTTTGCTCACAACATCACGCAATCCGAGTGCTCCCCTTGCACAGTTTGTGAAGGTTGTAAAGTCTGATTTTGGATTTGTGCTAAAAAGAGAAAAATCTCTTTTTTTATGTTTCGTTGTGGATTATAGTGCATTCAACAATGTTATATTTGTTTCTCTAGGAATTGAAGTTTGTATTTCCAAATGCCCAACGAATGAATCGTGGTGGTCAGGTTGGTCCATTGCTACATACTTTTCTGTTCTTTGTTTTCTAATCCATTTGTCATTCGTGCCATAATTATTAATTGGACCGCAGATGGTAGAGATGATTAATATGGTCATCCTTTTGATGCTAGGCTCCAGCTCTGCTCTCAGTTATCTAGTTGTGATTATTATCATGTTGAGCTAAAGTGTCCTATGTTTCTTGCAGTGTGATGGCTGCACTTGGAATACAAAGGAAAAAAAAAATTAAAAGAAAGAGATTAATAGTATTAAAGAAATGGAGAACATAAATCCCTTCAATCCTTGAAATAAAAGCACTCTATGCTCTTGTATTGAACTTACATGTTTGGAATTCAATTTTAATGCACTTCATGTATATTGTGTCTCAGCTTTTGTCATAAGCCTTAATTGCAGATGCTTATATCACATAACAGGGTGGGGAATGATAAACTGTGACTTGTCTGGGAAAAGGTGACCAGTCTAATAAATTAAGTTAAGAAACCATAACCTCAATGTATTACCTTTTGCGAATGTTATGAGCAGCAATTCTTGTTGCTGTCTTTCAGCCTGGGAGTTACGTAGGTTGCTGGAATGGCAAGTATAAAATTCATACAGCTTGAAGTTTTTACATCTGTTGCATATAGAGTCTTTTATTGGATGAATGATAAACCTCTTTTATCAGTTCCATGCAAATGTTAAACATGATGTGCTCATTATGTGCAGGTTATTTCGGAAATAATTGAAACCTGCCGGGCACATGATTTTACAGATGTTATTCTAGTTCATGAACATCGCGGTGTACCAGATGGTATAATCATAAGCCATTTACCTTTTGGTCCCACTGCATACTTTGGATTACTCAATGTGGTGAGTAAATTTACTGGCGTGCATGCTTCATACTGTTTTGTTTTCCATGTAATTTTCTGATTAACAATCGCATGTAGGTCACAAGACATGATATCAAGGATAAAAAAGCTATTGGAACGATGCCTGAGGCTTACCCACATTTGATTCTTGACAACTTCTCTACTAAGGTTATAATTCATTCTTATGCTAATTCATACATCTATTTGTCTCAAATTCAGATTTCTATCTGCTGGAAGTTAAGAAGTTAGTAAACTTTTTTCTTTTTTCCTCTTTCTCTGTTGAATATTTTCTTTGGGCCTTTCTAAACTGTAATTACTAAAGAAGATATAAAAATTCCAATTATCTGATGAATAAATGATAAGATGGAAGATTTTGAGTTAATTAAATTTTGGGTAAATTTCAATGAGGTTTGGCATACCCTTATTGTATTTTCTTTTACAATAAGAAAATTAAAAAATTATAAAAAAAACTGGATGGGGTGGATGCAAAAATTTAACAAGTTATAAAATATGTCCACTTACTCAAGAAATTTTGGTGAGTTCACTATAAAAATAGGATGGAAACTTAATGGAGACTAATGAAATGGGCTAATTGTTAGGTCGTTAAAATCAGGGAGTATTAGTAATTTTTCAAATGATGAGGGAGTATTCGTAATTATGTCGAACCTTAAGGAGGAGGTTGTAATTTACCCTTAAATTTTCTATTAGTGTTAAAGTTTCATGGTTCGGGAATGCTGCAATAATTCTCTGGAGATAAATGCTTTCTTGGGCCATTCTCCTCTCCCTGCTCATCAGAAAGGAAAAAACACAATCATGACATCTGAAAGATTATTAAGAAAAGAAACACCTTCCTCCTTCGTGTCATGCAGTGTATACTTTCTGCAGATGGTCATCTTTTAATTAGAAATCAATCACTTTCCTTTCTTGCTATTTATTGAAGTAAAGATTTTTTTTTGGGTTTTACAGCTGGGTGCGAGGGAGTTTGGAATTTGTTTCCTCTGTTATAGATTGGTTCTAATTATCATGGATTTGCTAATTTTGACAGCTTGGGCAAAGGACCGCCAATATTTTGAAGTATCTTTTTCCAGTTCCAAAGCCAGATGCAAAACGCATCATCACTTTTGCAAATCAATCAGATTATATTTCTTTCAGGTTGGAATCTTGCTGAAATTTGTAACCATTTTTTGTTAACACTTTAAATATAATTGAGATTATAGCTTTATTTATATGGTATGTGTGAGTGCAGGAATGGTGCTAATATGAGCTTCATTTTCTCATTTTCTTCTCCTTCAATGCTCTCCATCTCTTTACTCCAGCATTGTACTATTGATTCTCAATTTTATGATGCCATCCTTTTATTTGCAGGCATCATGTCTATGGGAAACGTGGTGGCCCCAAATCAATTGAACTGAAGGAGATTGGTCCTCGCTTTGAATTGCGTCTTTACCAGGTACATCAAGATTAGTTGAGATACTTGACTGTGATTTTCTCATTGCCATCCGGTCTTTTCCAACTGTAGAGTAGATGATTTATTATGCCACAGATGATGGCTGTTTTTCATCAATTTCAATGCCAATTCTTTGTTGTTGCAGATCAAACTAGGAACTATGGATCAAGATGAAGCTCAAACTGAATGGGTCATCAGGCCTTACATGAACACGGCAAGGAAACGTAAGTTCCTGGGAGAATAATGAACAAGAATGTGCTTCATTTTGTTTGTACTAAAGGGATTTTGGATTACTTTATAGTATAATCTTTAGAGCAAACATCCATTGTACCATCTAAAATTCAATCACAGAATGTGTACAACGGCCAAATTTTGGTAGCCAATAGATTCTGATAATCCACTCCCAATCTGGGTAAGGGTGGATTTGTATTACACTATCCGATTTTATTTGGTAAAAATGGTTTAGTTTCCGCATCAGGATGTTGTTGGAGAGGAACCTTGTGCGAGAAATGACTTTCGTCAACCTTACCCTTGCCATTTTTCTAGACAATACCCAAAGCTTCTTTACAAGAAGAAATGAAGTGAATAATTACTCGCTATCATTCCCCTTGCCTCTTAGATGGGATAATGGTAAAGGTTTCCTAGCAAAATGGGGGTGGTTAGACAAAGATTTGGGGTAGCCTTTAAGTAGGAGAAGTCGGCACTTTCCAACTTGCAGCTTTTCTCAAATTCATTACATCAAAACACATATCTCCGGACCACTTTTGGGCAAATACAAAACCGAGCAGAACTGTTCACTCTACTTAATTACACTAACTGTAGTATGAGATACCAAACAAATTGATCTACACCAGAGAATGAGAATAATACATAGGCAAATCAAGGAAAATGGAGCAACCACAAGAATAGAAATGGGGGTCAATTTGATGTATAAGCAGAGCAATTTTAACCCGGGAGAAAATTACAAGAGGGAAAGAGTAACTTCCGATTCTCCAAACAGAAATTTCTCTATAGTATGCGGAGTTTATGATTGCTGGAGTATGAAGTCGCAGCCCTAATAGCAAGTTGACCTCAGCCAAATGGTGAAGGAACAGGTCCAGCAATGGCATCTGATCTCTTAATGCTTCCCATGCCACATATAATACAGCCAGGTGTTGACAAAGCAGAGAATTTGGCTCCACATAGATCACAGACATCATACCCGATGGTGGATAGACGACTAAGTGTGGCAGCACAGAATTGGGAGGGATCTTCCAATGGATCAATGGACTTGTTGGACAGGCCCCTCTGAACACACATGTCGATCAGGCTTCTCAACTCATCTTGCTTTCCAGCTGGAGCCTTGGACAGGAGTAATTCAAGCATCTGTTTGGCATACGCAAAATTCTGGACATCCATGTTTCTTTTGATGGCAGTTCGTATGCAATTTATCCTGTGCTTTGCAAGAAGAGGCAATGAACCTAAATGACGCGATAACCTAGCCATTTCATCTTTTGCGCTTATTGCACTGGGCCCTTGGACTTTTTGCAGTCGATTGATTTCCTGCAGTGACATGAAATGGTAGGCATTGAAATGCTATACAGAAAAATAAACAGTGTGCATTTAGAAAAACTAGAGAGCAAAAAGTATCACCCAAGGCACTATTCAAATTGGACTTGGCATTCAAGGATATTCCTATATTCCCAGTACCATCTAAAGGTACAATAAGCAGCAAAACCCCAATTGCTTGGCAGGAATGTCACATCTACACGATGAATTATTAAGTTTTACCAAAAGGAAATCAATTACTCAAGAATAGGAATCTTCGAATTAAAATCAAAGAAAGAAAACTCAATTTTACTACATAATAATATTTACTTGAACTGGAATTCGGGAATTAAAGATCCAGAAGAATATAAGTTTTTGGCTCAAGTGTACATATTTTGTTATTTTGTGAGGTCAGAGGGTTTGCATACACTAGAAGTGCACATAGATTCCCCATCCAAATAAAATCTGCAACCGTGTCCATTAAATTTAAGCAAGTTTTGCCTACTATCCACAGGCTGATCGACAGAACATTTACAACACCTAACAGCCAATAGAAAACCAAAATACCTGAAGAAGGGTAACTGCAATCTTGTATTGTGCACAAATAGTAGCTTGGGCTTTGATGTCAGCTCCACGAGATTGATCCTTGGCCAAAGCTAAGAAAGCCTCATCAAAACAAGATAATGCATCTGAGAGTTGATTCTGCCAGGTGAGCAAGTCCAGTCTTAAAACATACTGCGGCAGCAGCACCACGGGGAACCTAGAAGAAAAGACTCGAGTGAATTTTGACTAAAGGAAGCCTATCTACAGAACATACTTGTAATTAATTTCCAGAATGAATTAGCAAAAGTAAGAAAACCTTAGTTCTAATTCCAGTTTCTGAAATAGTAAAGTAAAGCTTTTGCAGAACATATGAAGCCATACTCAGTAGTAGAAAAGAAATAGAATACTATTAGCGTAAGCATTAGTGCCTAGACAAGCCATGCAGGGCAATGAGAGAAGAAACAACTACCTGCCCAGGACGCACAGCTTTCGGGGGAGAATCTGGGCGAGCAGGAGGTTTTCCGGATGTTCCTGACCCTGGAGCTTCAAGTGAACTGAGATCAAGCGGTTGACTAGAGACTGGAACTGGTGCCATCTGGGGGTGTGGTTGTGATGGAGCGGCAGGTTGAGGCAGTGATTGTGGAGGAATACCGCCATCCGGAAGCCCAATGGACTCATACGGAAGAGGTTGTTGAGTAGCTTGAGGGGGTATTCCACCATCAGGTAGACCAATATCAACTGCAGGTGCACTACCCTGGTTAGCTGGGACCTTGTTATTTCCAATGCCTGGAGAATTTTTATCCAATCTTGAGAGAACTGTCCCAGCAGGAGGCAGAGCTGCCGCAGCCTGAAGGGATGATATTGTGTTCTGGAAAAAGTCCTCTGGTATTGGCCTAGCAGTAACCCCACCACCGGGTCCCATTGAAACAGCAGGCTGTGACACAGTTGGTGGTTGAACCAATGCACTTGTTCCAAAAAGATCAGCAGGAAGAGAAACTTGAGCAGTCGCAGCCCCAGTGGTTGCAGGAGCAGGTTGAGGTGCAAGTAGGCCAAGATCTGATGAACCAGTTAATGACTTTGTCCTTCCTATTGGCAGACCTAACTGCTTTGTCGCTTCTTTAATTTTGTTGACATCCACCGTCGTAGATGCAACCGGTTTATCTCGGATCCTGATATGTAACTTTCTGGTTTTCGATGTTTCTTCCTCATCACTGCTGCTACCATCAGCAGCAGAGCCATAAAGTGTCTTCTTGAATTCTTCCTCAGCCTTTGCCTGTGCATCTACAGCACCGGAACCTGCAAACTGTCCGGAGAGGGTTTCTAGACCCATCAGGTTAGGTTCACTATCAGGGGGCCCTTTGGGCTTGGTAGTCATTGGAGCAGCAGTATTAGTCTGAATTCCATTTGCCTTGATACCACCTTCAGCGTTAATTGCTTTGACCAAACTATCTTCTCTAACTTCAACAACATTACCTCTTCCTTTGATTAAGCCAAGATACACGCCAATGTGGTCTGTAACAATGGATGGGATAGTACCATCATCAGTTTTCATGTAAGGTGTCACCTCAGCAGCCAGCTCCCACTGAGGTATGTCCTTCAAGTTTATAGGTGTTTTGATTTCCCAGTTTCCGCCACCCCATTCAGGTCCTTTAGGAACCATACTTTCAGCAGCAAAGTTTGCAAAGATGCCTTGTCCACCCAGTTGAACGGATTCTGAGAATCCTTTCACAGTATCTCCTCAACTCTGAATCAGTGCCCTCTTCCTCTAACTTCTGGGCAAGACGACGCATAGCACTAGGGTTAAGGTGGCATATAAATAGATCCAGCATACTTTCAAAGTCTGCTATGACTTCAAAAGTTTCTTTAGCACTGTCAAACTGACCATATCTGCAATCACATATGTAATTCACAGTAATGTACACTGAGAAGATTGAATCAAAGCACAAAAAGAATGCCTATATGCTCAACGACAAACTTGAGCATATGAAGAACTGAGCAAATAGAAGCAGAATGACACTTGGAAGTATTATACCACCAAAGTCTGGTATTAATGTCGCATTTGTTCAACTCAACACTTTTACTAGAATATGATTTTTAAATTAATGCATCCTCTGGTTATTCCCTTTTTGGATTAATTAAATCCCTCAGATGATTGCATTTGGTCCCGAGTTTATTTCAGGGTAAATCAGTCAACAAATCAGCCCACCATATCCTTCCACGAACTGCCCATCAGAATACATCAAACACAAGAAAAATGCTCTAAAAAAATGAAATTTATGCCAAAGTTTTTCAGAAAAAATCAGATCATACATGTTCCATGTAAAAAACAAAAGCTAGGTCTATATAGATTTTTTTGCTAAGAAACACAGTTTATTAGAGCAGTAGGCAGCAAAAAGGAAAAGAAATCAAGAAAATGATGAAAACATTACCCCAAGAATTAATCATGATTATAGTGAAGCAATTCAAAACAACTACATGCAGTATGATGTGCAGCCATTTCAAAAGAATATAAATCTGAGAAAACAACTACAAACTTAAACTTCAACTTACTTATCTCCAATCAGTGGCCCAAGAATTTTCAAGTTAGCAAAAATAGTTATAGCTATGCACCTGATACATGCATATCCCAACTGGCGGAACCGATGGAACAAATGTGAGGTTGGGGACATCGAGGATAATCTCTTGATCGCAAAAACTCATCTTTCAATGCAGATAAAGCAGTAGAAAACCGGAGTGCTTTAATTGCATATACTCCTCTAGACACCTAAGTCAGAGAAGTAAAAAGTCAATTAAGAGCGTGATTGGCTGATCTTGAAACACAAAATGGTACTAGAAAAACACCTGAGTGAATTGGGGGCCAGCTTGTGAGAGTGATACTGCAAGATCGCCACAAACTGGAGACCCTCTGGCTAGAATATCAAGTGATCTTGGAGTAATACGCAGGCTATCAAACCTTCACTCAAAATGATGCACTAAATGTGTCAATAATCAGACTTCAAGAAATGTTAAATATCAAACTTCTGCAGAACAAAGACAAAAAGATGCGGTAATAAAGCCACCATTTTTTTATCATTCATGAGCAAGAGCCAAATGTAGTTTTAATTACTAAAGTGGGTGTATAAGCTGAAAAAGAACCTTGATGTTATTTGGTATAGGACTTCTGACAGATCAAGCTTCTGCTCAAAATGTTGCTGCATCGTAGCAAATCCAATAAGAAGGGGCTCAAGTAGCCCAACAAGACAATTCTTGACTTCAAATTTCTTCTTTTGCCAAACATTTATATCGGTTGGGTTTGCAAGTAGCAGACGATCATTGAGAGCTCCAAGCAGCACTGCAGTCAATCACGAAAGCTCAGAGAAATAATTGATAAAAGTAAAACTGGAGGATCAAAATCACAATAGTATACATTAATATATTAATCTGAGGATCCCAGTTTAGAGCAAAAATAAGTTGTCGACCTGCATTAGGTATACTGATTGACAGGATGGTCCTAACTTTTCCATCCCAACCAAGCATGTTAACAGAAGTAGAAGTAGAAAAGAGAAGCGCTGGTCCAAGCCACAGCAGGGATCTAAAGTAATATGAGGTTAAGGGCCAATATTTATTTAAAGTCATGAATGGAAATAAGAAGACCATGAACAACTGCCGGGGGGGGGGGGGGCACGGGTGAGAGAGAAGAAGCCACAAAGGATATTGAAGGAAGTCCTTTATCAAATTTTGCCGAACTAGAAGCCAATATGTCTAAATCAGCTGTAACAATGAGCACACGTTGTGTCGTCAATATGCCAGCAACAAAAGCCCCTAAGTGTTTCTTGCCATTGTACCTAAACAAATACAAAGTTAAAAATATATTAGAAGCTTCCAACTTATTAAATTCAATTCTTAAAAAAGATAAGGTTCTTTTTTACATTATCAGAGGTGGTCAGAACCACAAATTTGGAAAAACTAAAAAATTCAAATCTTTGGAAAGCAAAAGTGTCATTGTTCCTGTATTTTTATACATGGAGTACTCTTGAATAAAAGAAAATTCAAATAATTGGAAACTAAAAGCATCAGGGTTCCTGTATTACAATGTTATACATAGAAGTATAGAACAACAGAAATTTCACATATAAGATATTAAACAGTTTCTTATTCAGTTGCAACCACTGGCCCATAAACTATCATATACACTCCAGGTTCTTTCTCCTATAGTTTATGAACAATGTGAAACCAAAATCATGAAAACCAAGAAAAGATGATACATACTCATTATTACATAATTTCATATTCAAATTCCTTGTATGGAATTCTAAGATGCAGCAATGACCCCATTAGTGTCACTAGAGCCTCTAATCAACAATTTTGAGTTTGTTCAGGAATCAGCATCCCATACTACATCATGCTGAAATTAAGCACATCCTCCATTGATATGTATCTCAGCCAGTAAAGCACCAATAAGCTCAAGCAACAAAATAAAACTAGTCTGGCAAGATCTTGCAAGCTTTTCAGAAGGCGAGGAGGGCCCTCTCATATCCTCCATTATATGTTCCCCTCAGCCAGTTAGAGCAACAAAACAAAATGGCTAAATTCCATTTTACCCCCGTGTTTTCTTGAAATGGCTAAACCCCCCCCCCCCCCCCTCTCTTCCCCCAATGTTTTAGAAATAGGCTAAAAAAACCCATGTTTTAATAAATTCAGCAAAAAAAACCCCTTCCATTAGAAACTAACAGAAGGTGGGATGCACGTGCCTGAAGTACATCTGGGCTTGATTTCTTGCGTATTTTGACATTTTTTGTCTTTAATGGACTAAAATGCCCCAATATTGTATCTAAAATTACTATGGTCAAATTGACTTTTTTCAAAAAAAATTTTTGCATTTTTCTCTCTTTTAAAATATAATTCTATTATCTTTAAACATATTTATATTAAATATCAAAGTACAAATAAAAAAATAACAATATACTAAAATTAATTTTCAAATGTAGATATGTACATGAATATAAATATTAAGCAATTATAATAAGTAATAAATTAATTTAAGTACAATAATTATTCTTAATTAACTAAAAAATATATATTTAAGTATTATAATTATCTAAAATTGTTCTTAATTAACAACAAAATATTTAATTAATATAATTAAATTAATTAAAAAAATTAACAAAAATCCGGGGCGATGGGCACCACACCCACGTAGAAGGGCATCACTGTCGCCCCCATCTGGCATGTCGCGCCCTATTTTTAAAACAAAGGGGGGTTTCGGGTTTTTATGCATTTAAGCCAAACAAAATTGGTTCTGGCAACATCTTGCAGACTTGTCAGAAGGCAAGTACGCCCTTAAGAGAAGAGTAAGATTTGTTCCCAGTTAAAACCTGAATAATTACCTGAAGTACAGTCTCATTTACTTTCAATCTGATGAACTTACGCCCTTCAGCTTTTGTTGAGATGTAATGCCCATCAGCACTAGGAAGACGATATCCTAGGATGAGTTTTCCCAAGCCAATCTGGTCCCCATGAGAGGCAAACATCACCGTTGACTCTACAAGAGTAGAACTTGGGATCAAAATATAGTCAATTTGTTTGAGTATAGATGAACATAAACACAGTCCTTAAGCACCTAGTGGAGTGGAAAAAATACGATCAACTTCACTTTCAAACATAAACTGCACGGGACCCTTAAAAGAAGCAATTTCAGGCTCCACAGACTGGTTTTCATGAACTGTTCCATTTTTTCCAAGAGTTTCTAGTGAAGCAGCTCCAGGCAACATATATAAGGAAAGTGCAGTCTTATCCTCGTCAAGAATAGCAAATTGATTTTCGTTAGGACCAATAAAGGCTGCATCAGCACCACCTGAAACGTGTGGAAGTGGATTGGTAACCATTTTGTATGCACTCTAAGACAATAATAATGTACAAAGAGACAGACCTTTCACTGTGGTAATTTTACTATTTGCAAACTGAGGATCTGTGTTTTCCCAGTACAGCACTACCTCATTAGCAGAACCCATGAACTGATAGACTATAATAAATAAGTGCTGCTTTTTACTGTAAGTAATGTATTTCGGATTGATTTCAACATTTCCAGGAATCTGAAAACAGAAAATGAGTTCATATCCTCATAGGCTGGTAGTAAGACAATGATCAATAACGGTTGAGTGAAAACTAATTGAATATTACCGAAGTGTAAAGCTTTTTGTAGATACTTTCTACTCCCGAAGTCAGATTGTAAGCCATGAGGTTTGCCCCTTCAATGTAAAAAGACCTGATAGGATAATGAAGAACTCGATTCCCTTTACTGAAGAAGTTTATCTCCAAAGGAAAAGGCTGCCAAATTGAGATAATTAGATTCGCCCTCCAGTCTGAACTTTATTACCTATGTACGTCATGTAGCAATAACATCTGTGTAACTACCTGGCAAACCGGAAAGTCTCTTAAATGATGTTTAGGGTCCAAAATCGTAATTAGAGGCAATCGAGATATTGGGGCACTCTTCGCATGGCCTTCCATGAAATGCTGCAACAACCAGGATGAGCAGATAATTCAACAACAGTCACAGAAAAGAGGTACAGAAGCAAATATTCAATTTTGGGTGCTATGTTGTCATGAAATGCTGCAAAAACCAGGAAGAGCTGAAAAATAAATTATATAATTGCATATGAATTTTACAAGCAGGAAAATACAAAATAATTTAATTTTGAAAACTTCCGCTGAAGGAGCCAAAGATCAACGTTCAGTATGATTAGGGCTTACATGCATACCTGACTTCATACTAAATGATATTCAACAAGACATCTTAAGAGTCTTAGCTACTCTAGAACCATACAAGAAAAGAGTTTTTGGAGACTTCTAAACATTAGCAACTAGGAAACTGTCCATCAAGATTCTTTCCTCTCTCTTCAATGTATTAGGTCATTCAGAAGGGAGTGCCTAGAGGGTTTGATATACCTATGCTGAATTTATTTAATAGACCCACTCAACACTTTATATAAAGCAGAACAGACAACTGGTAAAGGACTTCAAAGAACATATTATTAGCATTAAAGTAGGCAAATAGACTAGTTTGTACTACATATTGGACAAAACATTTTCTTAAGAAGAGCAAAATGTTTCAATGTTTAGCACATTGCCTTTTCCTTTACCTTTTAGTAAATTAATCTCAACAGCAGAAGTATGAATTTGACAGCAAGACCATTGATGAGGTAGCAGACTAATTTTAACAGGAATTTCAATCCAAAGTGTAGTAGAAAACCATGACTTTGGGGTCCATGTGTATTAACAACTTTTATGTCCTACATATTGACAGAATAAAAGAACTGCTAAATAGAACAGCATCAGACAGAATATTAGCTTACACTGTAAAGAAAAGCCTTCCTTGCTATGTCCGAGATTGTAAGCTGACTTTGGCTAACAAAAGTAAAAGGAAGTGTCAATAAAGGAAAAAGAAATATTTCCTACCATCCAACAAGCCTATCAATCAGTAATGACATTGGACAAACACTGATAAAGTCTGTTTTACAAAATTCTGCCAATTTACTACTAACCCTTTAAGAGTGTAGCTGTACATGATTTGTTTAATGGGGAATTTCTAAGTTTTCCCAGGTATAACTGTCGCATTCATAATCAGGCTAGGAAAATCATGATTACTAGTCACTGAACTAAATATTTTGACTTAAAAAATTCGAAAATTTATGCATGATTAATAAGGCTGTGCTTGATTAAGCTAACCATGATTAGCTAAAGGTTGATCCTTGTTAATGAAATTAATCATCTAGGATATCACTCAGGGGCCAACGTCTCTTATCCAATTAAAAACCATCATTTGTTAGTTTTGCCAACTATGTTGATGGCCAGTCTGAACATGAGAGAATCATCATGCAACCAGCGTTGGAGATAAGCAGGTAAAACTCTGTAGGCAGGAACCCCAAAACAGGGAGAGTAAACAGTCGGAAATTAGGGAGTAAAGAATATAACAGAAAAGGGGAATAAGCAAACAAGAAGCATCTTCCAGGTTTCCAATTTATTGTTCATGATTAAGAAGCTTCAAGTTAAATGCTGATTGAATGTTCAGAGTTGAATTAGGGTTGGTCCCTGGTTTTAGTTGTATTTTCACAAATTTCTATTACTTGAGTTGCGAGGCCTTTACGTCTTAATCTAAATGGCATGCACCGTAGTGGATGCAAAACTCTTTGGGTTTTATGCATATTCCCACACCCTCTTTTGTACACATCAATCATGTGCAATTTTGTATGGCTAGAAGTGTAAATTTGAGGAGGTGATGATGAGTTATATTCCTAGAATGAATCCAACTGTTGTTAATTATGTACAGTGGCTGCTCATCTTGAACTTTGGGAATTATGATAAGTAAATACTGAGCTTATTGAGTTGGATGCAAAGGCAAGGAAAGTGAGGAGGCGTGTCTATCAAAAGCAGGGCAATAGGCTGCTGTAAGTACATATGTAAGAGGTTGGGAGAGGAATCGCCAATTGATTGATCTCAATGGGCTTGATTTAAAATTAACCTCAGAGCTCTATTGATATCTAGTTTGAGTGATGTGTGCAAGTTGCTTATTTTCCTTATACAAAGTCAATTAGTTAACTTCTGTTAGGGAACAAGGATGTTAAGTACATCCTAATTCTTACAGTTACAAGCTCAAACAAGATAGAGGACCTGCACAGGGAAGAGTCCAACCTATGAACCTTTTTATAATATTTCGAGCCCATTTTGATGTAGATGAATCATAAGCTTTTTGGTGACGAGGGGCATAATCTGGACATTAGAACAAAGAACCTTCTCAATGTTCTCATAACTAAAAGGAATATTTTGTTCCGAGCTGCATTCTTTTGTGGACGGCATGTGTTATCACAGATCTCATCAAAATTGATTACTGGGTAAAAGCAAGAAAGAGGAAAAAACAGCTCAGGAAGCAACTTCTGAACTCACCCTTTCAAATGCTGCTCTTGCAGTTGGGCTTGAAGTTGGTGATCAGCTAGTATACCAGATGAACCGAGCGATGCAAGTTTTTCCTTCAATACCGATGCTGCTTAAGAGATCATAGTCAGCAACAAAAACAACAGTTTTGTATTCATTTTAAAACAACAGTTTTGTATTCATTTTACAGTTGAAATGAATGAAATACTGTCCAAAATTCAAGTAAATGATTAGGCCTATAAGATCTCTTAGAAATGTCATAACTTGAATCAGTATATAGTTAAACAACATTGGCATTCCAATCTACACCTAGCAAAATGACAGGTCAGTTAAAGTTTCCCATACAAACACCTTTGAGAGATTAAGAATTTCAATTGCTTTCATGGTTGAAAACACTGGCAGCAGAGTATATATTGCCTCAGGAGTTGGCTAATTCTCTTCATAGAAGTATGTCAACTTGGAATGAGATACAGCTATCCAGCAAACTCTTCAAATGAAATAAGTCCAAATATGAATTTGAATCACAGTAAAAATAGATAACAACCAGGAGATACAACCAAAACATATCAAGCCGGTTACCAGAACAAGTGAGTGGCGTCTTATCTGCCACAAGGCTAGCAAAAATATATTATCCATATCATAAAATCTGATTAAGCAATCACCTGACGATCCCCTTGCACTTTGCAAAACAGCGAAAAGTTGTTTGCGCCCCTCTCTAGTGTATGCAGCTCTGTTCTTGCGATTGTCTCCACCACTCATGCTCTATTCAGAAGAATAAAATCTTTTATTAACCATTGAATATATCTCATTATCTAACCCATGTCTGATGAATACGAGCACTATGTTTGTTTTCAGTTTTGGGAGCATTTCCCGAGACAAGACAAAACACACCCAATATTT
Source organism: Sesamum angolense (assembly GCA_034509725.1). Lineage (NCBI taxonomy): Eukaryota > Viridiplantae > Streptophyta > Magnoliopsida > Lamiales > Pedaliaceae > Sesamum > Sesamum angolense. The sequence goes on from JACGWL010000010.1 coordinate 3,147,139, forward strand.
TTTTTGTTTTTTACACCTTATCTACGTGTTTTTGTTTTGAATTTTCTATATATAATATATATATATACATACATATATATATAAATGTAATATAAAACAGACATGATTTGATGATTTTTGTCTCCAAAAAATACAGCATTAAACATACAACATTTATGTATATAAATATTAATACATAAAAATATATATAAAAGATATATGATTTGACAATGAACAGTGATTTTTGTTTCCCAAATCCCAACATCAAACACCTTTTTTAAAATATTTTAAATTACCACAAAACACAAATCCAAACATACCATCTACCTCCAACACACACTTGTCTATCTTTGTTTTTTCTCTCTCTATCTCCAAAACACTCCAAAACACGAGACCAAACACTATGAAGGATTCTTACTGCAAAAAGTAATGCTGCCAGATTCAACTTCGGATGCACTTCCAAACCCCTTATTCGCGGGAGTGGATAAACAGCTGCTCCGCCTTGCTGAGATAGAATACGTGGGATGTCGATAGATTCAATAGCTGCAGAATAAGATATGAACAGAATCAATAAGAGAATATACACAGCAAAGAGAAATTGAATGGATAGGACTAGGATAAAGTAATACTCATCGGAAGATTAAGATAAGGGGAAAGTATATTTGATTTTTCCTATCTTAATTCTTGATAAGATCAAGATCAAAACATTAATCAATTGATTACTTCAAGATGCATCTCATAAAAGTATTCTTTTCTTCATTGACCAAATCTGAATAGGAAAAGACTTAGATAAGAAGGTAACTAATTAACAATCGCCAAAAATATTCTCTTAATTGTTCATGATTGCACAGTTCAGACAATCTTGGCAACATTACCAACAATACAAGACAAAGGAGGCAGATATAATTAATCAAAACTGAAAAGATTAGAGAAAACAGGAAACAAGAATTACTTTAATGCAAGCGCAACCTTGGCCAGAAGGAAGGATAAAAAATAACTCAATACCTACTGAACCTCAATAAGCAAGATGTATGGAGATAGACCACTGAAATAGCATCTTTGCCATATCATCACAGATTGCTCTATAAAGGACAAGTACAGTGCTCAACTAACCAGCAGGCTCAAAAAAATTTGCTTGTACTGGAGGTCTGTTAGGATTCACAATTACTCGAGTCTTCCACACTAGAATATTTCCATCTTTGGATAAAGTGACAAGCAACCGCAACACTGGGAGCCAAGCAACAGATGCGATTGGTTGTGAACCCACTTGCGTGCTAGAATTGCATGTAAAGAAAATGTATGTTATGATTCAAGAACAAAGGATGGAAATGCTCCCAAAAAATTAAGACAACAAACAATATAGTGAAAATACTGAATTCACAAACAGTCAAGGTGAGAAAAATTCCTAAGTGCTGGAGGCTAAGAGCCATCTCAACTTACAAATAAGCTGGAGACTAAGAAAGGAAATTATGCCATCTCAATTCCTTATCAGAAAATTGCATGGGCAGCTTTAGAAACAGAATTTACAAAGCAACAGGAAAATATTGCAAAATGCAAAATGATATATAGGAGAATTGCAGACATGAATAGAATGACAAAATGGAAGAGCCACCATAAAAACAGTGGAAATGTGCACTAAGAGCGAACAGCTTTACAAAGTGTGTGTTTCTCTACAGATTATCAATCCCAATAACCCCTCCCAAGAAAGATCGCCAAGAGAATGTTGTACCAGAAAAAAAAATCATGAGGATAGTTAACTTACATGCCAATCATCAAGGGTCTTTCAGTGGATACATCCCATGCCAAAAGTGTGCCACGTCTATCACCAACAAAAATCCATTCCAGTGTTGGATGAAAGGCAAACGCTCCAGCGCCCTGTAGCCTGATAGTGTTATCAACTGCAAAAGGCATCGACAAATTAATAATCCAATGGAAAGGAAATATTTCACAGAAGCTAAATTAACATATATTTCGGCCTGAAAAAGAGTAGATGGCTATAGAAGTGCTTTTCAACTCTTACGCTGTAGAGTATACTGAACAGCATACGTATGGATATTGTAAGCTCGAATCAAGCCATCTTGATAAGCCACATACTGATAATTGAAGAGAAGGGACAAATATCAGCTCCATCAATGCTAGGTACAATTTGTTACAAGCAAATAATACAAAAACCATTTGGTATGACAAAAACCATTTGGTATGTCAAAAAGCCACATTCCAATTGAACTCTTACCAAAGCATGGAGCCGAGGATGGCAAGCGAGATTGACTATAGGTTTCTTCAGGTCAGTCTTTATTTTTGTCGGTGCTTTCCCCCCTTCCACAGTTCCAACAACTTCATGCAAGCAATAGTTCAAAATTCAGGATAATGCACATAAAATAACTTGGATATACTTCATTAGTAATTATTCACCAGGATAAACAGTGATGTAATGCTATTGGATTGTTGGAGAAGAATGGCAGCAACAAATCAGTGGTCAAAGAGATTCGGGGCATACTAAAAGTAACTACTCTCTATGGTTCTTGAGAAAATTAAAACTAATATCCGCATCAGAATCATGGATCTGCATGAGTGGTTATTCAGAACGTAAAAAGATTATGTGGCAGAGAAGTAGTGAAGCACCGCAAATTAGTTATTCCAACACGAATTTCCTTGAAAAGTTAGGGAGAGAATGTTTTGCTTTCTTTACAGAAGCTCTTACATTATCATCACAGACAGGATGAAATGGACTTTGTGAAGAGTGAAGACTGTTATCATCATAGAGACACACACAACCTTTGCAGATTCCTAATTAGACAATGTGCCCCTAGGATCCGCATCTTCACCAAATTAAGGAAATCCCTACTGTTTCTGGCACCTCTTACATTGGGTATAAACTAACAGCGACAGGGCCATTATCATATTTTCCTAATACCATAATTTTAGGTGATGCTAGAACTACTAACATGATCAAATGAGGACGATTGCCATCCAGTGGAAATAAATCTTCCCCCAGGGACCACCCAAAAACAGATGTAAAGAAAGATAATAATTGGGTTGTGGCCAAAATCAGAGAGGCAGATACATAGATAGGTGGACATTAGATAGATGGATGGATGCATGAATGGTAATGACTTCTACTGCACCACAACAAATTTGGATATTCTTTGGCATTGGCATTTATTTCTTCAGTGCGGACTTCAGCAAATAACGTAGTATGCCCATCCATTTGCATTAATAATTGCCATATTTGTGGCAAGCCAAATCTCTGTGCCACTTCGCCATGTCTTGTAAACTTCCTTATTTGTAAAAAAAAAGACAACTATTTGGTTTCTCCCATTGCATGCTTTCCGTCCTCCCTCTTCTCCAACCCCCACCCCCCATTTGCATTTGTTCTCCATATGCAGGGGAGAAAATCTCCTCATTCATTCATGAAACAAAGAATGTACAAAAGAAATTAGATGAGATTGGCTCAACCTGTTACACTCATCTTCTTATGGAAACCAAAAAACACAACAGGTTGAAGAGGAGTCAAGGCGAGATGGACTTCCGTGTCAATAGATATTTGTTCTGTCCTCTTCTCAGGCGAATGTAAGACACAAGTTTGTTCGCTGTCAAAGTCACATGCCCGGATCGTACAATCCTGCAATGAAGTAAATGGTCCACATGTGAAGAGAAGTCAGGTTTACAATTATCATCATCCTAGAATGAGAGGTTATGAATACTAAAGCAAAAACTGAATAAAAAGTATAAGACAAAAATGTGGTCAGACAAAGATAAAACTGAATTAGAAAGAACACAGCTGAAGCTCTAGTACAAGTGGATACTGAAAGAGAATACAAGTAAGAAGAAAGCAAAAGATTTGCATTACAAGTAAATGCTGAGACATAATATTTACAACAAAAAAGATAAAAATGAAAATATGATCATTATCACATAATGAACTTTAGTCCAACCATTTCCACAGGGCACTATAGTTTAGGAAGTAAATGCAATATAGGAATCCAGAAGTGAGAATAAAGATTTACAGTTTTTATCAGTTAAAGACTAGTCAGAAATTTTGGCAGTTTAGCAGCTAAGCAGTTGGAGAGGAAGAAACACCCCATCCCCCCACCCCAGGTCCCCACCTCACAAAAACGTGAAGAAAGAACGGCAATAGTGGACAAAGAAAAATCCAATTTTCAAAGGCATTGATTTCCACCAACAACCTCCAAAACTCATGTCTCTCTATTATTCCATAACAGCTCTCAAAACCCAACTGGAAAAACAAAGTCTTCACCATTACAGCTAAAACGAATGAAAATGTTGATGCTGTGAGGAATTTAATCCATAAAAACTGATGTCCAGTCACATAGAAGTATTGACATGAGATCCACAAATAACCCCACAAATCCAACACGAACAGAAGCAGAGGTGACAAAACAGGCTCTAAAACCGGTATATAACTTTGGAATTATGAGAATTATCTTTGAAATTGACTCAGCTAAGTGGTGAGAACAAGCCCTAGTCCCATTCAAACAGCAGAATGCGCCTCAAGAACAACTATTGAGAATGCAAAGAACATTCTCCACACTTGGCCATCATGGAAAGTTAAACATACTAGGAAGCAGTCCAACACTGGCAGATGCACTCTTGAACATATGGGCCTATCATCCAAACTTCTGTGGCTTGCTAACAAGCCCTGTACTAATTCTCTCTTCTCTTGGTTGTTCCTCGACTCTTTTGACATGACCTACCAATTGCTTTCTGTCTGTCATTGGACTGATTTAATTATCAAAATGAAAGTATTGACACAAGATCAGTATATAAGCCAACTAAAAGAATTCATATGGATTGTTTGTCACCGAATTCTCTCCCTTATCCTCACAGCAAGTCTATGAGAAGAAAAAGGATGGAAATGTTTTCAGTCTTCTGTTTTGGAGAAGTGCAGTGTGATGGCACGCCATCCTATAATACTTCTCGCCTATTTTATGTTATACAATTGATTCCCTCCCTCTCCATACATATTACTCCCTTACTTCTCTGCAACGAAATGCATACATCTCGGTCACAAATTGTAGTGTTTCATTATACCACATTCCAAACAATTCAGGTACTTCTCTAGTTAATTCCTGAACTTCAATTAAGGTCCTAGTTAACATGTAAAGCTGACTAGAGAAAGCCGTTTCTTTTATTCTCAACTCCACTTGTATTCCTACTCACTGCAGTTGTTGATTACTTAAAATGAAAATCAACTAGAAAAACTGAGCACTAACCTCAAGTATAGCAATCACTGAATGGGTAGCAGTGGGGCTATACGCCATCCTAACAACAGGTGAGCCTATGTCCACAGACGCGATCTTACTTCCCGTATACGCATCAAACTCTGTATGCATACAAAAAGAATTTACTTGCCCATGTTTTTATATCATATTGCTAGAGATGGTGGGGGAAAAAAAAAGGAGCATATGTAAGCAAGCACACCGATGATGTGAGTGCCAACGGCCGCGGAGACGAGTGCCTGAGTCGGGTGGAACGCCGCCGCATGAGGTTGCAAGGGTTTGGAGCTCCGACCCGCATGCCGGAGATCCAAATGCTGCACCGTCGCCCACTCCATTGGAGGATACTTTCAGCTATCTACCCCCCGACTTAAAGTCAATACAAAATCAGAAACGGATCCAGTTGAAACATATATATCTAAATTAAGTACTTATTCCTTCTACACAACACGGATCGTTCGGGAAATGCATCAAAAACAACTGAAGAGTCTCCGGATCGGGACACCGCAATCGAAGTTTCACGCTGCCGGAAGGAATTTGGTGGCAAAAAGAACTATCTGAAGCTATCTCCAGAAGATTTATCAAATGAATTTGGCAATTTGGATCCACCAAGCCTAAAGGTTTTCTCTACAACATCGAGGCGCTTTCAGCAATGCTTGTGTATTGATGCAAACATTCTAATGTCTGCGATTAAAAGACAATGATACCCTTCAGATGAATTTTGGAAAAGCAAATGAAGAGAAGAGATGCTTGTAATTAAGGCCCAACATAGTTTCTTGGTTGAAATTTGGGTCTGTAGGCCCATAAGGCCTGGACCAAGCCCAGTGAACAATGTATTGGACTTAAATATCTTTGATCCACTCCCAATATTCTTTAATATGACAAAACTCGCCAACAAATTGAACAAGGTCTCCCCAACTTGACTTTCCATTTAACGATGAGCCTTAATGCCGGTAAAGGACTTGGTTGGTCGAAATAACAATAATGAGTTGGTCGCAAAGACCACACCTCGTACGTCCTCAACGGAACCTATCGAGACCATTCTTCGTGTAAAGTAAATTTGTCGATCTTGACCATTGCTTTGCAGATCGATCGATAAGAAGAACGTGGTTCTCTTCTCTTCATATTGATTCTCTTCATGAAGGGCCCAAAAGGACTGGACCAAGACAAGAGGAGAGTCTATTAAACTTAGCCCAACTCTAATGATGGTTCTCACTTGGTCAATTGGGGCAATGATTTGAAGTTGTTGCATGTCACTGTAGGGCCGGGCCCTGGGGCTGGGGGTTACTTCACACCACAAGTACAGTGATGCTGATCTCACATCAGAGAATGGCGTGGCATGAGCATCAGAGAGAGACTCTGCCCCTCCTACCCCAAGTGGTCAACTGATGCCATTTATAAAGGTAGCCCAACAAGCAATGGAAATAAAGATGAACGGTACAAATGCTCCCCAATCATTTGTATATTCAAATTCTCATCATCACCGTCCCTTTCGATCCTTTTCCACTTGTCCTTTTTCCAAATTATACCCCTGTCTATGATTGTAATTATTTTGAATCGAGCCCAATATATTATTATTATTTAAATTTTAGCTCAGCTGGAAATTTGTATTTAAATTTAGTTTGATTATTAATTAATCAAGCTAATCAAATGTGTTCTAATTATATTTATAGTAGATTTCTATAATTATGGTGATTTTTCAGAGAAATTTATTGTAATTTATCTTGATTTTAATATGAGTCAATTTCAAATATCTCCGAGTACTTTTTTTTATTATTATTCTTAATTTAATTTAATGTATTAAATTCAAGTCAAACTTAGAAATTTATAAAATAAAATATTTTTGTCATAGATGCCGACGCCCAAGCCACAGCCTTAACGTGAAGACGGCGGACGGCCCCTAGCTAGCTATCATCCGACTCGGCCCCAGCTCATCCCTGCAACTGCAACTCTCTCCCCTTACATTAACTTTCAATCCGCCATTTAATGTTAACTTGTCTCTATTTATGTATTGGATACCAAGGAAATGGACGTCATTGAACACTGGGATGTTGATAGAATGTGTTGACAATGACCACACACCATTGCCCAAAATTCTCCATATTCTTTTTTCCCTTTTCATAAAAAATAATTGTGCCCTTAACTGAGATTAAAAAAAAAATAATAATTAAACTATCTTCCCTAAGATTTGGTGTAATTACACATAAATCCCTGTAATTTGAAAAACTATATCTAGCATCCATTAAGTTTGCTTTCGTCTAATAAATTAGTCCATCTATTAGTTAAAATTAACTAAATTTGTTGATATTAATAAAAAAATTGAATGAAAATTTATATTTAACCTCAATTGACTTACTACTAAGTTATTGCAGGTCAAATAAATCTTTTTATGATCAAATTACCCTCATACGTCTTCATGTGTTAATGCATATGAGGAGATATATCTTTACCGTTATAAAGGTAGTTTAGTTCAAAAAAAAATATTTGACCTACAATTAGTCAATCGAGAGTATATATCTATCTTTATTTAGTTTTTCTATTAATATTAGCAAATTAGCGAATCTTGACTAATGAAGAGACTAATTTGTTAGATAGAAGCAAACATCATGAGTGCTAGATGTAAACCAAACCACAGGAGGTTTACGTGCAATTACACCAAACCTTAGAAGAGGAGAGTGTAATTATCCCAAAAAAAAATAATTGAAAATGACTTGATTCCACTTGTTGATCGAATATAAAATTGAGGCAATTTTAATGTAAAACATGGGTAGAAAATAAGAAAATAAATTAAATACACAATAAATAAATTTACACAGTTCGAGAATTATATCAATTTTTATAATGAATAGTTTTTTTTTGTTTAATTTTTAATAATAAAAATGTCAATCCACCTACTAATAATTATACTAAAGCATCTGTAATATACAATGTAGGCAAGTGTTTCATATATTGAGAAGAGTTTGAGTGGCTTATACGTCCAAAGTTTTTTATCTCACTACGAGGCCATACAAAGTCAAAACGAACAATACCTCACGAGTTGAACACTGATTGAATCGCAAGCCACCTCACACTGTAAAATTACAATTTACTTTTTATAATATATAAGTATATGCTAAAATTACAAAAGACTAAGTGTATAGTACTCCCAATCTTAAAATCCTACCTTGCCACGAACGCGATATATGCTATTTAGTATTAATGTTGGGTAAAACTTTACACTCCAAACAACTGTCGGAAGGGAAAAAATCTTAAACATAGTAGCCCATGCATGCTTGATTTATCAATAATTTCTAGCTGAGGAAGAGGGTATCAAGATCAGAAAAGACACCATGCTCTTGATTCTTTCCACATAAAATCATAACTTTATAAGTCATGCAATTAATAACCACCATGAAATAGAAGAAAGAAGAGGGGCCTGCAACCAGCTAAGGTGGAGAATTTAGTTCTGGTAGTGTGGGAGCCACCATTGAGACACTTTTGGTACGCCTGATGCTTATCCAAAAAAAGAAAGCAATCACGAATAAAATAAATAAATAATCAAAACGAAAAATGATTTTTGTTGCATCAAATCAATTACAGAATAAATACAATATACTTGTTATGTAGTTAATTATTTTTCTTTAACTATCTACTAATTACACAACAAATCATATAATTGAGTTGGATTTGACCAAGTTTTGATCATTTTTTTTAGTTATAGATCAATCACACTGCAAGTGTATTATACTTTGAGCCGTGAACCCTGTTGTTGAAGTTATTGTATTTGGTGAAGGAAGTTAGGATATAAAGTGTGGTGTCGGCCAGAAAAGGAAAGCCACCTTTCCTGATATAGAATTATAGATTGTCTCTGCTTTTTCTTCTCACTGTTGGAAACAACCAAAACCCATTCTCACTTTTCGCGAAAATACATGTACTAGAAAGAATTAAGGACCAGAATAGAATTTAGTAAAAATAGGAGGGAATTAGGTTATTTTTATATATTTATTTGATGGAACTTCTGGTTGGTAGTGTTGGTGTATGGCCATTACATTTTTGAAAGCGACTGATTTCTAACTCTTGGACGGGTTGGCGAAATTAATAGAATTGAGGAGAATCATACCAAATATTTTAGCTAATAATTAATTGAAATTAACTAATAAACATTATATTATATATATAATATACACACATTTTCTGAATTTAAAAAGTACGTATAATTCATACATGTATGTCAGTGTATAAAATCTCGGGTGTCGTATATGTGTTTTGACCCACAATGACAATATATGAAGAGATTCAAATACTAATTCTTCGCGTTTTACTTTTTTTATTACTATATCTAGAGTTTTCACACACATGTAAATTATTATTTTGTATATCGTTGGAGCTAAAGAAATATTTATCATAATATGTTGTTTGTTATTGATTATTGTGGCATGTAATCCTCGCTGCTCTTTGTAAATTTTTAAAGATTATGGATATGCACATTTAGGTATCCTACCTTAGACCGTAAATTCATATCCCTGAATTCTTTTGAAAACCGTGGATAAAAGATAGTATCAAAATAAATTGGTAAAACATAAATCATAAGGCGTTTCAAATGCTCATTATAGCAGAAATCTTGTGTGTGTTCTTGATCACGCAGTTAAGTAAATATAAAAAGTTGGGAAATTGAATAGATCATACGCCTACTAATGGGGAGCATTTTTGGCACCTTAGAAAATCGGTGTAATTGTTGTTATATTTGTTATCGTAATATTTTTTTTAATAAAAGATTGAATGTCGGGTTTAAATAAAATACCATTCATTTAATTTACCCAAAATTTTAAGAATTTGACCTGAAAATATGTATAATTAAAAATAACAATATTGTATCCTTGGTTTTATCAGAAAAAGGATGATAGTCAGTAGTCACACATTCAATATTATCGGACCACCCCACATGGTGGCTTCAGAAGGCACATGGTCTCTTCCAATTATTATTGTCCAGTTTGAAATTAAACTGAAATATTTACGTAAATTAATTACTATGACTCAACATATCACAGTTAATATTAAAATTTCAATCAATCAATGAACACTTTAGATCTTGTGTATTTGAGGTGAAGGGTAAATTATAAAGGGTTTTTCTTGAGATTTGTCTTAATTATAAATATTCGTTTATTATTCGAAAAATTATAAATATCTCTCTGAAATTATAAATATCTTAACGAATATCTCATTGTAACATCCCATTATCAAGAGATTTTGTTTTATAATTTCATAATAATATTTATAATTTTTTAAATAATAAAAAATATTTATAATTATAAAATTTCAAAATACTTCCTTGCACATTTTTTTTTTGGGATAATTATGCTCTCCTCCCCTGAGGTTTGTTGTAATTATACCTAGAGTTCATGTGGTGAAAAATTACATCTAACACCCTTGAGGTTTGGTTCCGTCTAACAAATAAGTCAATCCGTTAGCCAAAATTCACTGAATTTGCTGATATTAAAAAAAAAAATTGAATGAAAATTGGTATTTACCCTCAATTGATTGATTACCAACTTATTGCAGGTCAAATAATTTTTTTTGGACTAAACTAACTTTTTAACGGTGAAAATATACCTCTTCAAATGCATTAACGCGTGAAGACGTATGACTGCAATTGGGTTATAAAAAGATTTATTTGATCTACAATAAGTCGGTAATAAGTCAACTATGGGTTAATATAGATTTTTTCTGGTTTTTTTGTTAATATGAACAATTTCAATGAATTTTGACTAAAGGGGGGACTTGTTTGTTATATGAAAACAAACTTCATGGTTGCTAGATATAATTTTCCAAACTATAGAGAGTTTATGTATAATAATACCAAATATGAGGAGAGGGATTGTAATTATCCCTTTTCTTTGACATAACTTTTGTGTAATTTACCCTAGGGTGTGTTTGGCAGGGGTGAAAAATAGAGGAATAAGAGAAGTTGAAGTAAAAATTGATGTATAAGAAATAATCTTGCGTTTGTAAGGAGGAAGATGGAGGTCAAGTAAAACTCGATGTATATGAAACTCCTTCGAAGTCCAATTTTGTTTTCGTCCAAAATTAGGCTGAAAAGTGGAAGTATAAGGTCAGAAAGACAAAAAAGTACAATTTTTATTTTTATCTAATGTATTACCCATATATATCTATATATAAAAATTTTCTCTCCAATTCTTCTCTCATTTTCGCTGATAATACCGTACATAATTGACAAAGAAAAAACAAAATCGCTGAAAAACTACTGTATCAAAGTCAACAATTAGGTAAACAATCTTGTTAGTAATTTTTATTTATTTAAACTAAATAGTTTAGAATAAATGAACATACTTATTTTGATAAATACTTTTAATAAAAAAATATTCTTATTATTATTTATTTATTAATAATTTTTAAAATTTTTAATATACTAAAATTATATTACTATAATATTAATTTATTTATTTTTTGATACAAAGTGAAGAGAATGATAATTCAGTAAAATTATAAAAGTTAATATTTTCTTCTCAATCTATATTTTGCATACCAAACAAGAAAAAATATTTAAAACTTACTCTCCTTTCAATCATATCAAACAACTTAAAGGAAAGCTTTTCCTCCCACTCCTCCTTCCACTTTCCTTCTTCGCTCCCTTACACCCTTAGTGTAGGTGGAGGGGGGAGGGGGGTTGGTTCCCCATGACTGTAAATTTGGGGTTTCCCATAGCAAGTGGGGTTTGTAGGCAGTGGAAAGGAAAATTGGAGCCGGTCGGTTGGCTTTCAACGTGGACTCCATGCACTTCCCATGCCCTCGTCATCTAATCACATCATCTATATTTCAATTATGACGTAATATTTTTTATAAAAAAATTAATCATATAATAAATAATTATATTTATTGTGTATTTAAGTATATCTGAATTGTAATTTGAATTATAAAGAATCCTCGTATAATTATTATGACCACATTAATTAATACTCAGCACCAAACTGCAGCCATATTCATGAGAAAATTATAATATTAGTCCATAAGGTTATTTGCAAGTTTCATCTGATATTTTTTAAAATTGTTCATTTTAGCCTATATATATATATATATATATATATATATATATATATATTATATGCAAAATTAGTTTTCTTAGGTTCGAATAAAAGGGCAGGGAGGTATAGCAAAAATTTTAAAATTTGAACTATTGATCTCGCATGCATAACAAGTTTATACATAACTTATACTCTTTCAAATAATAGTTCATGGTCGAATCACAAAACATTTATGAAAAGAGTATTTATATTATACTTTACGTACTTCAATTGGTGTAGATAATAATATAAACGCTTTCAAGCTTTATCTAATTATGAATAACTGTATTGGATTTACAGAGCTCCAAACATCACTTTTCTAATAGTGTCTACACCTCATATCTTCATTGGCATATGGATTCGACGCTGCTCAATCCCAAACACCTTGCTTTCATTGATTCCTCCAAGAAACCAACGAAAAACACACCTTACTGATATAGTATGTTTGATGTAAAAGTTCTATCCTGATAAAAAAAAATCCTAATTTTTTAAGTAGTAGAGTTTGTGAAAGGGTTTACATGTCTTCCTCTTACAAAGTCATTAAGGAAAAAGTATCTCCTCTTCTACAACACAAAATCGCCAGGGGTACAAGTGCTATTGTGGAGAGATCGATCAACTCGATTGAAGACTTCTTCGACATCTAATAATCTGAATATAAAATTTTGCCTATATTGTTGTTAATTTTGTTGGATTCCATTCGCATTCTAGTTTCTGTTTATTATGTCTTTAATTTTTTTGAACGATTGTCGCACGTTGATATTTTAGATATAAAATCGTGGTATTTAACTTCATGTGCAATTTAATGAATTATGCTTTTATGTTTTTTAATGTCTATAATATAATTTACATAGTGTAATACTATGTTGCTCCAAAATTTATTTTTGGTAACACCAACAATTAAGGCCGCATTTATTTCGAGTGATTAGCCATGATACTTTTTTTTTTCATTTACTTTATTTTTTATCAGCTCGTGATTAGTGTTTCAAACTCGATATATGATGTGATTTTTTAATGATTGTAATCACAATTTAATACATCACATTTTAATCACATCACTCAAAGTAAATGTGACCTAAAATAAATAAATTATCACTACCTGCACATAATACACAACAATCTACTAAGCGACGAATATCAAAATAAATAATTAATCGCTCTGTATATAAACACAATCTGTTTTTTGGAGATAATTCCATATCATCAGCCAAATTATACTAACAGTTATGTGCTCTTTTCGTCAAAGAATTAATGGTTAACCTAATTTCACACAAAAAAATAAAAATAAAAATATGAGATTAAAATCGGCTATTTTCACAAGTATGGTACGAAACTTGCAAATCACCCATAATGTTGGACTAATATTGCAATTTTATATGATGTTGATATATGGAGTGTATAGTGGTTTACTTTCCTGTGATATTAAAAATGAACAAATTATTCCTTATAAAAAAATTATAGCAATTTATTCTATGTACTTTTTAACATGAATCAAGGGGAAAAAAAAATTTTAGTCCATTAACTTGGTTCTCGTTCAATTTTGGTCCACTAACTATGATAATTATCACATTTTCTACACTAACTTTGAAAAATGGGTCAATTAGGTACTCCGATGGCATTTTGGGCGGAAATTGCTGATGTGTCAATATTTTCCGGTGAAATAAGCCATGTCATCGTCTGACATGTTTGATGACGTGGACTTATTTTTTAACAGGTGTAATTTTAGTCCACTAACTTTCTCCTGGTGTAATTTTAATCCACTAACTTTGTCCTCATACAATTTTTGTCCATTATTTGAATTTATTATCTATACTATATAAAAAAAAATCCATTTTCACTCACAAATGACGGGTTACTTACACCACGACACCATTTTTTAAAATTATAAAAAATATCATTATGTAATTTTAACCACCCCTACTCAAATTCTTCTTCTAGTCAATATAATTTATGCTATTTATCTATACTAATATGAAAATTTCACTCACACCAAATTCTTTTTGTGTTGGTAATATTTCTAAATTACTTTTATATTATTTTATTTATTTATTTATTTTTTGAATATGATGTGTTGGTTTATATATCTTATAATTCTTATTTAAAATATAGTTTAAAATATAAATAATTATTTATTATATGCACGTAGGGTGGACGTGCCATAACAACTAGATTTATATAACATAATTTAAATAAAAAATTAACCCACCCACCCACCCTTCCGCTCATTCTTCGAGAATTAGAAAATTTTCAAGTTTGAATTTGTTCATTTGGAATTTATATTCTTCTACTTCATTTTTATTTAATATAAATTTTTTTTCTCTCTTTTTTTTTATGTCATTCCCTAAGTCACATAAGTTTGATCCTATAGAATTTGTAGCCCAAAAAGAAAAGAAAGCTTAGTACAATTGGGCGACCGTCGTCGTCCAACGCACAATTGGGCGACCACCATCGCCAAGTTGTGTGTTGGGGGCGAGGCGGGGGGCTGGGTGTTTGAGGGAGGTGGGTGGGTTATTTTTTTTTATTTAAAATATATTATATAAATAATAAATTTAAATAATGGATAAAAATTGCACTAGGACAAACTTAGTGGACTAAAATTACACCAGGATAAAGTTAGTGGCCTAAAATTACACCTGTTAAAAAATAAGTCCACGTCATCAGACATGTCAGACGATGACATGGCTTATTTCACCGAAAAATATTGACACATCAGCAATTTCTGGCCAAAATGCCATCGGAGTACCTGATTGACCCATTTTTCAAAGTTAGTGTAGAAAATGTGATAATTATCATAGTTAGTGGACTAAAATTGAATGAGAACAAAGTTAATAGACCAAAATTTTTTTTCCCTGAATCAAGTTACACTAAAGAGGTAACTTGATTCATATTAAAAAATATAAAAAAATAAATTATTAATTATTTTTTTATTGAGGATAATTTATTTATTTACACGTGGAATTGCTTGCATATTTATTCACGCAGTATCTATGTTCCTGTATCTATATCTATATATATATATATATATATATAGGGTATGTAAGTGTATGTGGGCATGGAAGCAGTATAGTTGAGACAGCAATTGCTCAGATTTTGGTTGGCATAATTATCTGTACGTTGTTTTTATATTTGGTTGTGGGTTTGGTTGTTGCGTAGCAGTTTGTTGTATATACATAGCCCGCCTCGCCTCTGTACATACATACATATCTAGCTAGGATGCGCAGCATGGCGAACTCACCCTCGCCGAAAGGCATCGCTGCCATTGTCGGCGTTGGCGCCAAGCTCGGCCGCTCCATCGCCCGCAAGTTCGCCCACGAAGGCTACACCGTTGCCATCCTCGCCCGCGACCTAGGTCTGTATCTTCACTTCCTGTTCAAGCTTCATCCGACTTCCAAAATATTCCCCAAATTAATTAATCCCATCTATCTCCCACACGAATATATATATATATATATATATGTGAGACAGAGAGAGAGAGAGATATGAAACAATATAGAATGCTGATTGTGTTTCCCTGAATTGCTAGTACAGGTAGGTTATCGAGATTTGCAGACGAGATAGCGAGGGAAGAAAAGGCGCAAGTGTTCGCGATCCGAATCGACTGCTCGGACTCGCGGAGCATAAAGGATGCGTTCGAGGGGGTTCTCTCTTTGGGTTTCGTCGAAGTTTTAGTCTACAACGCCTACCACCCTGTATCCTGGACCCCCACCAGCTTCACCGGCATCCGCCTCGACCATTTCGAGAAATCACTCGCCGTTTCCTCCGTCGGCGCCTTCCACTGCGCCCAACAGGTTTCCCAACAACATAATTTCAAACTCTTAGTCGGTAAATTTTTTTGCAAAAATTAGAGTAGAGTGATTAACGATGTGATTAAATTATCAGGTGTTGCCTGGGATGGTGGATAGAGGGAGAGGGACGATTCTTTTCACGGGCTGCTCAGCCTCGCTCAACGGCATTGCCGGTTACTCGGATTTATGTAGCAATTACATCTACTAATCATATTAATATCAAACTTAAATTCGATTAACACCACGTTAATCTGGTTTTGTTTCTCTAAAATGAAAATGGATTAGGTTGTGGGAAATTTGCATTGAGAGCCTTATCACAATGCCTGGCTCGAGAGTTCCAGCCACTTGGAGTACACGTGGCTCATGTCATCATGGACGGCATCGTCGGCGCACCTAGGTTTGTCTGGTTCCTGAATTTTCCCGATATTTCTCAATCAAACAGCCTAAGTTGTAGTGAAGTTACTAATCTGACTGTCTGCCCAGAACTTTTAAAGATTCTTGATGCATGCGATCCCCGGAATCTTGTTTACTTTTTTCCCAAACCACTTGCAGTCCCTTGTTCATGAACTAGCTGTGCTTAAAAATTTTCCAACTTTCTAGATGTCTACTAAAGATATTCACAAGTAGTTTTCCTGGATAAGATGCATATAAAAGGTTGTGGGGTAAACTAGTGCTATAAAGCTAACCCCAAATTGGGGGTTAAGCTTTTGGTTGTTATTATCAAGTATAAGTGCTACATTGGTATTAATTATGCATCAAAATACAAGGTTCAAAGTGCATATCATGTATCAGAGTCTAATAAGCTTTTTGTTTGTAAGTAGATTCTCGAAATCCTTGGATTTTACAATACAACAGCCTGAATACTAATAATCAAGATCAACATGAAGGACTTCGGAAACATGATAATTTAGTAGTAGTAACTGATGATATGATCTTTCCAATTGTGGGAAATTGGCAGGGGCAGCAGTACGCCGTCAACTTCGCACCAGAGATCGTCGACGTCGTCTGTTGGGGAACAACAACACAGCGGAGGAGGGGACGGTTACATGGACCCGGACGTTCTGGCTCAAACATACTGGCAGTTGCATGTTCAGGACAGATCAACCTGGACCCAAGAGATGGATCTCCGTCCTGGTGGCCCCAGGCTCTATTGAAACAATGCATCTCCAAAGTTGTTAGTTGTTACCATTCTTCATCAGTCTAGTTGATTGCTTATCAGATTGAGTGAGCATAATATGTTTACAAGTTAAAGTAACCATGTCATGTGATATTTAATGTCAGTTCAAATTTCTTGAATGCTGATGTGGACTCTCCGTATCAGTGTTTTCAATGCTTTGACTAGGGTTTGTCTTATGATTGTGAATTCTAGAGAATTGATTAGTTGTGGCCTTGCTAAGTGTGTGTAATTTTCTCGAATCTAATAAAGGTGGGATGATATGATCATCTCATGATGGCGTGGGGCTGTCCAACAGTTGGAAAAGGTCCAGCTTGTACATGATTGGGTGGACTCAATAGCTATTCGTGTTCAAATTCAGTACACACAACCTCTGATTCACTTGATGGTGTATGAAATATGGACCACTCAATGTCATCCGCTTGCTTTTTCTCTTGAGGGTGGTTCTCTATCCCTTAACATTTTTTCCAAACGGAAAACATTCTAACAATTAAGTTAGTAAGTTTATACTTAAGCAGTTAAATCTTGATTTAAGAAAATAAAGCTCAAAACTTTAATATATTTATTATGAAATGGCTGTGGCTGATTTAATGTATTTAATTCAATGAGATTCTCGATTTAATTTTTAACATTCTGACGGAGCTGTTGTGAACAACTTAGACAATATTATGAGAAGATTCATACACTTAAACCAAAAAAAAAAAATGACCTTAAAGCGCACAGCAGGAAAAGTAAATCTGAAGAATATTGTAATATTAAAAGTATGACTACAATTTTAGGTTCAGAATATGGTTTAGTAAAATATCCTATATGTAGCATATTACACTATGATTCAGAGTTCTCCTCCTTGTATTGTGCTGTCCTCATCATGTTAAGGACAATTCATATGATAGAATGTACTATGAGATAAAAAAAGCAGGATGGTGTTGGGATATTTTGACTATCAAGAGCCATCAATTTTATGGTGTAGGCCCCATTGATCCTGGAAATCTGAAAGCAATCATACATGAAGACTATAGACTTGAAATACAATCATCAGCAATCAGAGACAGCCATCCCTCTTCCTTCAATTGCGACAGCCCACAGTACATCAAAGTGGATTCAGGATGTTATTTACTGATATACCATATGTACACAACGCATTCACTTGTGCCTTTGCTCATAGTGGAATTCAATTGTGCAGACATTTTTATAAGTTTTATGCTATGTTCATCGCCTAATACACCTCGGGTATGTTTAATCAACTGATACGTGTTTTAGTTCCTTTTCCCTCTATCTAAAAACAAGGAATGGTTACGTCGTCGTTACATCAAAATATCGATCAATAATTTACACATCTTTTAATAACTATTTTATATCAAGGTTTTAATCAATAATTCAGTACATCTTTTTTTAGTATCAAAATACAAATAGGAATGAAATGACACTACAGATACTCCCTAGCTCATAGAATCATGAGTGCCGACCTCAACCACTAAATGAAGACCTCATCCGCTAATACTTGTTCTACAGAGTCTTTAAACAAATAGCTAAAGCATGCATCAAATGACGACAATTCAAAATCTAAACAAGTTGAACCACGGTTCTAGTGCATTTGTTGGAGGCTCAACCAATACCCAACTCTAATAATTCATGGAAAATGGACACAAATAACAGAAGGGAGGACGACAGAGGACCCGGACAACTAACAATTGTCCGTTGTTGCAGGACTTCAAGGAAACCATCAATTCTCAAATGTCACATAAACAAGACAAATTAGCAATCCAACTTATGTAGCCTAGAAATTGGAAATGCCAATGGATCAAGGAACCTAGTATTAGCAAGTAGAGCAAGGAACATATAATCCTCTATGCAGGAGATGTCCCTCGATTCCTCCTAATGAGGACATAGAAAAGCTTAAAACAGCAACTATGTCGAACTACATGTAAGATGACCCAACTTTTCTCAATTCTAATGGACAGATTTTATTGGAACCAAAAATTCATTTAAACAAAGAGATGAGAACTAAGTGAGGACTCAACTCATATCATCACCTTGTTTTGCTTTTTACAAGATTTCTTTTTGAACTGTTGTGCCTCATGTAGCAAATTAGTCCTCAACACATAGTAGCATCTTTAACAAGATATATGCTGAAATACAAAGTTAACATGATTTATCTGATAATGATTTACAAATGCAGAAAGGAATGGTGAGACGTTCTTCAATGTTACATGTCTGCAGTTTTGAGTCACCAACAAGAACGTGCATTTCCACAGAAAGAGGTTAGCTATAAAATTTTCAGTGCCTTAGTCCAGCCAGATTGCAGACGGGTCCAAGTGCAGGTCTGTTCTTCCAAGTACAAGTGGTTGAGAAGCTAAACTTGAGCATTCCAACAACCAGTTTCTTCAAAGTCTTCATTAAGCATTCCAACAACCATTTCATTACAGCTCAAAAGTCACCAACCGTACGCAGACTGATGAGTGATGGCAACAAAAGCAAAGGCCCTGCGTTTCATGTCCAATCTAAATTTCTGAAACATAAAAGTTACTGCCTATGAATGACTTTTCACCACCATTTCTCAGTCTTACTATATGGTAAGTACTTAAAATACCTAGCATTTTCTCAATTTATATGCATCCTAGTACTGTAATCTTCTTCTTCTGATAGAGGTAGAATTTGATTATTATCCTCCAAAACCTGGAAGCTGTTGCTTAATGTGTCCCAATGCTTACCAAATCAACCAATCTTATATCAGACATGTCTTTTGGAAGCCTTCTGATCACCATATCAAGATTCAGCAGCTACCGATTTGAGTTACACCACAAAATACAACACACGTGGAGCAACAATTGACAGGGATGATCAGCAAAAACTGGCATTTGTTTCCCACTTCAACATTTTAAACCAAAACCCTAAAGCAAAATGGTCAAAATGTTGGCACATACAAAGTAAAACATAAGGGATTGCAGCATAGGTTCATACCATATTATCTCCATCTATGTCTGTCAATAGGTGACGCATAATATGATGGATGGCTGTCCATTAATCTAGGGAAGCGGTTAGACTTCCTTGGTTCATATACATGCTTAGAATGTGAATAGGCAGGATCGACAAAACTGCTATGCCAAAATTCATGGCATTCTGGAACAGGGTTCAGAACACAATTTGGATGAGGATGAGAATAAGGCAAACTAGCTGTGGATGCAGAAGCTCTATGAGAAGGGAGGTGATGCAGTTCTCTTGGCAAAATATCTAACTGAAAGTGGTTAAAGGGTTGGTAAGGATAACTGTATGGCAAAACTGCGGGTTCTCTACCTTGGTTGGTTTGTGTAAGGTTTTGGCTTGTCCTGTGAGATGCAGGACCTCTCAAATGGCCATTTTTCCTTGAACTTGACGTTTGAAAAGGGGGAAAATTCTGACGTGGACTCCGCTGCTTCTTTTTGTGCAACGCCTTTCCATATTCATTTACACAATTCTTCTTCATCTGAGTTGTCTCTCTCGCTCCAGATGGACCTAAATGATGGAAATGCTTGCTATTTTTGGCACCTATCACCACACAACAAAAGCTAATGCTAAAGTTGCACTTGATGCACTGTTTGAAGTATAAAAAGTTAAAAATACTAGTGAAGCTCTCTGTCTTGCAATACAGTGATATATATTCTTACCTTTGCGTGTAATGGATTTATCAGTATTCATCACCGCTTTTGCCTTCCTCATGGCTCTGATATTCCTAGCTGCAGCTCCTCTTTTGTGCTTCTCTGCAAGTACTTCCAATCTTTCTTTCTCATTCTTCCAACGCTGATAAAAAGAGAAAAATGTTTGAGCGTTGTCAACTATAGGACACTATTTTGCCAGGTGAAGATGAATGTACCTGTCTAAATGTCTTCAATTTATAGAGGTTGCGACCTTTCACAAGTAAAGGGTATAGTGGAGCTAGTTTCTTGGTCCCTCTGCTCCACAGCACTTCAACCTGGTTTAATATCAAGAACCAAAAGGAAACTGGGTTAACAGAAAAAGGCATGGCAATTATCAAAGCAGATCAACCCCCATGATGATTAGCCTTCTATATTTGAATTCTCCAATTCCTATCTTCTTGTCTAATATTGGTCTAACCGTGAAGGTATGCTGTTGTCTGGCAACACCGTAGCTTTCCTTTACAATCCTCCCAGCAACAGTTCTCCTCCCCAAATGACTTCCACGCCTCGTCATTTTGTCAAATCTGTTCCAGCTTCCAAGTATTGTCATCAACTGAGAATAAAATGAAATGCAACCGAACCATGTAAAACAATCATAGAGCACTTGTGATTAATACTTCTGATATACTTTCTGGTTGAACAAAACAACATCCCCCTTGCAAACATCGCCTGTGCAGAAGAAAGGCAAGGTGGTGAAAACCAAATAACCGCAAAAGAAGTGTTCCAGGTATTCTTTTTCTTTGGAAACAAAGAGCACAGATTGTTAAGGATACCAGTGCAGTCAATTGTAAATGATGATCTTGGATAAAATGCTTCACCATTCCCTTCTTTCAACCTGTGGCAGAAAAATCACAACATGTGACTACATACACCAAATAGAAACCAAAATATGGAACAATATATTATTCTATAACCCCTTCAGGCCAACTATCACCTTCAGAAAATGATAAGCACTTCTATGACGAATTAAATGTAGTTAGTGCAACAAACTACGAAACATCACTAACAAAAAGAAACTCATGTCTACCTTTAAATTGATATACAAGTGTGAATGGTTCAAATCACATGTACTGTGAAACTACATAGTGATGCGGTTCATAAGTTATAATGTCATGTGGACCACAAAGTAATGCATTAAAACATTTCATGACGACACATAGTTGCAGTGCTTAAAGTCAGTGCCATATTTTTTTAAAACTACAAGCACCAACGATATGAAGCTGGAAATCCATGCTTCTACACGATTACAAAACCCAAGGAAAGCTCCGCAACTAAAGATGCAAGAGCAAACATAGTTTGATACTGTCTGACTGCTACAAAATCCAAGGTTCATATATGTTCAGAGTTAATTACTTATCCATCCCTCCTCAAATGAGCCAAATTTAGCATCCCAATGATTTCCCCACAAAGATGGCATTTAATTGCATTTATTTTTCAGAGGTTTGTTTCAGCAGGATAGTTTCCTAACCCTTCCATTATTCAAAGTCATATGAATAACTAATAACATTAATTGGACCCAGTAATCAAGACAGCATTTACATTAGCACCCAAATGTTCATCACTAAAAGAGAAGGAGAAGTTAAGACTCGCACAGAGAAGCTACATATTTTAAGCTCATAGTAAGCAACCATTCTTCTTTCAACCAACCAGATTCACATTGTTTACCATACGCAGTTGGAAGGCTAGATATCTAGTTCCTTTTCCATTTCTCATCTTTTCTTTTCTTTCTTTTTTCTAGTTGGCTTGCCTCCACTGAAGGAGACAGTGATGATGAACGCTCAACCCCATGAAGCAGAATTCGTTCTCTTAAAGAGATTAGGAAGTGGAATAAAAGAAAAAGTAAATGTACTGTATCTACATTGTTTGTTGGTACGCAAGTTAAGCAGACAGCAGAATGAGGGAGCAGCTCTGTAGCACTGGAGAAGATTTCCTCAGCGAAACTAACATTCACAAAAGATATTAGCCGTGCATGGTATGCAAGAAACCTACTAACCTCCAGTGCTCCTTGATCCTTTCTGTGCACTCTTCTTTACTTCCTGACACTCTCAAACTGTGTTTTCGAAGATATGCTTTACATTCAACCAACTTTAGCTCTTGGAGATCACTCCCCACTGCAGCACGCACACACAGTCATTAAGCCCCAAATAAAGAAAGCATTTATCAATTCCAGAAAAGAAAACAAACCTCGAATAAATTGAATAACTTTTTTGGACATGGCTTCTTCATCATCTTTATCAACATATTCATAGTCACATTCTTCCTCTTCATCGACAGCCTCGCCGTCTTCCGAATTATTCCACTCACTCCCATCGTCGTAGTCCTCATCATCATCGTCATCATTACTAAAGCACCAAGTAGAAAATCAAAAGGTAATCATCAACAATGGAAAAAAAGGAGAGATATAGTATATTCGTACATAAACCGCAAACAACTGGACTTATACTCTATTAGAAGAACGACGAGTTCCGAAAATACCAAGAAGTGGAAGAACTGATCTCCTCAACAGCGTCGTCATTACTCTCGCGCAGAGATGATTCTGATTCCTCGGAAGAGGAAATTTCTATGAAATTGCGTTTCTTGGATTTCTCGTGAGCCATTCAAAATTCCAACAGAAAATTTCCCGACCGAGACGATCACAATCTTGAGAGGTGAAAAGGAGTCAGCGTTCAAATAAAATTGAATTTTGCATTTACTCCGTTGTTTTGTTCTGCTTCGAGAACTAAAAATGGGGGAAATTAGAATTAGTTGGCGAACGTAAAGGGCATTGGAATAATTTCGTTTCTGATCTAATCACTTTTGGCGTCATGCTCCCACTTCACTAACTTTGATTCTTATATTTTTCGAGCATCCCTCCAAATTTAATGTAATTAAATATAATTTTTTTGTGGTTTGAAAATTATATTTAATATTTTTTAATTTATTTTGTTTAGTAAATAAGGCATTATGTTAATTAAAATTTATTAAATTTGTCGATATTAGCAATAAAAATTTATATTTACTCTTGATTGATTACTGACTATTACAAATCAAATAATTTTTTTGAGGGATAATTGCACTTTTGGTCCTACAGGATAGTCCTCTTACTTTTGGTTCCAAACTTTACGGGGTCGACACTTTAGACCCCAAAATCCTAACGGCATGCGACTAACGCCATAAATTTTTTTTAGGATTTTGGGTCTAAAGTGTTGATTCCATAAAGTTCGAGACCAAAAGTGAGAAGATGCCTATTTTATGGGACAAAAAGTGCAATTATACTAACAACACGTGATTATTCATGTGCCATTTCCGTTAAAACTAACGGCGTGTGATTAACGCTGTAAAAAATTTAAGGTTTGGGGTCTAAAGTGTCGATCCCGTAAAGCTCGGGACAAAAAATAAGAAGAGGTATATCCTGTGGGATTAAAAGTGCAATTATCCCTTTTTTTGAACTAAGTTACACATATAACGACGAAGATATACATCCTCACATGGATTAATGCGTGAAAACTTATGAGGGTAATTTGGTCATAAAAAAATTATTTGACCTACCAATAAGTCAGTAATAATAAGTTAATTATGAATTAATATAGAATTTTTTATTAATATAAATAATTCGGTGATGTTTAAATAATAGGAGGACTATTTTGTCAGATGAAATCAAACATCAAATGTACTAGATATAATTTTTTAAACCACAAAAAATTTATATATAATTAAATTTTAAAAAAAAATTCTAACGGGACTAAACTTTAGGAGTTGAGAGTATAATTATCCCATTTTTTAAAAAATGATCAAAATGAGTCATGAATGTTAGTTGATAAAAAAAACTAGGCAATTGGCAAACCAACAATAGGGACTAAAAATTAGCTGTCTCTTACCCGTCGACTGTCATAGGATAAAAGAGTGTGAGATACTATTTTGAATGAAAAATAGTCATTAAGAAAATTTCACTTTTAGTCCTCTAATCACTAAATTATTTTTTTCTATATTTTCACCTCATTAATTTTTATCCCCAAAATTTTCTAAAATAATCAAAATTCATCCTGACTGTTAAATAATAGTAAGAAAAAAAAAGTCATTCCTTTAGTTTAGAGAATTAACTAATAATGAAGATTTTTTTTTTATCATTTTAAGAAAAATTGAGAAATAAAATTGATGAGCTCGAAATATAAAAATGGTAAAAATAATTTAATGGCCAATTTGGGATCAAAAGTAGAATCATCCCCTAAATTTTGAAAGATAAAAGAACAATGGTACATTACTACAGGCTTCATAAAATTTGTAATAAATACGAATACCCTTTTGAAATTAATGATCGCCTAACAAATACTTTACAATAATTGTCATGAAAATATATTTGTTGAATGTTTTTGAATAATATTTTTAAGTAACGATAAAATACTTTATAATTATAGCTTTAAGAGCTCATTGTAATTTACCCTCTAAAAAATCCAACAAGTTTGCACACTTAGTTGTTTCTAATGATTCAAAAGTTTCAATATTATATACGGAATAAACATCTTAAGCAATGTTTTTGGTTGTTATGGTTGATTTTTATAATTATAGAAAAGTCATAAGTGATTTATGTAAACAAATCAAGAATACACATATAATTATATTTTCAATTAATTGCTACTATGCTAACAACATAGACATAACTTTAATAATTAGAGGAAAAAATTTAGAATTATGCATTTATGGAATTTTCAAATCCAGTCACCAGAGTCTGCTGTAAAATTCGTAGACACAGAAGTGATCAACAGATTAGCACGAAATTAGGAGGAAAGGGAGATACAAGACTGTTGATGTCAGGGCTGTCTGTGTCTCCAATATATGTTAGAATATGAGAGTGTAAGAATATTCACTAAACCAGCATCGAAATGTTCTCAGCTGCAATCAAACACAAAACTTAACTACAAACTTTACACCAGTAAGTAAATTCTTGGATGCCCTTCTTGAAATCCCAGCAATGCCCCCTGCGCCTCATCAATGGCACTTGAAACTTACCCTTCGTCTTGCAACTCGGGGGGGTATGGGGAGTGATCTGTATCTCCTCTTATCAGCCTCTCCTGTTTTAGCAAAAGATTGTCGGGCATGAGGAAGTGATGGGAGTCGAGGTTTGCCGACTGTTCCCATAAGTGTCAATGTACTTTGGCAAGAGACCGGCTGGAAACACCATGCAATAGCTTGACAAATCCAAGGAAACTAAGTTTTCCGTCAGTGTGTCTAATCCAGTCATGGAGAACGGCGTGAACAGGAACGGAAGGGCTAAGCCCGAGTTCCTGAAATGTTGGGGAAAAAAAAAGATGTGGGGTTAAATTTATGATCTCTAAACTGGTCGTGTTTGAAAAGTTTGTACAAAATTTGCTATTACCGAAGCTAACTCCTCAATCATGATAGTGCGGTTCCCATCCTTCTCGAAGAGTTCATAGGCACAACGAGCGTGTTGCTCCCATCTCTCGAGAGCCTCCAACTGATAGACACTTAATGCAGCAGCACAGAATTCTTCAAAATCCATCCTTCTGTATTGAAGTGCATTAAGCTGTCATGGCAGGAGAATCAATTGGTTATATCTAGAATATTAACGAAAGCAAATCATAGTTAACTAGGAAGCCATAACACAGTGGTCAGAGGCATACTGAAGCAAGAAAATCATAAACGCGTGACTCATTCATGGCATCCGTTGCATTCTTCTTCAAGGCCTGACCCCAAAAAAACAGAAGCTGAGACCAAGTTTTCATTCAAACTGACTAATAAATTATAACAATGTGCAAACTACGAACCGCTTTGATATTGTCTAACTTATGGTGCCATTTTTGTTTGGCTCCAATAGCGCAAATTGCTCCTTCAAATAGAAAAGTTCATCAGCAGTCAGCGTTTTTGATAGAGCCTGCGAAAATAAAGAAACAAGATAGTTCAGCAAATCTAAACTTGACCAGAAAGTACAAGGATGTGCTTGTAGGGCTGATTGTATATTCTTCCGATATTCATGGACACACAACAGCAGATTAAGATGAAGGATAACAAACATTATTGCTTAACGCACCCGTAAAGCAGCTTTCCGGAGGGGAGATGAACGCATATAAGCTCTCATGAGCTTAAATATTAGTATGTCCAAAGGCACCTTTACGTCATTAGAATTTTTTATCCATGGATGACCTAAAGCAGACAAATTGTAAGGCATTCCAAATCAAGAATCAGTTCCATTTTGTTTGTTAACAAAAATACACTTACAAAGGGCTTGAGCTGCGGTCATTCTTTTCCTTGGATCCTTATTTAGAAGACGTTTGACAAAGTCTTTGGCCTCAGAAGACAGAGTTGGCCAAGGTTGTTCTTCATATGTTGGTTCAGCTTTTACAACAGCACGAAATATGCCAGACTCAGTTCGAGCCCAAAATGGGCGGCTCCCACAAAGCAGGATATATGCTATTACACCAACACTCCAAACATCAGCCTCAGTACTGTACGCTCGATGTAATACTTCAGGAGCCACATAATATGCACTACCAACAATGTCATTAAGCCTTTCATCTGCAAAGAATTATACCAACACCATATTACTTGTTGTGCACTGCCTTAACAGAGGTAAATAAGAAACATGAACGAGACAAATAAGGACCAACCTGGTTTCACGAATTCTGATAAACCAAAATCTATGGCCTTCAATAATGAGTTTTCTTCCTTGGAAGTAAACAAGAATTCTGATCCAGTAACAAGCTAGAGTTAAAGAAGCTACAAATTATAGTTGCAAATTCAATAAGAAAAGATGCAAAACTCCTTGACACAAATTATAATGGAACACTGAAGCAACACAAAGACAAATGAAAAGAAAAGAAGCATATGCAACACACAGTTACTTAGCAACTGATATTTGAAATCATATCTTCCCCATCGGATAATAATATGTGTAAAAGTCCATGCTAAGACATCCCACCAAACAACATGGCCAAGAAGCTTTTACTATAAGTCGCACACAGGAAGACTAATAAGCCTTTTGAACCTGAAGATATATACTCAAGAAATGCCTACCTCAGGTTTAAGATCCCGTGGACCACCCCTTGGAGATGGCAAAATGCAACAACATTCAGTATTTGTATCATCACGTCTTTGTGTCCTCTTCTGTGTACTTCCCACCCTGTAATTAAGAGAAAACTGAATTTATTATTGTGCTGGAATACAAGTTACATTAGCATTCAAGGTTCAATTCTTTTGTTACATAATTTCTCTGAAAAGTCAAAGAAATACCTTGAAAGTATTCTATCTAAAAGCTCGCCTCCTTCACATAACCTGAAATATTAAGTCTGTAGTGAGTTACTGCTTCAAAGGGATCGTGTTTGATATAATTACAAACCAAAAATTAATTTAAGGTCATGCCAAGTTTTACTTAATAACCAAAGGCATTGACAACAGGGAATAGCAAGCAGGGGAAGAAAATGAGCCAAGGTTTAAAAAAAATAAAAAAAAATCACTACTTACTCCATCACAATGTAGACATTGTCATGATCTTCATAAGCATCATAAAATTGTATTAGATTGCTATGTCCCGTCAAAGCTCTCAATATTTTCACCTCCTTTCTCACATCTTCAATAGCAATAGCGGTGGTCATCTAGAAAGAGAAAGTATAAATACAATTAGAGAAGAGAAAGGAATATCAGCAAAAAAAATTCACAATTTGGGCAACATTCTTATTGATTGTCTTACATATGATGATAACACAAAGCAGTTCCCGACTCATATCCAGAGTTCCAAAGTCAAATTAGAACTACAGTACTAAGATCATTTACCATGAGGGTTTCATATAAAATCAATGTGCATATCGATGGGAGTCCACAAGACGCATCTTGCAACACTATTTGAATAACAAGTCTAAAATACAACATGCAGTATATTCTCTCCATGCTGATAGATGGTTCCAGTAAACTCTCTTTTTCTTTGGTATGTGTTACACCAAACTCGTTCACATTAGGCAGGCACACATACTGGCTTGCAAACTCTGTGTTTCAGCTGCTTCTATTATTAGTAAATCTAATGATGCCACCAACCATCTTTGTAGTCTACCAAACGTGATAAAATTGCGGAGAAGGTAGAAAACTAACAAAGGTAGCCAGAGACGTTAAGTAATGACAAGTTTCAAGGCCCCCCTCTCTTGACCGGAAAATATTGAGTGAAAAAATTTAGAAAATCAAAATACGAAGAGCTCTTTCTCCACATATAAGCAGTTTCTGGAATATATTATCATGTCATCATTGCCTGCTACAACGTTTGTGTTATAAGCAGACAAAGGCAATCATGTGTAGACAAAGACAAACGCTGATGTCTGAGCTCCCATCAAGCTCTGATCAGCAATCAAAATCCAATGGCCTTGATCGAAAATCAAATGTAAATCATATTTCATAACCAACCTATAAAACTGAAATTATTTCAGCAATTCCAACTGAATAAAACTCAATCCACCTTTACTCGAAATCCATTCTTGGATCAGACAAAAATAAAATTAATAAAGAAACACAGAAGTAAACCTTTTTCACAGATCAGATCTCTCCCACCCCAACAACTAATCCGATTAGCCAACAGTAGCACCAAGATGAAGCAGCAGATTATCACAGCTCAACAACATCAAACTACAAGAAGGGAAAGAAAAAGGCAAGTGAATTGTTTTCCAAACCTTTGATTTTGGAATGACCTTAACAGCAACTTCCTGCCCTTTGAGCTCACCTTTCTTGAACTTCGACCGACAAGTATACCCAAAATGTCCTCTCCCGACCTCCTCTCCAAGCTCATACTTGTCGTAAAACTTCTTCGGGAACCCAAAGCTTTTGTCCAGACTCAACGCCTCGGATACCTCCTTCCCCTCTGGTATCGCCGCCTCATTCGGCTTCACAGAGCCATGCCGCCGCGCCAGCACCGCCTTGATGTGCTTAGCCGGCGACGGCGGCGGAAACGGTCGTTTGAAAAATCTCCTCGGCGTCCCCGACCCCGGTGCCGGAGATCTCGCTGGCGACTTCTTCGAGAACAAATAATGCGCTGGGCTAGGGCTGTAGAACGGAAAAAACGGAGATTTCTTACCTCCTCCTGATTTTTCTTCGTTCTTATTTTTCTCCTCAAGATTGCCATAACTTTTCGCATTTTCATCGTTGTTCTCCGCCGGAACGGCGTTTCTCGTCATCCTGGACCGAGACAGCAGCGTTCTTGCTCTCATCTGATGAATGGAAATTGGGTTCCGGGAAGGGTCTGGGTTTGGAAGTACAAATTCCCATCTTCACTTCCCCGCAAGAAAATAATATCAAGAATTAAACCAAAAAAAAAAAAAAAAAGGAAATGAAATCCTTTCTGAATTGCTTCTCCTCCTCCTCCCAGAACTGGAAATATCCTCAAAGTCTTGAATACATTTTTCTGGGAGGGGGTTTTGCTTTTGAATTCTCGTAGGGAGTGAGAAAGTGAAAGGAAGTAGCGGGAGAAGGGATCTGTGAAGAAGGTGATAAAGCACACGGACGATTGGTGCTTTTGTCAAGAACAGAACAGAACAGAGAAATTATTGAAAATAAAAAATTAAAAATATTAAAAAATAAAAATAAAAAAAGAAGAAACTGAATTTTGGGTTAGTAAAGAAAAAGTTGGGGGAAATAATTAAAGATGATGAAGGTAGGGCAGGGTGGTCCAGGCTGTACAATTCATGTCCACGTGGCAAGGATTTGCTGGGCCCCATTTGCTTAATTACTTAGATTTTCAAAACTTTGTGGAGGATTCATAACAGTTATTATTTGATTTCCTATCTGATCTCATGATTTCTTTGTCTTTAATTATAATTAGGGATAATTGCATTTTACTCCTTAAAATTTGGTATAATTACCAATTTATACTCTCAAAAACTATATTTAGTATGCATAATATTTGTTTCTGTCGAACATACATCACTGTATGTAAAGATTAATAAGAGTAATTTGATCAAAAAATTTTTTTGATAACCTATAATAAATCAAATAATAAATTAATTTGGAATAATACGATTTTTTTTCATTCAACTTTTTTGTTAATATAATTAAAATTCAATTAATTTTTGTTTGATGGAAAGAAACATCGAGAGTATCTGATATAATTTTTTAAATTAAAAAAAAAACACGTATAATTATACCAAATATTAAAAAATAGAGTGTAATTACTCTTTATTTTCTCATATTTTACTTATATTAACAGAAATGGAAAGAACTATAGTAGTACAATTTCATACTTCCATTTATATATAAATAATTTGGAGAAATCAATAGTTGAGCTAATTTATATATATAAAAAAAAAGATAATTATCTAATAATTATTTTTTCGACAAAAACCATAGAGTAGCAAATCTCAACAGACGATTATTTCACATACAGTATGAGAAGGTGGAAAGCGAGGGAGAAAAGCGTGTTAGAATTTTAAAAATAAGTAAAATTTTGTTTGATATACTGTGGGCAAAAACAAAATGAAGGAATAATAGACAAAATCGCGTTTGTCTTTGTCTTGCCCCGCCGGGAATCACTGAATTCAAACTGCACGCACCACGCTTTATTTTTTTTTACTTCTTGTCATTTTTCTGACTTTGTTTTTCCTATTGATTCAGTATTTGGGAAAAAAGTACTTATATAAACTGATATATGATAATAATACCATAATTAATGTGATCATACTGATTTAATTTACTATTCATCAACATTGATTGTGGATAGCATTTGTATTGAGACATTCACTTAAATGTGGCTTAATTTTGATGCACTCTAGACGAAATTATAGACGCAACTTCATGTATATGATTGTAAATAGCTTTTAAAACTCGAGAAAAGTTCAAACTCGCATAAATTATGTTACTTGGTATAAATAAAATGCATGAGTTACGTCGTTGTCATCAATAAGAGGTGTGATTCTGGACAATCAATTTCAGCGGTGACCGATAATCAAAAGACACATCAAGTTAATAGCAAGATGAAATTACTAAAGTGCCCCTCATAAAGCTAATCGATTCAGCCCCACAGAAAGAAATTCTGGACAAGATGGTCAATGACGACCACTTACGTATAGTGACTGAGTAATAGATGATTCATTTGGGGAGGTGGGGTTCTCCGACAAACAAAGAAATCCTAACAATTTCTAACTTGTTTGAGCATATTGACGATCGTAAAATAAAATTATTTATTTATTTTGTGCTATATCAATCAAAAAAAAAAAAAAATGTTAAAGACAATAACTTTATAATGAACTCTACCAATTAATGTAGGTAGGAGGATGTAGGTGTAGACCATCAATTAGGTCCAAATGCACATTAATTTAGATATATTTTTATTACAACAATATTATTTTAAATTTTATTTAAAAAAAAAAAAAACATAAATTGCAGAGACAAGGAACCTTGTATTAAGGATGCATGAATGGTTCATGCATTCTTGGTGTTGACAAATCTCAACCATTCAACCACACAATCTCAATCATGCAACCTAAATCCCTCAAAAATAAAAAAAAATAAATAAATACACAAGTCAACCACCAAAGTTCTAAGACTGTATACAAAAGGAGGTGTAAAAAGAATAAAAATTATGGTAAAAATAAAATAAAATACATGCATAATTACAATCATATGATAAGTTTATCTTCCTGATATTTACTTATTCATTATTTGAAAAATTATAAATACTCACCCCATACAAAAAAATAATTATGTAGTCCCTAAAATGTGAGGTAAATATTACAATATCACCCTTACTATTTTTTTAATATTTAAAAAATATAAAAATAATTTTTTGATGGTGGGTAGCATAAATAATCCATATAAACATATTAGTCCATACGAATATCTGAGAAATTTTTTTAAACTATATTAAATTATATCCAAATGACATTTTAATTAGTTCACCACAAAAATT
Organism: Sesamum angolense; assembly: GCA_034509725.1. NCBI lineage: Eukaryota > Viridiplantae > Streptophyta > Magnoliopsida > Lamiales > Pedaliaceae > Sesamum > Sesamum angolense. Next base: position 3,179,915 of record JACGWL010000010.1, read on the forward strand.
GAATGAAAGGCTAACGAAATGAGCTTGTTGTTAGATGTACATTAAATATCATGAAAAAAATTTGTAGTTTCTCAAATAATAATAAAATATTTATAATTATATCAAATTTAAGTAATTGCAATTTACCTTTATAATAAATAGCAGCCTCTCGAATTATGATTTAAATTTTCTATAACAAATTACTATTACATTTTAATATTATATATATATATATATATATATATATATATATACATGTCACATATATCAAATCCATGACGTTTGTATTTTTATAATAATGTTTCATATTTATACCGACAAAAATACATTATGAGATATAATATCTATTTACAACAAAAAAAAAAATTGAGAATATATAGCTCATATTATTATCTCAATTAAATTGAAGGTGACGATTTAGATGAGCCGCTAATAGTGAACCGGGACATATTTGGAATAACATCTTTTGTTTGTATTCTACGTTTGAAACATAAAATCTAAGAGGACTGTGGATTAGGTATTTTTGGACATAGACATGATGAAGATTTAGGACCATACGCTTCATTTGTTGATGCTGATGATCAGGATTCAGATAGCCACACCTATATCATACATCGAAAATTTTTATTTAAATTATGTTTGATTAAACTGAATCAATCATATAATGAGTATAATATATTTGTCACGTGGTTGATCATTTTTTTCAAACTATATACCAATCACACTATAAGTGTATTGTACTAATTGTATAACTGATTCAAGTTCGACCAAATTCGATTTGAGTTATAATTTTCCTACGTTAATGCTATGGGTTGGCCAACTAACTTTTTTGTTACTATAATAATTATTCCGTAATCAAAAATTAATATTCACTTAATTGGTTACTAAGCTATAAAGATGTTTACAATTAATGACCACTTGCAAGTGGCAAACCTCATGACTTCTTTGTTGACATCTTTTTCTTTCACTTTTCTCTTTACTCTTCCATTTTTTCTCCGTTCCCATCCAATCAATTTTATATCACCAAATAAGTCACTTTTTATTAGGTATGATTCATATACCAGAAATAAGATAGATGCTAGAGCGGAGCGACAACATTTGTCCAATTAGGAGTTTCGTGTGGATGTTTGTCACTTCGATTGAGTGGGTTGGAGGTGCCGGGGCTTGCCCCCGCGGTATGGTACATGGGTAATTTGATAAATGTACCATATTAGGTTATCTATATATATGTTATATTTGTAACCTAGTTAAAAGATGATGAATTTTCTCTGACAAAGCTCCTGAGGACATAGGCATATTGTCTAACCTCGTTAAATTCTTGTGTTCCTTTCTTCTTATGTTCAATAACGTTAATTTCTCAACACTTTTAAATAAAATCATACTTTGAATAACATCATAATTCAATATTGTTACGTCAAAAAGTCATAATTTATTCCACGTGTTACACTAGGAGAGAAAACAAAATTAAGTGTTAGTTGAATATTTGGACTCTCATTGATATTAAATGAGGGCAAAATTAACAGTACACAAGATGAAACATAAAACTCAGTTGGTCGCATGTCATTCTTGTTTTTAATACATATATAAACACTCTCGAAAATGTAATTTCTATTTTTAATGACGGATGAGGAAAAAACTGCATACTAGCCCAACCTGACTAAAATGTAAAACTTGGACTTAACTCTCGGTGATTAGACATAGCAAGATCTACACCATAACAATTTTAGCAGAGAATGAGTCTACAACCAATAAGTAAATAACCGACACATACAAGGTTATCATCATTTTAATTCCAGCACGTCTCATTTTATTCACAATGCAATCATCTCATAGCAAGACAACGAACCAAACTCTTTCTTGACGCTTGCAAAAGGATGACATAGTATTTTTGTACACAAACTCAACATCACCATTAATTACATTACGTTTAAGTGATTCTCCTTTATATACAACACAAGTGCCATACGAATACACTACACAGTCTAAATTACCACAAAAAGGCAGCTATTTCAAATATCAGGAGAGTTTGAATTTTGACGCTTTTTCATCTTTGATGTGGTGAGGCGTGCCTAAGATTTTGGAACAAATGATAGGAACAATTCTCCAAAGGTGATGATGCAATAATATTGTTACTTGTATGGAAAAACGCACGCCTAAAATTCCCTTATTCTAAGTGCTTACTCATAATTAGCCTAAGAGAGTTAGCAACATAATTTCAAACAAAAATTCACAAGACAAAGTTGAGTACATAAACATGAAATTGTTCTATAAATAACTTGGAGCCCGTAAGTTCGAGTTCTGTTAAATGTAAGAGTATTTGTCTCATTTTATATAACTTTATTGTAATTTTTTTCGTTGTTTTGATTATTAACGATGGATTGATTGAATATTGATGTATGATGCAATTTATTGAAATATTGATAGAATTATATATTTTTTCACTTAAAAAAAAAATTGAAGTTGTTTCGCGCAACAAGTAACTAATGGGAGTTGTATATGAAAGATTAGTATAATTTTCGTTTTATTCCACTGACATATCTCTTGTAGAGTATTATACGTCTTCCACTCTATATATATATATATATATATTATATATATATATATATATATATATATATATATATTATCTCATTGTAAGTTAAAAAAATAAATCAATGACATATGTACTTACGCATGATGCTTCAGACTTGCATATCCTATATTAATATTTCTATAATTAAGATTAAAATCTTTCAAACGAACCAGAAATTAAGAGCATGTCTTAGGTAAGCCCGTAAACATTTTATAATATTTTATAAGATGTTTGTGAGCATTATTTAATAAAATTTTTGAACTTGTGCTTATAAAAAAAATATCACAGCTTATTAGTTGATTTAAGAAAAGTAAGAAATTTTCTAACCGGTTTTTAGAATATTGACAAACCCTTCAACCCATATCATATTTATTAATTAGAATATAAAAAACTTTATTTTATTTCAAATACTTCAAAGCTTATCTTTAATATAATATAAATTTAATATCTTATAACTTCTTAGAACATTTGTTATATATATATTTTAAATAATTTGACAAAAGATACTGAAATAGTCCATTAATCAGCATAACCATAGATTCTTTGGACGCTAATCTGTCTTTATATTGGAGTTGACCTTTGGCCAAATACAGAGTGCAATGATTTGTGGTGTGTATTAGTATGGAATAGTATATATTTGTCCTATTTATCTTATCAAATACGTTATTTGGGTGATAAAATAAATTAAAATTTTGTATTAATTATATAATATTTAACTCAACTCATCTAAATAGACGTGTTAAATAATGATTTGTACTAAATTTGGAAATATAAATCGCAACCCTCGTAGTGCAATACAACCATCTTATAACAAGTTTTGAACAGCTTATTCAATATAATAATAAAAAAATAAAGGGATCGTAGTATATGCTCCAACTCCAATTCAAAGTGAAAATAAAGGGACCCCAATTTGAGCACCAGAGAGCAGAGAGAAAGTGAACTGAAAAATCATACCAGACCAAAACAAAAGATGAAAGAAGCAAACATAAAAGTTTGTCAACGTCCAACATAATTAAACAACATTAAATGGTGGTAACATGACTCTGGTTGTCCCCATAAATTTGACGCGCATGCTCTCTTTTGATTACGCACCCATTGCTCCAACCCAACCCACCCCAGTCGTCAGCTAAGATCAAAATTTTTATATTGAATTGTGTAGTCTGTTTCAATATTACATTTAAATTCATTTATTATAAATCCAATTTCATCTTGAGCTTGCCGAAGTTTCTTGGGGGAAGTTGGCGGGGGGAAATTGTATTTCAATACAAGATAATTGATAGATCAATTCACATGATATTGATTCTACGCAATTGTGATTGTACGAACAATTTTTAAACCATGTGAATCTTGCATTAATTTTCTGATTATCTGCGTAGGTTTACAATCTGTTGAAATAATTTTCTAACACGTACAAAGAAACGTAAGTTTGAAAGAAAATATTAATACTTTATATTTTTACAAACTTGTGTCATTTTATAAGATATTTTAAAAGTTTAATAGCTCATTCAAACACGGTCAAATTAAGTACATGAGATTAGTTGTGGTTGGAGCAGTGGGTGGAACTGAGATTTTCAAATTTCCTGAGGTGGGAGTGGAATTCTGGGGAGGACCACATGCACAAAACCTGTGACCTAATAAACACAAACTAAAGTTCCAGGATGCCTGAATTTTAAGCATCCTAGATTAATTGTTCATACACACATATTGAGATCGCCTCTCATGCTTTGAATGACAACAATTGATTCGGGCAATCTTTTTCAAATCAAGCCATCAATATCACATGCTAAGTGAGATCACTAACACTCAACCCACGCAACGAATGATGGATCTGGGGAACTTTTCCTTAAGCAGAAAGTAGTGTGAAGCAAACTATTGGAGGATCGGTTTGAAACTACTACAAGAAACGTAGATAATAACGTAAACTCACACGACGGCCTAAAAATGTCGGCCATATGATGAAGTGCATTTTATTGAATCCGAAGCAATAGAGTTTTGGTGGTTGAATTGATCGCGATTTCATCTGAAATTTTAAAGTGTTAAAAATGAGGGGTATTGAGTATTTAATCTTTCCAACACTATCCAGACTTTCTGTCCCCACCAAAACCCGACTCGAGAAATCCTATCTGGTTGAGGTGACTCACGTCGCCCCACGATTTGATGATCCATTCGTCCTCATCGGACAAGTGAAATACATTGACGGATGCATTCAGTACCTTCCCTTGCAGTTTCCAGATGGAGAAGCCCTTTTATGAAGTGCTTCAATGGCAGCACCGTGAGATACTACAACCACTCTGTCTCCTGGTACTAGAAGTGGAAATTAACATGTATTACACGTCATTTTTCGTGTAAATGCCAAATTAAGCAATGAATACCTCTGTGTTTCTTTGCGATACTTTGCAAAGCTGATGTGCAACGATTGTATAGTTGATTAAAGCTCTCTCCACCACCCTACACATATATGTTGACAAATGTTATAACTTGCGTTCTCAACAGTACTATGTGTGCATGTGAGAGAGAGGGGGGGGGGGGTTACAGGAATTTCCAGATCATCTTGGTCGGATAGTAATGCTTTGTAAGCCTCTGGATTGATTTTGGCTGCTTCACGGAAAAGAACACCTTGAAGGGCTCCACAATGTCTTTCCCACAAGTCAAGATCTTTAATAACCTGGGAACAATAATAGAGAACAACCAACTTGCAAGGTTATCGCTGCACCATTATGATCAGTCATATCAACGGTATAGCTTTAGGTATTGATCATGTTGCGGAATGGATTGAAAGAGTTTCCCATAACCAGCAGGTGTCTCCATATACAATAGAAATCTCTCATCAATGAAAAAATATGCATTTAACTCTTTAAGTATAAGAAAAGAAATCTAGGTAATGTAAAGTTTAAAAGAAAACATATTGAGATATGTGATCCACAGAAGACTTAGAGCCAAGAAAACGCCTAATTTAACAATAATGGATTATCATTTGGATGGAACATAAAGCTATACAAACTAAAAATTTCCTGATCCACTGAATAATCGTCTTCTCATTGCCTCTTATGCTCAAAGTCAGACAAAAAGCATAGAATTATGTCACACAGGTTAAACTGTATGGCCAGAACAGAAAAAGAGATGAACTCGGACAGAAAAGAGGACTAAGCAGAAAATTTTGCATAATAATCATGGTGATAAATCACACAAGCAAACCGCTACTCCAGGAACCTACTTTCACCCGCTGCTCTTCTTGCAGCAGCAGTAAATGTAAATGCTGTACAGTACAAGCAGCAAAACATGGCAATGAGCCCTTGCCAAACACACATATATTCCTTCTGTCAAAATGAGCAACATACTTTCTGTAGTTTTTCCCAGCCAAATGATTGGCTACCAAAAAAACTGCTATTTATTCAACCCTTAACTTGAAGAGAAAAGGCCATCCATATCCCAAAAACACAATACATTAGAAATTCAAAGTTAAACTTTGATATTGGATTCAAACCTCAAGCACCCCACAGCTCTTTGCTATTATCTCAGCAGTGTCGAGTGCTCGTTTTAAATCAGATGAATAGACTGCGGAGATCTTAGGCTCCCTCGAAAGCCGGTCAGCCACCTTGACATAATAAATGTTTGTGTCATTTCAGCATATGAACAAACGAGTACAAACAGAGATTGCAAGAACCACGACTCACCGCAAATGCTTGCTTCCTCCCAATATCACTTAAGTCCACATCCAGCTGCCCCTGAAGAAACAAACAGAATGTGGCCATACTGCAAAAATTAGCAAACCCTGTTTTATAGCTCCATGCTGTAAGGGTAATTTTCCAAAACAAAATATTTACATTAAATTTCTTAACAAGAATATCTATTCCCAATAGTGGCCCTACTGTCTGCAGATCTTTTAGATTCTTGTTCTTTAACTTATTTTACTTGTAGCAGTATTTGTTAGTAAACATTTGAAGATCTTACTGCTGGTGGCTAGTTTAATAGATAACCACAAATTCAAACTCCATATTCCAAAATTTATTTCTTGATTCCTTTTTCTGTTTTCATTTTCTTGGCTCCGACTCATGATAAGCCGCACCTAAGGAATTGACGTCGAGAAGTAAGGAAGAAAGTGAATACCTGGATTCTGCGATCAGCATTCCATTTCGTCTCTCCGTGGCGAATTACAATAATCTATGCATATTTAGGGCCGACAGTCTCGATCAATCCACCGTTCCCATATTGAGATGGAACAGAATCCCTGAAGCAAACGACACATCAGCAACTCTTATTTCCAGCCAGATTTCAACTGAAATTCGAATTTTTTGATCCGTTTTTTTGCGGAACTGAAGCTATTGCAATCGTTTTACAGGGCCCATAAGACAATGCATCCTGGTTATGCGGGGTGAAGGAATCCACTCTTTACTGAAATGAAACATCTATGTGTTGCATATGAATGTGTTATTACTACGAACCTTGAAGCGGCCATGGAAATGCGCAGGAACAAGCTGAGGCAGAGTGGCTTAATTAGAGATGTTCGGGCGGGCTTTCAGAGAGCTGCGGGTTTAGGCGGAAGACACGGAGACGGAGTCATCGTGTCATTGACTATGGCCCGTAGGATTGTCAAAGTCAACCATCATTTTTATTTTTATTTTTGAGTGAATTACTCAATTATTAACATTATTATTAAGTTTACGCAAATAATTTCATATGTAATTCCGGATGATGAGATGAACAGCAAGAAATTTTGAGTGAAGGATGTTTTTATCATAACGGTACCATTTCAATTCAAACATGGTATGTATTTCACTTTCAAATTATAATTTAATTTTATTATATATTTTGTTATTCTACAAAACAATATGTATCGAATCATATATTGATTTGACACCAATGCTTAAGAAATATAAAAGACGCAAAACCAAAATTTTGTGGATTACCACCACCTCAGTTTGTAAAGTAGTAAGTGTAAGTTCCAGGATGCCTGAATCTGAGGCATCTCAGGTAGTCCAAACGCGTATTTTGAGATCAAATCTCTTGCATTGATCAACAAGAATGCAAGCGAGCGATGCACCTCCTGAAGATAGATCAAGCCATGACGATCGCATGCAAGTACAATTACGATCGGATGTTAGTACAATTACGATAAAAGTACAACAAGAAATGAGTGAGGAGAACTCCTTAAGTAGACTGTAGTAAAGCAAACTGTTGTAAATATCAGATTTGGACTAGCACAGGAATACTTAGATCTTAACGAAGATATATATGATTTCCTCCGAGTGTTCATCCAGGGAGACAATAGATCTTACTGAGTCTAACTCACTGGCTTTGTCATTCTGTTGAAATAATTAGACTTCTTCCAACAATTAACTATCCAGAATGTTTGTCCCCACCAAAACCTGACTCCAGAAATCCTGTCTGGTCGAGGTGACTCACATCACCCCATGATTTAATGCTCCATTCCTTGTCAGACACATGAAACACATTTACACAAGTATTGAGAACTCGTGCAGTAGGCCCTCTATGTGGAGAAGCCTTTTTGTGAAGTGCTCTGATGGTACCGCCATGGGAGACCACGACCACTCTCTCTCCTGCATTCAAAAATGAAAATTGGATGAGATTTGCAAGTTGTGCTCATGTCATATTAAGCAAGCACTACCTCTGTGTTTGTTTGCGATCCTCTGCAAAGCCGATGTGCATCGTTCATACAGTTGATTGAAACTCTCTCCACCCCCCTGCATATGTTATGGATTACTACAAGTATTAAAACATCCCAGAAATAGAGTTCACTCTAGAATTCACTGAGTTAAGTAACTACTATCCAAGCACAGCGGCGTGAGGCATAAGACACTGTAATGTTTTCCTTGTATTATGCAAACAAGAAACAGTGTATTGATTGCCACAGAACTCGTTGCTCAGATGGTCTGCCCATAAGTGACATGCAAGCAGGGCCAGACAGAACAGACAGCAAATTCGTGCTCATTTTGGATCTACTGATTTCAAATAACTATATATAGTGAATATAGCAGTAGAAACTTGGTTATCGCATAGCTACAATAACATTCTTGTGCTCATAGTTTATTAAAGGAAGCCACTAGCTGATTTCGTGATATTTCGGAAGATAAGTACAGGTAATATATCAGAAACTTCTTTGCAGCTTTATATATGTTGTCTTTTTGCAGTTACTATGTAAATAAGGTCATAGACAGAGGCAACAAATGGAGCACCTACTATGCTCAGAGAGGGAGAAGGAACATACTGGAATTTCTTGATCCTTTTGGTTAGATACAAATGCTTTGTGAGCCTCGGGATTAACCTTGGCAGCTTCATGAAAGATAACGCCTTGAAGGTCCCCAAGATGTCTTTCCCGTAAGTCTGGGTCTTTAGTCACCTGATGGCAACAATACAACATTCAGGATGATCCGCTGCTAGTAACAGTTGTCACATTTTGGAGAATATATGTGTATTCACATGTAATGCTAGTCGTGTTGCATAGGTCAAAGATGTTTTCCATTATCAAAAGGTGTGCCCTTTATGTAATAATGGCTCTCTCGAACAAAAACACGCATCAAACTTTTTAATTATGGCATCTGAAAAGTGCAACATCAGAGAGAGGGGAAAAAAGAAAAAAACTCGGAAGCAAACATATCCAAAGTAGTATACAAAAGAATTAAAGCCAAAAAAATAAAAATAGTAATAACGTAAGCCTGGTTGTCATTTAGACAGATGATAGATGACTTTACAAAGTACTCCTGTTATATTTCCTGGTCTACTGAGAAATCAAACTCCTTCTGCCTCTAACATATTATGAGCAAAAAAATTAGAACCTGATTATATCATATAACCTAAAAAGGAAAACATGTTGAAATAAAAGACAGAACAGAGAGATCAAACTTGGATAAGAGAGGACGTCAAAGCCTCAATGAGAAAATTTCGGAGAAAAAAAGGTGACAAAATAACTACGTAAGATGTTCTTTACATGGGATCTGGTTTGCCAGTTACAATCCAAGTTGAGCACGTTTCGACAGTTTGAGAGACTCAATGGTAAAATTATGGCAATGAGCTCCAAAATTCAAGCTCTTGTCTAAAAACTATACGTAAATGCTGTAAAAATTAACAAGTAAAATATGTTTCACTTTTCCAGGCTAATGAGTGGCTGTCGAAACAAGTGATTGATTATCTACCCTACAGTTAAAAAAGATAAAAGTGATGGATTTCAGCTAAAGTTGACCCTTAAATCATACCTCAAGTACCCCACAGCTTTTTGCTATTATCTCAGCAGTGTCAAAAGCTCGTTTTAAGTCTGATGAATATACTGCAGAAACTTTAGGCTCCCTTGAAAGCCGGTCAGCCACCTTGAGCAAGAAATAACAAATTCTAAAGCATATAGTGCAAAAAACAACAAGTATACCAGAAATTTCAAGAATCATGACATACCGCAGCTGCTTGCTGTCTCCCGACATCATTCAAGTTCACATCTAGGTGCCCCTAAACAAATCAAAGACAATATCTGTGACACAATTATCCAATAATTATCATTTACTGCCATGTGCGATGGAAAATTACATAGAAGTGGTTATCCACACAAACAGATTATTTATACTTCATAACAATAATATGCATTCCCGCATGTCTGGAAAACTAAATGTTGCTTGAATTCTTGGATACAAGCAACATCAAGCAAAAAAAAATTCTTTTAAAAAAAGAAATTCTATTTTCAATTGAATTTCCCAGGACTACAGATTGCCAAACATTTGAAAACCCTGAGGCTGGTGTAAAGCATGGTTATGAATTCTAATCCAAATTTAACAATAGGACTAATTTTAACGAAGCTGCAGTTTCATTTTTCGTGAGTACCGCACGCAGAAAATCAACACAGAAAGTGAAAGTAATAAGACCTGAATTCTGCGACCAGCATTCCATTCCGTTTCACCGTGACGAATCACAATAATCTCCGCGTAGTTCGGTCCAACAGCTTCGATCGTTCCACCATTTTCATCGCACTCGGATTGAGATAAAACCGAAGCCCTGAAAAACATCGAACATCAAGCAGTCTTTTTTCGGCTAAACTATCAACTGAAATTCAAATTCTTGATTTCCAATTTTCTGGGACTCGAGCTATTCCAACCGAACCAAAGACAGAAATCTAGGGCCGGAAAGAAAAATGCATTCTTGAGTACTTGGCACTATAAATTGTCAGAGATATAAACAAGCAGTTATTGAGCATTGAAACTGAAGAAATCACCGTTTAAAACAAAACAAAAGAAAGCGTGAATTCGGACCTGGTGTCGGAGTCAGCCATGAAATCAGGGAGGATCAAGCTAAGGCAGACTGGCTGAAAGATTCTCGGGCTCTTGAAGAGCAGCGAGCTGAGGTGACGGCGAATAATGGGCAGTGGTGGAGAAGGGGAGGAATGGCGCGGAGATTTTACGCTAGTGAGGCCTACTGAGCTCATGGCATGCGAATCGAGCTCTTCTCGGGCCTGTCGTTGCGCCACTCCAGTTCAGTAGTTTTACATTTTCGGGCCGTTACTGAAACCCGGTTTTGGAACTTCAATCACATGTTATTATTCTTTTGTTTATTTAAATATAATTAGTAATTACGCATCATTAAATTGTAAAATATATATAATAATGTCATTATTTCACCCTAAAACATAAGGGTAAATGTTATATTTAATCTTTTAAGTTTTTATTTAGAATTATTTTAGTCCCTTAAGTTCATTTTTTGACTTTAACATCATTTTTTAAAATTTAATTTTTGTTTCATATTGGTCCCACAAACAATTTTTCGACGAAAAATTGCTGGAAAATATATTTTTTGGAGGGCAAAATGATTAATTAAGTTCTATTTTCCCACTTTAAACTCTTAAGTTTGTAAAAAGTTCAAATTAGTCATTTTTTAGTGTTCACATGTTGAAATTATCTTCATATAATAAAATTTTCCATATTATTCACTCAACGGGTTAATTTATTGAACTTTTGTGATATAATTTGATGCTTTCTTATTTGTTGGCACTAGCATGAACCCCGCACTATACACAAAATTTAATAATTTTTTTATAAATTTTAAATTATATAATGATGTATATATTGTATTTTAATAACAATTTTGTTATATATAATATTGCCAACTTATTTTCGATTTTTTAGTAGGGCCTATATTATGTTTACTTACTTTTTAGGGAGTCCGGAATTCGTACAATCGGCATTACAAGCCCAAATATTCTCTCTTTCTCTTTTTCTCTCTCTTCATTTTCTTTAGTTATTTTATTTTTCTAATATATTTGGAGCTTTGGAAAATAAAGAAAAAGAAAAATAAACTTAAAATTTAAAAGCCAGAAAAAAAAGGAAAAGTAGAAAGGATTTTTACAATTATGTGTTTTTGTCATATTATGTGGTAATTTTAGTATTTTACAATGTTATCATAAATGATTCATTTGTCGGTAAACAACAGATAAAAAATTATGAGACATTAGTTCAGTACTTGATACGATAAAGTAAATAAAGTATTATAAAATTTTATAACTTATTAATTTCTACTATTTTAATATCATAACTTCAAGTAAATGAGTCCTAAATAATACACTTTATTCGATTTTAATTCTAGATAATCGCAACTTACATTTTTAATCTCTTAACATGTACTTTTTTTTATGAGAAAATTGAAAGCAACTTCTTGTGATATTGCAAATAAGCAAATTGCCCCATATAAAAAAAAAATCACATGTTGTTCTAGTCAATCAACGTTTGAATTAAATAGAAAAATCAGGTGTTATTCGGGGAGGAGGGGAAAAAGAAAAAATCAATCTGAATCAACAATCAATCAACAAAACGATCAAAATAGTAGAAAACGTGCCAATTTAGGAACCAAATCGTAAGTGGTAACTATTAGGAAGTAAACCAAATAAGTGATATTATTTAAGATAAAAATATAAAATCTCCATTTTATATTCATTTTAAAATGATAATTTATTATATTATTCAATTAATTAAATTATATGTCAATAATTCTTTATCAAGTATTTTTTTTATTTGCGTCACGATAATGATAGTCCGTGTTACCTAGTAAGTTGCTGTGGTATGAAAATTCACACAGATTTACCATTTTATAAAGTCATTTTCTATTAAGGTCAAGATAATAATCTAACTTTGCATTAGTTTTATTATGTTGAATTCAACAAAATATTAATTATTTTAATAGATCAATTAAGTACGACTTAAAATATTTGTATTATTTTCCATTGTATTTAAATATTTATTTTATTATTTTATTATATCTATATATTTATATACATATGACGAGTGTGTCGCACAGAATATTGGAAAATGAAAAAAAGAAAAAAGAAAATGTGAAAAGGGTTATGAAAGTTGAATCAGGCTATGGCTGGTGCATTTTTCTGGTCTTGTGGGCACGCTTTTGATGTTACCTTTTCCACCCAAGCAAGAGAAAACGCGTTTCTTGACTTCAGTGAAACATGAATCTGCCCCTCCATACACTTTCTCCATTTAGTTTCTATAGAAACAATAATTAATTTTTTTTAAAAAATATACTAATTCGTTTAATAAATTGATATTACTGTAAGTGAGACAAATACACATAACAATAAATAATCAATCCCCCATCTTAAGAGCAAGAACAAAATTGTACTTGTTTGTCAAAAAAAATAAAAAAATACTCATTACATAATTATTTTCTTTTACTTTCATCGCACTTAAATGTTTTTGATCTTATATTTTCTCATTGGGATGAGACATAAGATTGAGAGTTGGAAATCTAAAATAAAATCTACATATAGTCCAGATTTAATGTTATAAGATCAAAGTCGAACTTGTTGGAATACTTACACGACAAACAATACAAGTCTTGATATTTGTAGGTACAAATATTTAAGGAGTAGTTTTGTAATAGTCATGTATGTAATTAAGTAGAAATTCTAAGTTGTACAATGTTTAATCAAACACGTAGAAATCAATTAATTTCTAGAATCACAAAACACGCGTTTCTGATTTAATATCAAATATTTATATTTAACAATTATCAATTATTATAATAATCATATCTATTCATCATTATCAAATAATTATATATAATAAATACTTTAATATTAAAATAGAATAATATTTTACAAGTTGATAAAATTCCAACGGGCGATTTTAGAGTTTGGCGAAGAAAAATTGAGTAGAGTGGAGGTAGACTATTCCGGATTTTGTAGCGCGGACTATTCTTCTCTAAATAGAAGTCTATATATATTAATACGTCAACTCTGTTAGGTCCAATTCACATTGCAGATGTCATTATTGAACTAACTGAAGCTTCTGTCCCTGTCCGGCTACCTATGGTCAACAATTGGGATTTCAAGTCAATGCTAATTAATTATTATTATTATTATTTTATTTTACTAAATTGGTTGATAACTGATTTTCTTCTTCTTTAATGCAAAGTTGTTGGTATAAGAATTTTGACGAGTAAAATGATGTTAGAACGAATCGAAATAAGCATAAAAGAATTCAAAATTTTAGTTCTACATAAGTTTCATGTCTAAAGGGCATTCGTTGTTGGAAAAATCCGATAAATAAAGTGGTCTTTCCTAATATTTAGTTTAATTACACATTGACCCCTAACATATAGGAAATTACAATTAGGATCTCCTCATTTGTTATTCCACAGTATATATATATTCTTTTTTTGCCCCCACCAAAATACTTGTAGGAGCTATAGAGTAAGTAAGAAGGAGATAAAACAGACGCAAAGCCGTATTAATTATTTTCTTGGTTAAATTGCTTTTTTGGTCTTACAAACAAGGGGATTTGCTCTTTTGGTCCCATAAATGATAGGGCCATAAAGCAAACTCCCATCTTTTATGGGACTAAAAAAGTAATTTAGGTATTGAAGATTAACGAATTTTGCCCTTGCCATCAAAACTTAACGAAATAAACTTATGGAACTAACTTTATGAACTCTTTAATAATTTTGAGACAAAAAAAAAAAAAGAGATCATAAATCATGGGAAAAAAATGCAATCCCTTCTTTGTCGGATTAAAAAAGCAATTTAAGAAGTGTTTGCAAAAACTTCTATTTTTAAAAAAGTAATTTTTATAGAAAAGTTGAAAGTTGTAACATAATCAAAAGTGGATAGTGATTGTAAAAAAAATGTAAAGCAGATAAAAGCTAAATTAAATAGTATTTGGAGAAAAATTACTTCTAAAATAAACTTAATTGATGAGAGACTATTTTGTTCCTATATGTTAAAAAAACACTATCCTTTTATTTATTATTTCACTTGTTATTTGTTAGTATTAACTATTTTCTCCCAAAAAATTATAAATTTTATTCGATTAGTATTTCATATTTATATTTTTTCAAATATCTTAAAAATATATTTAATTTAATGATGCTCCCATTAAGTAATAATTATTGATTCATGCACAATAATTGAACTTGCATGATTGCAAAAAATAATTAATTTATTAATTAACAAATAATAATATGTTAAAAAATAATATAATTAGATGATATAACACATAAAATCTAGAAAACTTAAATATTAAATATGTGAACGTGTAAATTTAATTATTGATAAATATAAATTATTTAAAAACTCCAATATAAACTTTAAATCTACAATTTTAAAAATTTATAGAAACAACAAAATTGAATTAAGATTATTATAATAAGAGTAAAGTAGTAAAAAAATAAAGTTGGATTTATTTACAAAAAAACAAAAACAGCTAACAACATCCCCAATATGCTTCTAACTTTTATCTTAAAAAACATTTTTCTTAATCATTTTAGAAGCATAATCTGATATATCAAATATTTCAAAAGTATTTTTTTAGTCAGAAATAAAAAAATATTTATTTATAGTGCTAGTAAACACTCCGTTATCCTCTTTTCTCCACTTCAAACTTTTTTTATCCTGGAAGCCATCTTAAACTCTTATCCCCACACATTATTTTATGAGTAAAACCAGCCACCAAGATTACAACATGACATGTTCAGTTTCACAAATTAGACAATATTGACAGTTGTGGTCTACAGGAAACGACAAGAGGCATGAAAATTCACCCGTGAACTCATCATCATCATCTTACATACTGCTCAGACAGGAAACTTCAAAGAAAAAGTATTAACAAATTATTGACCCAATCAATACTACAGTACTGCCCTAAAGCAGTTGCTATAAAACTGAGTCGGCATTCTCCTTTCTGTGTCGTAAGAAATCTCATCAGTTCTTGAATAGTATCATCAAACTGTAGAGGTGAAATGGAGAAAAGGGCACTGTTTCTTGCTGAATTTGGTTACAGCTTTCCACTTCCTACTGTTTCCGGCACTTTCTAATGCTCAAACCAAGGGAAGAATGGTGACGGTGTTGAGCATTGATGGAGGTGGCATAAGAGGAATCATCCCTGGCACGATTCTAGCCCACCTCGAATCCAAACTCCAGGTACCTAATTATAAGCTCCATGTTTCCACTTCTGATCAGTCTCTTTTGTCAGATTTTAGTGTCTGATTTCTCGTTGACTTTTGTCAGGAACTAGACGGCCCGAATGCAAGAATTGCAGATTACTTTGATGTAATAGCAGGAACAAGCACAGGCGGTCTGATTACCGCTATGCTCGCTGCTCCTGGTAGCGATAACCGTCCAGTTTTTGCTGCAAGAAATATTACTAGCTTCTACTTGGAGCACAGCCCCAAAATCTTCCCAGAGAGCAGGTAATGAGTTTGTAAACTGACAACGTTGTTTTGGTCATTTATTTCTGAAATCCTTTGCTGAACCATGAAGAACTGATCGCCAACATCGCATTTTGGTATCAGACGAAACAACTTTGTGGGCACGATTACGAATTTGGTTGCCGGGCCAAAGTATGACGGGAAGTACCTGAAAACACTGGTTCAGGAGCTGTTAGGCAGTGTGACAGTGAGCCAGACTTTGACAAATGTGGTGATTCCAACGTTTGATCTCAAGCGGCTTCAACCTATTATCTTCACAAAAATGTAAGTGTTCAATTCATGATTATCGATGGCTTTTATTAGTGGGAAATCTTGATTGATCCTGTTTGAATTTCGAACAGGGAAAGGCAAATGTTTCCAAGAATGCTCTGCTATCAGATGTCTGCCTGGGCACCTCTGCTGCTCCATCTTATCTCCCACCTCACTACTTTGAAACTCAAGATTCAGATGGGAAAAAGCGATCTTTTGATCTTGTTGATGGAGGGGTTGCCGCCAACAATCCTGTGAGTAGCTTGTTAGGATCAATCTCTACCGACGTTTACGTCTCGCACTGCAGTTTTCATGCACACACCACGTGTATAAAGTTTTACGCATACAAGCATGAAATTATATACAATTATATCACTGCAACCATACCAATTTATAATAGAAGATTCAAACTGATATTAGAACGCTTCAAAGATCGTTACGTTGTTTATACGCGGAAAAAATCTGATTTGAGCCTTGAATTGTGTTATGACAGACTCTAATGGCCATAACACACATTTCCAAAGAAATATTGCTGGGGAAATTTGAACTAGTTGACATGCAACCGATGGACAGCAACAGGATGCTGGTGCTGTCGTTGGGCACCGGCTTAGCCCAACTGGAAGAGAAATATAACGCTGGAGACGCCGCCAAATGGGGCTTGCTCGGCTGGGTATACAACAACGGAGCCACACCGTTGCTCGATATCTACGGGGATGCTAGCTCCGACATGGTCGATATTCATGTCTCCACCCTTTTCCAGTCCCTCCGCAACGAACAAAATTACCTTCGTATTCAGGTAAACCAACCCATATTGTTGCATCTCTTATTTCATTCAACATAAACACGATTATTTATGTATTTAAGGAAATATTTTATTACAAGCTCTAAAATTGGGGCATTTGGATGAAATAAAGGAGGATAGGTTGGCGGGGGATGCATCATCTCTTGATATTTCAACCACCAAGAATATGCAGACGCTTATGCAGATAGGGGACAGCCTGCTGAAGAAGCCGGTATCGAGGGTGAACCTGGAGACGGGCAGGCCGGAGCCAGTTCAAGGAGAGGGAACCAACGAACAAGCTCTGGCCCGGTTCGCCAAGCTGCTCTCTGATGAAAGGAAACTCCGGGTAGGAAGTTAGAAGCATACATTCATACACCACACACTGGACTGGAGGAGTTTTGCTTGCACCTGCATGCTTCTTGCTACCGTATTTTTACATCATTGTAATATTTTTTGGATTAATTAATAAATTTGTGGAGAATAATGATTCAAATTAGGAAGTCAACTTATATACATATTGACGAATAACTTTTTTTTCTTTTAATTAAATCATCCTGAGGTATGGGAAGCTTTTCGGAGTCCATATCCTTCTTTATTTAGAAATAAAATAAAGTTAAATTTACAAAAGGGAGTACTAACTCCCTTCTTTATATGTACTATTTGTTTGATATTTTCGCGTCTTGTAATCGTAATTGTTCGGGATTTTAACATTAATCCTGAACCATTGTACAGTCGCCGGCCTATTCTTGCACTACCTTTGGCCCACGCTGTGCAGCTTAAGATACGAGCACGACATGATGACATAGATACAGGATACTATGTTTATCCAGTTTGGTGGTGGTTGTTTTTCTTTTTTCAATTATTTATACTTTAAGTGTTTATAATTTTATTTTACTTCTCTTTAAGTTATGAATGCAATATCTGATATTTGTCCATATAGTAATAAATAATTTTTTGGAGTGTCGATGAATTATAACTATCCACCTTGAAGTTTGAGGATGTTAGAAGCAGCCAAATAGTCTTAATTTAATGTTCAAATGTAAATGAGGATAATTGTCATGTTGGGCACAACGAATCATCTATAATATATAAACACTTTGAAAAATTACTCAATGCAGTGTGTGACACGACACGGCTCGAATGCGCCTCGTACACGTATCGAACACATGGATGGTGTGTTTGAAAATTTAAAAAAAAAAAAAAAAAAAAACACGACGTTGGACACGCCATGGACACCTATTGGGGTGTCCGACACATTTTGAATTTTTATATAATTTCAAAAGTTTGGACTATTTTTTTTTAAAAACTTAATAAAAAATAAAAAGAATTAACCCACTCATAACTAAATTTTGAAAAAAAAATAACTAAAAATTTAGAAGATGGTAATGATGATTTAATTAATTTAAATACTAAAAAAAATTTATTGCGTACTTTTAAGATAAATTGATTATGTATATTTTGGAAAATCATATTTGGCTAACCGCTGATTCTTCAACATCAGTCGGTTCGGACCTCCACTTAGTTTCACCCAAGCTTCATCCTGGTCATGGATAGATCACCCAGGTTCGGGTCCATAAGCAGTGACAATTGCCCTATGAAGACTTGCTTATAGATATCGGACATGTTTATTTTATATATTATCATGATATTATTCATATTGCATATATATAATAGAAATTTAGATTATATGTAGCCGTATCAATACTGTGTCGTATCCTAATTTTTCTACATTTTTTCATATCGCGGTATTCACGTTCATGCATTATATGGCGGACCATTTATGTGCATTTCTAACTAAAATTAGGTTATTTGATACTAAGAAAAGCAAAAGGAAATACATTTAGGTATTCAAGAATTACTTTGTTATTATATTCTTCATTTTGAACGGCGAGTATCTATACTCTTTTAATAATTGAAGTCCAAAGAGGGGAGAGTTTGTAGGTTTTCGACAATCATTTCATTTTCTTTTCTTTTCTTTTTCTTTCAACTTCCATCTTTCCACTATCTTCGGCTTTCATGTTCCCAGAATCCCAACTATATGCCGTTAGAAAAACTATATATTTTTTTATTTAATTATATATATTGATTAATTTTTATTTTGACACACGAACCTTCCGTTGAGAAATACCATGGGAAAAAAATTTATAATCGATTGTATGTAAATTTATAATTGTATTTATATATGAAATCATGAGTTATATAAATTTGTCTCATTTTATATAAATTTACATTTCAAGTTATTTGTGATTTGATTATTATTGAAAAATATATCGAGTATAATTTTTATTTTTATTTAAAAAAAAAAAAAAAAGATTCTTACAACCGTTACTCTTGCATTCATGTCTGAGGTAGGCTTTCAAAGAAAATTAACATCTAATTTTGGTACAGAAGCAGTTAAGCGCATATTGCTCATCACATTCAGAAATAGACGAACCAAACACAAACCACTACGTTGGTTGTTGTACATCAAATTATACAACACAACACATTACTATAAAACACACACAAAGATCACCAGATTTTTTGCATCTTCTTGTTTATATATCAAACACAACAACGTAAGAAACTACTGTAAAATCCACACACACATCTGGTAAAGCAGCACCAGCATTTGCCACAGAGGTTCGAAAATTGAGTGGTCATTGATAGATACGTGTTGCAATTGGTATTTTACCTCATATTGTCCAACTGTTGAGAAAAAATGGAGAGAAGGGTTGTCTTTCTTGCTATGAATTTGCTTGCAGCTCTGCAGTTTCTACTATTGCCAATGCTTTCTAATGCTCAAACAAAGGGAAGAATTGCGACGGTATTGAGTATTGATGGAGGCGGCGTAAGAGGGATCATCCCTGGAACAATTCTAGCCCATCTTGAATCCAAACTCCAGGTAATCAACCGCATTTTACCTGTTTCTTGGTTGTCTAATATCAGTTGCTTTGTCAGTTTCTGATGTCTGATTCTTGACAGGAAATAGATGGTCCGAATGCAAGAATTGCAGATTATTTTGATCTGATTGCGGGAACTAGCACAGGCGGTCTGCTTACCAGCATGCTGGCTGTTCCCGGTAATGATAATCGGCCAATCTTTCCTGCCAAAAACATCACTAGGTTCTACTTTGAGCACAGTCCCAAAATCTTCCCAGCTAGTCGGTGAGTTTAAACCAATGATTTTGTTTGTCCTCGTCTATTTTTGAACCCTTTTGCTGGACTAGGAAGCACTGATCACAAATATTGTATCTTCATCAGTCGAGCCAACTTTGTGAACATCATTGCGAATTTGCTTGGCGGCCCAAAGTATGATGGGATTTACCTGAAATCATTGATTCGGAAACTGCTAAACAATGTGACTGTGAGCCAGACGTTGACGAATGTAGTGATCCCCACATTTGATCTCAAGCACCTTCAACCTATCATCTTCACCACCAAAGAGGTAAATTCCATTGAACACAACACATATTATAATACTCAAATCATGATCATCTTTTCAACTGCATAGTTGCAATTACATATACTTATAATCTTGTTTGAAACCTGGAGCAGGGAAAGGCGGATGTTTCCAAGAATGCTCTAATGTCAGACATCTGCCTGGGGACCTCTGCTGCTCCTACTTTTCTCCCGCCTCACTTTTTTGAGACCAAAGACGCAAAGGGCAGACGGCGAACCTTTGATCTCATCGATGGAGGGGTTGCTGCAAACAATCCAGTGAGTGGCCTGTTACGTGTCATCATGCATACGCAATGTGAAATCTAAACTAGTTTCCTTGTCCCTTATTTTGATCATAGAGTAGTATACCGAACTAACCTATAGAAATTTTCCAGACCTTAATGGCCATTGCACAGATTTCCAGAGAAATCTTGCGGGGGAACTTTGAACTAATGGACATGAAGCCGATGGACAGCAACAGGATGCTGGTGCTGTCATTAGGCACCGGCACTGCCAAACAGGAAGAGAAGTATAATGCAAAAGAAGCGGCCAACTGGGGCTTGCTCAGCTGGCTGTACTACAAGGGATACACCCCAGTGCTCGATATTTACGGAGACGCTAGCTCCGACATAGTTGATATCCATGTCTCGACCTTTTTCCAGTCCCTTGGCAACGAAAAGAATTACCTTCGTATTGAGGTATACAGAAGAAGCAAGAATCATGATCATGTCACGAGTTTAGGCCATCTTTTCAAATAACATTTTCTTGTTTTTGTTTCGAAAATGTAGGAGGATAAGTTGTTTGGGGAGACAGCATCTGTTGATATCTCAACAACAGAGAATATGCAGAGACTTGCCCACATAGGTAAAATGCTGCTGAAGAAACAGGTTAGTAGAGTGAATTTGGATACGGGCAGGCTGGAGCCGGTTAAAGGGGAAGGCACAAACGAGCAAGCTCTGGCCCGCTTTGCAAAGCTGTTAGCTGATGAGAAGAAGTCCCGGACCAAAGTTGTTCCACATAATTAACATCCACTTAATTTGATTCTCAATGTATTTCATTCAACTCCCATGCTAAATAAGGGTCAAAATATAGTCAGAGTGCCAAAAAAAAAGAAGCAAAATTTGTTTTTACATGGGAGAAATAATATATTGTTGTAAAATTATTTAGTACGATCGAAATGAAATTACGTTTTGAACATTTTTCCTTGTTTAAATATATGAGAAAAATAAAATGAAAAGAAAACCAACGATTCAATACTAAAAATATGTCAATGGAACTATGCACAGAACAAGAACAAGAATGAAATATTTTAGTAGTAGGAGGAAAAATATTGGAGGGAAATTATGTTTACACATAATATAAATAAATAAAAATAAAATCTAACCTTTTTTTTTGTGTTTTCAGTTATATACTTTCACTTTTCCATTCAATTATCGACAAATACAAAATGGAGTTCTAACAGAAATTTATATAGACCCAATGTTACTTACCTATATAGATTGTAACCAAATGGGAAACTTTTCTTAGACATTCTATTTTTACTTTTGATTTTCTTTATACATCTATTTTTAGCCCCAAAATTTAGTAATATTCCAAGATACCTCCCAAAAATGAATATGATGGGTATTTTTATCTTTCTAATAATAGTTCCAGGTTGATATTTTTGCCTCCTTTTAACTGCTCACTCAATCAGTTTTCAGATACCCTCCACTTATATGCTAATTATTTTAAAACTTTACTTAATTTCAATTATTTTTATTAAAAAAATAATAAAATCCATAGAAAAAAAGCCTAACAGTATGTAGTAAGGGTTTGAGAATAATTGAAACCCTTTTTTGCAAATAATGGAATGTTTGGAGAAGTTGGAGCATGTGGTGGGTGGGTACAATTGCAAATGTGTACCATAAGTAGGTACAAATGCATTTCATCCAAAGACATCAAAGGGTATATAATAGCTCTCATGTCTTGCCCAATATGCATTTTTCAACCAAAATTAGGTTATCAATTAGGCCGTCAAAGACAAACTAAAATGGAAAAGAAACCAGGATAAAATCTATTGTAAGTGGGATGATGCCACAAGTATTTTTTCAAAGGAAAAATATTAAAAAAGAGAATTTACAAAATTAGTTGAAATAATATTACAACTTGTCTAATTTCACTTTCTTCATTCTTGAATATTTTTTAAAAATTTTACAATAGTCAATAAAATCATACGAGCATGGTACATTTTGCCATATGATAACTCTCTTTAAATCAATTACAGATGCATATGTACATAGTACATATACGTATGACGCGTACATATTTGTATTCGTGGCAAAATACGTTTTTAGTAGATATGGTACTAAAATTGATACAAGATCTGTTTAATAGGATTGAAAATGCATTTTGAAATTGAGGCTATGCAACGATAGAGGAAAAATATGTTACATAATCATGTCTTGTGCCATACACTTCATATAAAAGCATAAAAATTTACAAATACGACAACACAAACATGGTATAGAAAATTTTAAGAACTATATATACCGTATCATTTTTATTCCACGTATGTAATTAAATAAACGCCCAATTTCGTTCTTGATTTTCATGTACTCTGCAGAATTTGCAGGGACCCTAAACCATGTCCAAAACCCTGGATTGCGGTCTCCACAATAACAAAAACCTGGATTGTCATAGGATTCTCCTACTATTCAAAGCTCATCTTTAGAACTTTGCAAGTGTTTTATGCATGGAACATAGTGCTTCATCAGATGCTTTCCCTACATCATTTTTCTTCCCTCTTCTTATAAAACTATTGGTGCTGACTATTGGCTATTGATAATCACAGTTGCACACTAGAAATCAGATCGTGTGGCGGTACATGGTGGGTATTTAATAAATCTATTAACTTTTGGCGCTAGACTGTCACAAGCTTGTACTAAAGAAACAAGAGAATGGAGTTGGGATCATAGTCTGCCGTATGATTAGCATAAAAAATGATGGATGGACCGAACATTTATAATAACAAAGCTTAAAGGACATTAAAGAATTCAAATGACAGGTTATTCAGAAAATGACTGACACATGTTCACAGCAAGAGTAAATGAGTGGAACAAGAAACTAAATGCAGTCGCAAGTTAAGAAACTATATATCAGATGCAACAATTAAGCTGAGCACACAGTTGGGGAAGCAAATGGGGATCAACGATGTAGGTAGCCATGCATTAAAAATGAGAGGCTCAGGAGACGATAGCAGCGACTTATTGACAGCAAAAAGAACAGAACTGGAAAAGATGAAAGAAGATCTCAGACAGGCTAAAGATGATGCCATGCAATCATGGCTAGACTCTCGACCCCTCATTGATGAGCTTGAAAAGATGCAGGCTGAGTTAGCAAGAGCAAATGATAGACTTTTCAAAGCAAATATTACCATTTCGGAGCTTCAAGCTCAGCTAGGAACTACAGATATGTGCATCAAGTCCACAAAGGAGGAAGAACAGAAATTCCGTATGATGGTCAATGACAAAAATCAAGCTCTGCATAAGGCACAGGAAGAGATGGAACGACTGAAGATGAAAATGGATCAAAAGCGCAGAAGGAGATCAAAGCTGAAATTAGTCTTACGGCTCAAGAGACAGACTCTTCAGACATTGAAACTCACTTATGAAGCCTTACAGCTGGAAGCAGAAGCTTTTGGCATCTCAGCAGCTCAAGCGCTTAACTATATCAATAACTCAGAGACAGCCAATATCATGGTCCAGCTAACTAAAGAGGAATATGACTTTCTGAAAGGGGAAGCCAAAGAACAAACTTCACTAGCAGAATGGCGAATTTCGGTATCTGAGGAAGAAAAACTTGCAGCAGAGAACAGCCGAGACTTGGCCTTCAGGAGACTGCAAAGTATATATCCTCGCAACATTTCAAGCCAAAGGAATATGACTGAGCAAACAATTCGCAATGAAAAGAGCAAGAAGAAAACAGGAGAACATGCTACCAGAGTGGGACACCAAACCAATCAACGGCGCTTTTCTAAAGCTCAGACGAACTCACCAACCAGAGTTAATAAAGGGAATACAGAACAGCAGTTAAGAAACAACCGCAGCTATTTAGTCAAGAAAAAGAAATTATCTATTTTTGTTCGAATAAGAACTTTTCTTGTAAGGAAGTTGTCGAAGTACTTTAAATGATTGGGCAACACAAAGGTCTTAATGCTTTCTCTTTCAGAGATATCCCTACGTCTAGAAGTCATGTTCCCTTCCATGGTTATGGTACTATGCACCGTAACTATGACAAAATTTGTTTCAGGGTCAACTACAATGTAATCTTACAATTCACTTGACATGTAATAGCATTTTAAACATGACCCCAGGAGTTTAACTGGCACCAAGTCATTTGTAGCCTGCATTTAGCATAAAAGTCAATAGCAAATCAGCTTGTGAAGAGATTGTCGCAAAGAAGAAAGTGAAAATCAAATAAAAATCCAACTTACAATGTAAAAACTTCAATTTTTACTGAAACATTCTTGAATAAGCTTTTTTCTCCTGTTCATGCCTATCAGCAATCTGTTAAAATTGCAACCACATGTATAAGTACTCAATACATGGCTCACCAAATTATTCATAAAATCCTGGAAACTCACCTTCTTCTTTGCAATAGCTAGCTCTTTCTTAATACCACCTTAAAAATAAAAGCATATAAATCTATTAAAAATTTGTTAAAACAAATTCTAGGTTGCGGAAATAAAAGCAAAAAGACCATAAAGCCGGGATAACTCAATCCAGAACATCTTATGCAACCTACACTTCTAATCTTCCAGTCAACTACCCAAATACTACTGGTTAAACCTCATGAGAAAGTGTTTTTTCAGCAATGCATAAAATGAAGAAGTATTGTTTTGTCAGAAAGTATAATCCAGAAAACAGAACATTTATCATAGTCTGGAAATAAGACAATATGTGTTTCTTACCATCAGTTGGCTCCAATTCTAATGCTTTGCCAAAACTTTGAACAGCTGCATCAATGTTATTGAGTGCCATATATGCCTGAAAGACATAGAAGAAAACTAGCCACTGAAGATGGCTTTCCACAAAAAACGAAGATTGTGAAGCAACTGCAAAACGCGTGCACCAGAAAAATGTGACACTACTAAACTTGTGAGTCTACTGCTTGTTTATCAGGAGTGTTTCCAAGATTTGAACTGTATGTATCCTAATGGAACAACGATTTCATCCAGTAAACAAGCTTAAGAATGGAACTGATGGCTGGTGTAAGCCGGGCATCATTGTTACAACATGAAAAATAAAGTTGGTGGATCTTATAGTTAGATTAACACGACACAACAACCTGGCCTTGGCGGTAGAAAGCTTTTGCGTTAGCTTCTCCATCACGAATTGCAAAGTCCGCGTCCAGCAGTGCTCCTTTAAGATCTCCTAACTTCAACTTGCAGACCTGAAGCAAGGAAGTCAAATGTTATTTGGCACAACAAAAGAGTGCTCCTGAATAAGTTAAAAGGAAATAATTGAGTGGTGAATAAAGCAGTTACGCAATACATAATTCAGTAAGAAATATTCAACGTGATTAATATGACTTTGATCACCTGCTATATAACCCTTTCATATGATCTAAGAGCGAAAACATGCAAATAAGCTCCTTAAAGATATACCTGGATAAGTGATCTGGTGGAAGTTTTTTCTTACTTTTCAATTGAAACACAGTTAATTAATACCTTCAGAACAAAGAAGTCAATTTTACAATTTATACAATAATTAACTCATAAAATTTTGGGTGAACTACAACGAACGCTCCTGAGGTTTCACATAATTACAGTTCTAGGACCCAGTGACTCAATTTATGGGAGGGAAATTTTATAATGTCTGCAGTACAATATTGTCACTCATATTAATGGTTTAAAAACAGAACAGAGTATTTATGTTCTCTGTACAGAACAGGATGAGAGGCTTTCTGCAGTTTCGATGGGAAGATGAGCAAGTTCAGGTGAAAATTTGAAGATAAATCTAGAATCAAATAAGAGAAGTTATAGAAAATCAAGCCGTTCATACAACTGAGATGTCAATGAGAATCCACCTAACATATTTTTTCACAGAATCTGAGAATCAGACATGACCCAGTTATCATTTGGTTAGTTGGTCTTTCAATCAACAGAGTTCGTACTTGGTTCGCGCACATATCATATTAGAACATCACTAATGAAGGTGCTATGTTCAGTGAATCTGATAGCCATTTAAGAGAGAGTGAGAGAACAGAACTTACTGAACTATTCGTAAGGATTTGAGACTTTGTTTTCCTCAGAGAATCACACTGCACTGCGCAAAACATGTGTATGCTGCTATGAGACTAATGCAACTACATCATCCATATTCAGTCATTAAACATTCTTAAAATCAGGACTCTTAAATAAGTATGAGGTACACCTTGATCGATGTCTTTCATCTCCCAGCATGAATCCAGATATTTGAGGGCCTTACGATACTTTCTTATTGCCATCTTGTAGTCATGCTTCTACATATGCAAAAAGAACAATGATATAATAAATGTGTTGCAGACTAGATTATGCATTCCAGGCATACAAATTGTTTTCATGCCTTCATACACCATTTGAAGAAAATAAAGTAAGTACTGATTTTGTTTAGTATTGAAACTATTACAGTCTACGAGTCACAAAACACTTGTTCATGAGCAAGAAAACAAGCCATCCATTGCAGGAAAACTTGAAGGAGCCCATAGCAAGAAAAAGCTTATTAAAAAGTAAAAGCCTACCTTGAACCACTCATTTCCCAAGACTTTGATGGACTCTACAGCAGTAATCATCCAAATGGCATCATTGGGTTTGGGATCAACATCCATTGGCCAATCAGGGTATAAATCACCATCTCTAAAGAAATTAATTGTCCCATCATCTGCACCCTCAAGAATCTCCCCACAGTCAACGACCACAACATCCATGGTGGGACAGCAGTTGTCTATCGTTGAAACATACTCAATTGCACGAACCACCCCCAATCCTCTGATCACCTTACCAAAGACAACGTGCTTTCCATCAAGGTGAGTAGCCTGGGTTGTAACAATGAAAAATTGAGAGCCATTGGTATTTGGACCAGAGTTAACCATTGATAGCATCCCTTTCCTTGAGTGTTTGAGCTCAAAATTTTCATCTTCAAATTTCACTCCATAAATGGATTCTCCAGCCACTCCATTTCCATCAGATATATCACCCCCTTGGATCATAAAACCTTTGACAATACTATTAAAGCGTGAACCCTGTAATAGAACTCACATCAAGACAAGAGAAGGAACAAGATCATAAATTTTAACAGGAAGTGAAAAGACATAATGTCTTGACAAAAGTCTGCAGCACACATTTTCAAAGGTTATATGGATTACAAAGGCACATTGAACATTCACATGTTCAATAAGCATGACCGTCAATCATACATCTGTAACAAGTTTACAATTGTTTTGGTTGAAAGCATACAAGGTCATTCATATTTAAACTCTTCTACTGATTTATAAGAAACAAAAAAGATGCTGAAATCCTTCAACTCGTTGGCGGAACAGAGAATATAAACAACGTTCAACTACTACAATTCCAATATACATGAGAGAAAAAACAATTCCAAATCAACACTAGAAACATTGCTGGCAGATGTGCATTCCCATTTCTTAATGATTTTCCACAAGAACAAAAGTACTTTTTCAACTGCTTTTACAGTGCCTTTGACTCCAAGGCATAGGTTGCATCCACTGCCTTGACGAGAAAACACAGGCAAACAGGAATTAAGTGAGTTATATTCAACAGTTCCCAGAAGTGACATCTGAACCTTCAACTATACAACACGCACATTGAAAAAACCAAATGCCAAAGACGAAGAAAATCATAATAGCAAACAAATTCATAACAAAATGCATTTAGGTACTAATCGAGAAATGCAGACATCTGACTGTTCGTGGATGTGTTCGTCGAATAAACCTTGTAATGGAGGGGAAGGCCAGTGTGAGGGCTAATGCCCTTTTCCCCAGTACAGAGAGCTCTAAAATTCTCAGCAGTTTTAGGCACCACGTCTTTGTATAACTCCACCACTATTCTCCCCTCCATTTCTCCTCCAATACTGATATCCAAATAGCACCTGGGATTCACCATTCTCCCGGAAACAAACCAGCCCAAAATCCCAAATCCCTCGTACAGCAAAAACACACACTAACAACCTCCCCCCAGATGAACTTGACACCGACACCCCCCACAGTAAACGCGAGCTGTCAGATCAATGAAAAAGCAAAAGAGTTGAGTCATGGGAGATGAAAAGCAGAAAGAAAAAGAGGGAAGGCAAACATTCTTTGTCTTGGCAGGAGGTTTTACAAGGGTTTGCGCTCAGTGCTTGGCGCAGAATGGGAAGGGACTTTATGTTCGTTTTGTGTGCGCCATCATTAGTAGAGCAGCGCGTATATATGAGAGAAAGGTACAATCTTGGACAGCTATACGTACAAACAATTTCGGGAAATGTCTATATTTGCGGGGCTGAAAAGTCGCTGTCCGTACGTGATCATGGCGTTAGTCACGCAGCCCACGGCCCCACGCACTGCAATTCTGCGGGAGAGTAGGCGCCTCCTGTGCCATGAATCCAACCCCCCCCCCCCCCTCCCCCTCCTTTTCAATCCATATTTACGATATTTCTGAAAAATTAATAATATTAAATTTTCAATAATAATAGGGCTGTCTGTGATGTGAGTTATTAGAAGAATAAAAAAAAAAAAAACATGTATTAATTATTTTACGTTTACTTTGACTAGTTGGCTTAATAACACAATCCATTTAAGTCATTAATGTAATATCTGAAATTTTTTAGCGATTTATGATACCACGATACTATTTTTTTTATACAATTCCTTATATTACTTTTAAATGTGATGTATTTTTTTTATATATTTTAAAGGGTTAAATACACTTTAAATCACTTAACTATGTATTTTATTTCATTTTACACTTCTAAAGTATGAAAGGTAATAAAAACTCTGACAAAATAATTGATGCTGATAAAACAAAAATGCCCTTTCTCTTACCTCTATACTTTTTTATTCGACTTTCTAGAATATATTTTATTAAAATATCTCTTCTAAACTATTTTTAGTGATTTAAAATTTTACTCACATTTTATTTTAAAAATAATATTTATAATTTATATTTTTTATAAATTATGGAACACAAAAAATATAGCTCAATATATGAAAAAATATTTTACAAAGTAAATAAATTATGTTAAAAAGTATGTGTGAATATGTGTTAATGCGTGTAATATTATAGAAAAATGTTATATAAATTACAATTTTTTATCAATTACATGTCCATATATCATATCATTACTTAAAAGAATATAGAATATTATATATTAATTATATTATACATTTGCATATTTTACAGTATATATATGTTCGATGTAAATATTTTAAATTTTATTGATATATTTTTTTTCTAAAAAAGTTCAAGATATATAACAACACAGGAAAAAATTATGTAAATTTTTTAACAGTTGTATAAGAATTGTAAATTTATGGATTTTATACAGATTCTATATTCAGTATAACAGTTATAAAATTTGGATAGTGTTTATTTTAAATAAAAAAACTTATCATAATTTAGATTATAGTTAGGAGAATAATTGCATTATAGATATTTTAGGGGTGTAAATAATAAGGGCATTTTTTATCATAAAAAAAATTAGTGTATATCATGAGGGTCAATTTTGTTACGTTTTATAGTTCATGAGTGTAAATGCACTTTATGTATAGTTCAGGGGTGCAAAGTGTATTTAACCTTATTTTAAAATATAAAAAATTATTTATTAACATGAATGAATGGCTTGTAGCGACAACCAGTTATCTATCTATATTATTATAAAATAAAATTATTTGAGCGTACCAACTTTAAATTGTTTTATTTCACCATCAAATAATTTATTTTCTTCAAAATAAATTTGGTCAAAATAGTAATTTCAAAAATTTTAAATAATCTCATAATTTTATAAAAAAATATTATCCCAATCACTACTCCACGTTTTCCTCTAAACTTCTCCATATTTGTTTTTTTCTTATAAATTTAATATTTTTTATAAACTTTCAATTATAAAATATTATTTCTTTGTCATATCACCCCACGTTTCTTTATTGGGATAATTACGTTGATCTCCCCTGTTACTATGGGAATATACAAATCCCCCCTTCTTACTATGAAAATTACATAAACCTACCTTGTTGGTTTATTACTATTACAAATTGGCCCCGAATAGTCAAACTAACGGTCAATACTGATTTTAGTCCAAATATTTATGTAATCTTCCTATATTTATAATCAAGCCTGGCAAAAAACCCCTTGCCTTCCTTCTCCATCAAACTTCGCTTTCATACCATAAGAACCATTCCCCCTTCCACAAGAGCCACGGTGAGAAATTCATCGGTGGTCGTAACTGATTTTCAAATTTTGAAGGCTCACAAATAAATTCACTCTCAAGGGTATTTTTTTCAACAAAATTTATAATAATCCCAACCAAGGCCAAAAATATAAAGATTAAATAAATAGTTGAATTTAAATTAGCATTGATCGTTAGTTTGACTAATGGAGGGGCCAATTTGTAATGGTAACAAATCAACAAGGCATGTTTATGTAATTTTCATAGTAAGAGGGGGTGATTTGTAAATTCCCATAGTAACAGGGGAGGTCAACGTAATTATCCCTTCTTTATTCTCATGAATTTTTATTTTTTTCCTCTCATCTCATCATAATTTTTTTTATATGCTCGCAAGAAGCGCGTGCAACGACGACTAGTATCAAAATAAAAAGTGGATCAAAATCACTCCACATAATAAAATTTATAGGCGTTGTGGCATATCGTTCCTACGTACATATAATAAATAATTTTGCACGTTTTAAAAATTTATTATAAATTTTTGTAAAATATATAAATCTACAGTACATTAATAAAAAGTAAGAGATAGAAAAAAATAATAATTTATTAATTAATGTAAATTTTAAAAAATTAAAAAAATTAATTATTTTCTCATAAATGGCATTTAAATTTTATAAATAAATAAAAAATTAGTGCACGGTATTATTAGCTGAGGTTTGTGAATGTTTTGGGACTTTTATATATAAGGCCTTGGATTTTTATGATTGATGAAAACCATAAAAATGTGTTCCAAATCTTAGAAACTGGAATTCCATAATGGCCTGATTTTGATCTTATTCGTGACAACGTACATTCACAACCAAATTTCTAATTCGCCACTCTACAGTTTTTGCGTATCTCTCCATCCTGTCCTGTAAGAACACCTATACAGCTCATCTTCGCCATTGCTTTCCCGAAATCCTTGGAAAATAGAAAGGGGAATTTGCTGTAACTGAACACCAACGCAGCCGTCTGGTTGTCGCCCATGAGATCTTGGTCCGATTGCAGAATCCCGGAGTTGTTGACAAGGCTCCTGAAATAGCTGTTATCGAACCTGCTCGAAGTAGCAGCATCCAGTGCAACCAAGTTGGTGTCGGAATCGTCTTGATTCGGGCAAACGCTGCGCAGACTTCCTAGTAGCGATTGGTCCAGTATCGGATCAGGATTGCCGGCACCGTCGAAGTTGAAAAGCCTCGGTTTAAATGTAAAGCATTGAGCGAAGCCGATAGTGTGGCCGCCTGCGTAGATGAGACAAGGGTGGGTTTTACACGTACTGGTGTGGGTGGCACGCATAAAGTGTGTGTAATTAATTTAAAATATAAATAATAAAATTTTTATTTTTTTAAAATATTTATTTTAATTAAATAAATAACAGAGTTGTGGTTAGTTATTTAGAAAAAATGGTGGAAGAAAAAGAAACATGAAAGTTGAGGGAGAGACATAATCGGAAGTTGAAAAAAAAAATTGTTGAATTTTTGAAAAAAAAATGACAGACACTAAAAAAATTAGACACTAATTTGGTATTTTTCAATAATCATAAGGTATAGATAGAGAGAGAACTGTTGAATCCATTTCAAGGTTCTTGTTACGGTTGTATAATGTCAAATTTTGATATTTGAATGCTATCTCTCCTTTTATATTTCAATTTGATTTAATTATTTTCTTAATGTTAAAAAAATCGCGTATCAATTTAGTGCAACATGTTACAAGTGTAATAAAAGACCCATAATGAAACGCAAGAACGTCCCTGAAATCTAGAAAATTATGTAATAGGTCAAAGATTCTTGTATTTTTATTTGATGGGCACATGACATGATACGTAATGTGAGTCAGATAATATATCTTAAATCGACGAAGTCTAATATTACACGTTATATTGATGTGACTGGTCTAAATGAATCAATGCTATAAATATTCTAATTGGCTATTTTATCATGTATAACTGTGTCTTACTTTATATGTTTGAAACGACTATACCAACTCAAGCATTTGAGAGGAGTGTTGCTTGGCTATAGTTTTTGAATGAAGGAAATTAAGAAAAAAAAAAAAAAAAAAGGAGGATTGATACAACCTCCTTTACAAATTAAGAAACGGCGTAGTTCCCAAACTCGGATAAAAAAGATAAGATGATTAAAGACAGTATCTATTCCTAGGGAGCACAACCCAATAGTCCGGGCACAAAATTTCTCTATGGGAGGTTTCGTGTTCGAACTTTGAATGTGCAAGTGTAAAAAAAAATGATTGAAACCGGTACCTGAAAGAACTACCATGTCCTTCAAATCAAGGCCCTTGGCTACGAACTTGGCAGTAATATTCTCCAAGGGTTCAAAGGGTGATGGGAGGTCTGTGTTGGCCGCAGTCTCATTTGCTGTTAGGCCATCTCGACGGCCCAAGGCCACCGGCCAGAAGGGCCCTCCTGTCTGATGATATTAGTAGTAGAACGGATCAGCTGCATCCAAAAACATTTGGCAAAAAAAGAGGAATCATCTTCTAAACAGAATATGTAATTTTACCAGAAAGACAGCATCCCTGGCAGCAAGTGTCAGTATATCAGCGCAAGAGACAGTCGACGGGCAAGCTTTCTCGACGTTTTCTTTTATTGCATCGATGACTTCAAACCCCCGGGCTGAATTCCTATTAGGGAATGCATTCTTCTCTCCGGTGAAGTTGCTGCTATCATCAAGTAAGATAGATCCTTCACAGCCCTACACAAAAAAGTAATGAAGTTAAAAGGAAAACCGAGAAAAAAACACTTCACATGATTGATGCATGTGCGCTAACGTAGTTACATCAACGAAACAGTCATGGAAATGTAGGCGGAGAAGAGAGGCAGCAATCCTCGTTTCATTGACTATGGCTGACAAAACTCCGCTTCTGACAATCTTGGCCAAGTTGGGACAAGTGTTGTCATAAAACTTGAAATCGAGCTGACTACTACTAAACGTAATCTGAAACAAAAGGAAAAACAAAGGAACAGCCAAGAATGCAGAAGCCCTTTGATTCATGTTCTGTAATGTAACAGGACAAGCAAAAGTATTACCAAATAGTAAGCAATCTGCACGATGATCAGCAGCAGCAGTAGCTGCAATTTATACTGATGAGTTTGTTATCGTTAACAGAGCATGACAAAGCCAACAAACATGTCCATTTCAGTTAAGTTCGGCAAAGTTCCACCATGTGTGAGTGGGTGAAGAAGTCATCCAGTTCCACATCAGTGAGTTATAGAATTCTCAAGTGTCCAATAAATTCGTGTCTATGCTAAAGTAGCGGACTCACGTTGACTAACCTGCTGCTTGACAAGCAAAAACATAGTGATTTGATGTTACGACATTTCATGCTGAGGCGGAAATGCAAGAGCTGAGCAATTATAAAATGCCGAAAGTTCCATTATATAATGGTACAAGTTGCGCAAAAACAGAGTTTAGGTAGCATTTCGCCTCCGGAGCTGTGGAGCATTTACCTGCAGGATAAGATATAGTAATAATAAACAGACAAGCAGGAGCATCTAGCGTCAATTATATGGTAATTGATGGTGGTGCCTATGTGATCACGTTCGACCAGGATTGCTATATTGGCCGTTCTTCCTCTATCTTGTTGTTATAATTGGACAAAAGAAATCAGGTATTCATCAACATATCAACTAAGAAAAGCCAACATTTTGAATCCTCCGATCGATTTGATTCATTGCATCATTCAATACATTCAAAGAATCAAAAGTTCTAAACAAATGGGTTGTCCAATGAACTTGACAAAGAGTGTCTTAATTATACTCTCCCACTCAAGCATTGGTTGCTTACAGGAAAGCATATTACAGCAAAAGAGAAGTGAAAAGATGCTAGTTTATTACAAGTTTAACACAGTGCACAATGATGTCAGCCATTTGCAGACAGAAGTTGAAGCACACAGTGGATTTGGTGTAAAATCTGAATATACAAAGCAAGAAGGGGTGGGGCATTTGGCAATTGGCAATTGGCAGCCCATTTCTCAAAACAAGACAAATTTTCAAGAAACTCAGAGCACGTGAAGAAAAAGAAAAGGTAGGGGGAAGTGGAGACGTAAAGGAATGTCAAACCACGCAGGCATCCACCGTTGATAAACATCTCTAGATTTTGGAATTTGGGGATAAATGGGATTTTTAGGGTTCATTAAAGGATCAATTATACCATCTTAACATTATAAATCTTGAATTCTTGATGTCAAAGTAATAAAAAAATTTCCGAATGATGATTATCAGGGAGTGACAATGTAATGTGCCAATTTTAACGCTTTAAATTTAAACCTCACACTTGGATAGTTGTAGCCTAGGGTTCTTCACTTCGATGGTATGGTATGTGACACGGGTGATCTTGGTCCAAGAATAGCACAAAATCAGTCCAAATGAATGAATGCTGATAATTATAATTCCAATTACAAGATACCAAATTTGGATCCCACGTCCATATTATGAAGTATTAATGTCAATTTTTATATGACCTTTTGCTCACTCATTTCAATAGATTCTCTCAAACTCATATCATATTTATCAAAATACTAATATGGGATAATTATAACGATCTCCCTTAAAATTTGACATAATTATAAATACCCTCGTTGTTTGAAAAATTATAAATATCCTCTGATGTTTGATAAAATTATGTAATTCTTGATGTAGGTATGAAATTGTCAACTTTGTCCTTATAGTAATTTTTTGTTTTTAAAAAAAATCGAGGTGGATCGAAAAACTTTAAAAATTGTAAAATTAATTATCCACTTATTCCATAAAAAAAAGTCTTAGAATTTTAAAAAATAAATACAATTATAATTCTTAATCCACAACGGCCATTTCACCACAAAAATAGATGAAAACCTAACGGATTAGGCTAATTGTTAGACGATCGTTAAAATCAGAAGGGGTATTGGTAAATTTTTAAATAACAAGAAAACATTCGTAATTATGCTAAATCTTATGAGAGATAGTTGTAAAATAAATTTGTAATGTAGTACACATATATAGAAATTATGACTAGAAGTAATGGGGTGGCAATGAGGCTTAATTTAGTTTGGAGAAATTGAAGCTCTATGATCTTGGAGATCATAGTTCGAATAGTCTTTATTAAATTAATACTAGTAATCGATTTATTTCAATTAATAATATGTAATCACTGTCATCTCAAAACATGAATAAAAGTAATGGGGTAAAAAAGGAACAAGTGAGAGCATTAAAAGTATGAATAAAAGTAATGGGGTAAAAAAGGAACAAGTGAGAGCATTAAAAGTGTGTTTCAATTAACGGAATTTTAGAATGTATACAAGATTGTTTGTTTACCGTTGGACTATCTACATAAATACAAACAGTAAATCCTACAACATTGTTTAATTACAGTCCTAACCCCACCAGACACAATTGTAGCTTCACCCATTTCAATTCCTATTATTTCATTTAGCTTCCCTCTGAAGGAGTTACACCCAAAACACATAAAAACTACACTAGTTTTACATATTTCCCTAACTCAGGATTCGGACCCATGATATGCAGCTCTATTTTCTGCATGGTATGCAAAGCCAAAGCCTACTGCTACAGACCCCTACTCCACCCAAAATTTCCCAGAATCCAACTTTCTCGAAATGTCGAGCCAAAACTATTGGCCTCAACGATCCCTCAGCTGCAACAAAACGAAAACAGCACAAAGGGAGGCCGGAGACAGTTGCCGGTTGAGGTCTTCCGCATGTCACCCCCGTGTTAGATTTACATACAAGTTCTTGATCTGGTTAATGTTCTGATCTTGATGAGGAAAAGGAGGAAGAGCCTCGAGAATTGACCGAGGAGAAGGGAGGACGGATGCGGCTAAATGGAATGTTTGAAGACGACTTCCTTGGCTACTCTCACTGGAAGAAAAGAATCATGCATGAAGCTGAAGCCACAAACGTTCAGAGTTAAATGATGTGTGCAATGTCACCCAAGATAAAAGACAATGCAGATAGAAACTCTTACTTGTTACTCAGTTTCCCCTTCTTGATCTGTGTGTCGAATGGCTCAGGCAGTTGATCTAGCTTATGTCTTGGCCGCTCACTTAGGAATTGCATGTTGTCCTGTTGAATATGCATAGATCACCACTTCATCAAAAACCAAAACTAGGAGTCTGCTGAAGTAATTTGTTGAAAAGGAGGCATTGTGTGTCGGAAGCTATTACCGTAAATCTCCTCTCTTTAAAGGAATGTGGAGCATCAGACTGGTGCGAGTGGCTCATGAATGGATGATCAAGTAACTTACTGGCTGTTGGTCTGTCAGCTGGATTTCTGCGGAAGCAGCATTGTAGAAAATCCTTGCCTTCTGCTGAAAGTGTTTCAGGAATTGGTGGAGTCTCCTTTAGGACCTTGAATAATGCTGCAGCCTGAAATTTGTATACAGTTCATTGAGTAAAATGTAAACAAATCCTTGGGATAACTTCTGGCTGGTAAAGATTATCAAAATGAGCACATTGGTCGATATGTGGCGCTTACCCCTTCATATTCACTCCAAGGAGGTTTTCCATTCATCATTTCAATTATAGTACAGCCCAAACTCCATATATCAACTGCTAATGCAATATCACAATTACCATCTGTTTGCATGGCAGACTGCAAGAGCTGATTGAGTAGCAAGATGTTAGCATATGTAGCATATTTGGATTAGAGTTTCTGGGATAGTAATTTGAAGTTTCTAAGTCTTTATACCTCTGGAGCCATCCAATACGGACTCCCCTTCAACGAAAGATTAGCCGTTTGCCCATTCAGCTTCAAAATGAAAATTTAAATTTTCAAATTCACATATCACAACGGTAGAAATGCTGAAATAATCTCAAACAAACATGAACCAGAAGAGCAGCCTGACAGTATATATCTCGTATTCGAGTTTCACAGTGTTTGGCTTGTGTCAAAATTTTGTTTCTCACATCCATTCTCACAAATTCATTAACTTTTACAAACTGGGACAATTAGAAGGAAAAAGAGCTGTCTTAGAGTAACAGGTATCTGCTGGTAAAATTTGGAGCAAAAAGGTGCTGATTCTTAAGCAGAAAGTCACCATGTATTATTCAGTATCAACAGTTACGCCATTCTCATAACTAACATTAATACCAAAATCTTCAGTCGTTCTTAATCATCATGGAAACTGCTAAGATGCAATTAAAAACTGAAGCAAACAACATAATAGACAAAGAACAAAATGATCTATAGCAGGGATCCAAACTGTAAGCATTGAATTCTCTGTACACGTGTCACATATAACACTTTACAGGATTAGGTGAAATGAGAGAGAGATCTGAAAGGGATATGATGGTA
Source organism: Sesamum angolense (assembly GCA_034509725.1). NCBI lineage: Eukaryota > Viridiplantae > Streptophyta > Magnoliopsida > Lamiales > Pedaliaceae > Sesamum > Sesamum angolense. Next base: position 3,218,351 of record JACGWL010000010.1, read on the forward strand.
CTAGCTTAAAAATAGAATCCAAGCATACCAGTAAAACTACTCAAACCTTGAAAGGACATAAACATGAAAGACTCATAATGCTAGACAGTCATCATAGATAATAAACTCACATGTTTCGCCATCCCAAAATCAGCAAGCTTTACAACTCCATATGCATCAACAAGCAAATTAGCACCTTTTATGTCCCTACAACAATTGGAACCAGACCAGGTCAGCTATACTTGATGCTCCAAGACTCCAGATAATATGTTAAACTTGATGTCCTAACTTTTAACTTGAAAAGAAAATCCATTCCAGGAAGGAAAAAATTAATAAAAGAAATCTCGGAAGTATTAACACTCTCTCAGACCCAGGCCATGTCAAATGCAGGCATGTCCAATCACATCAAGCATTCCCAGACCACAATTGCCAAATTATGGAGTATTATTCTCCTAATCTGAATATTATGAACACATCAACAAATTGGCACATCTGAATAAGAGTTTTGGTTCTAAGGGTTACTTTTAAGCCATAGAGGAAATGGAAAACAATATTTCACATTTAAAGAAAACAAAAGTCGGGAAATAGTTTATATGTCTGAGAGAGAGATTTAGAGCCTGACTTCAATCAACATGTTATGCTGTCACTGCAACCACAAATTGTTATTTAACAAATTCCAAAAATTTTCTCAGCAACTGAAATTGAAAGGCAACTAATACCTTATACTATCATTTGGATCATGCCTGCCTATTGGAACGATTTTTCCAGAATGATTAATATAAAATAGATTTACAATGATATCAAATGAATCTAAATCTAATCATCCATACCTTATAGAAGGATGTTACAGATTTGACAAACAGTTCTTGTAATAAAATTAGGCCACTATCATGATACATAAAAGAAAAAACCACAACATTACCTGTGTATGGTTTTCTTGCTGTGCAAATAAACCCAACCAGAGAGAATATGACGAGTAAAATTGCGAACAACAGATTCTGTAATAGCTCCACAATGGTCATTGATAAATTTACTAATTGAACCTGGATGGACGTATTCCAGGTATATGTAGAACTTGTCTCCAACCTGCATGAATGTAAAAAGTGAGACTCTTAACTGCACTTGCTTGTAGAAAGATATTAAGCATCAGTTGAGCTTTGTTAAGAAAAATACTCACTATTTCACTACCATAATACTGCACAATATTGGGATGCTTTAGATGGCTGAGAACTTTAATTTCCTGTGAAGATTGACCAAAATGAGTGCAAGATCATTGTTGATAGACAAAAAAATAGCATAGAAATTGAGCATAAAATATCCAATTAGCAATCAAACAGCTAAGTGGAGGGAAACACATATTAGCATATTAAACCAATCGCACATGGACCTTAGTAAATGATTCATATATATACAAAATTCATGTGGTAAAAATCTCAACCTGGAGTCTGAAAAAAAGCAAAAAAAAAGAAAAATGATAAGCAGATAAAGTGGACCACAACCTGCTCCAACTGTCTCATACACTCCGCAGATTTTGAATCATCTGGTAAAATCTCAACCTCTTTCATGGCACATAAGGCTCCAGTCTCTCTGTGACAGGAACTAGTCACCAATTCATGTTAATGTTGAAAATTGAAAGAATTGTATGTAGCCATGCGTACCTGTTCGAAGCAACATATACACTTCCAAACGTCCCTCTCCCGATGAGCTTTCCTTTTTGCCATTGGGATTTAGCATGTTTACTTCCACCTGGAGAAAGTGGATAGGGCTGTGAGGGGATGCTAGCTCCTGGAAATTCAGGTTTAGCAGCAAATGAGGAAATTGGACTGGATTGTGAAGGCGTACAAACTCCTGGAAGATCAGATTTCGATCCAACTGGGGATATTGGAGCGGGTTGTGAGGACATGGCAGCCCCTGGAGGAAGAGGTAAGGGATGTACAGTCGCCTGACCATTACTTTCCCACCGTGGCAATGGGGACTCAGAGGATAGTCTGGTATTCAATGGTGAGGTGGGCCCTGGAGGGCTTGATGCAGGCATGTGACAACTTACTCTTGGACTCTGAAGAGGAGAACTATCAATGCTAGATGTTGTTCTCTCAGAAGGGATTTGATAAGAGAAACATAGACCTACATTCCCATCTGAATGAGGCATCTCTGGTGCAGACCAATTTTGGAAAACACCAGGAAGAGTCGTGTATATATCAACTCTTGGGGGACTAAGAATTGGGCTTGAATAAGGACTGGTAGGAGCACTGATAGGGATATTGATACTGTTGGTCTCTGTGGACTTCTCTTTAGCATTTAGCTTCTGCTGTGACTCTTAGGTTGTCGATTTTCAGAATATGCTGCATTTGTTCGCATATCTTGGCCGACTAATCTACTGCACGATGAGAGAAAACCAAAATATAAGATCACTTGAATTTGAGAGGTGAAATGAAAATCAGAGGCGGTTTCACCGCAAATGATAGAAGTTCTGGCTTGCAAAATATCATCTTGTTATTCAATCAAACAACATGAGTGCTATATTCAGATTCCTATCACGTCTCACCAGCAATATGTCAAATGAAATAAATGGACGAGCTTCACACCAACACAACATCATTGAAATTTTGAATGCATGAAATATAGAAGTTTTTTGTGCGAAGAACATATCAACGACGTATCATAAAGCTCAAGATCAGAATAAAGTTAAATATATTTTCCGTTTTTTTTTCCTATACCTCTTAGGTCCATTGAGCCCCCCATCAACAGCTTCGCCATTAACCGCCTCCGGCATCTCCCTTTCCCTGTCCTTTTCCCTCTCCTTCTCCTCTATTCCTCTTGGAACCTGAACGGCATCTGGAGACGGAAGGGGCACGCTGCAGGAGGTGGAGGAGGCGAACTTAGGATCACGCTGCAGCAGCACGCGCAACTCCGGCAGCGGCAGCGGCAAAGGGGACGGGGACGGGGACACCGACGCCGACGCCGACCTCGCAGGCAAATTCTGGAGATGATTGGCCGACCGCCACCCATCTACGTCATTTTCCGCCTGCCTCAATTTCCTGGCTCGCGTGAGGAGGCGATTCCTCCGCGAAGAAAAGAAGCCGGTTTTCACGGAGTACCTGGTGGCTCCATCCCCGATAATGACACTGTCATCGTCGGAATGCGACTTCGTCACAGATGTAAAGGCACCCTGCCACCAATGCATGATTCACAAGTATATTACAACAGAAGTCAATCTCTGGATCGTAATTCACATCAGCACGGTAGCCGGGGAAGGGGAAAACTACAATCTCTCTGTCCTTCAGAAGAGAAAAGGGGAATGTAGCATGGCGGATAAAGAAGAAGACAACCCCGAATAGCGGGGCGACGGAGGAATATCTGCAGATGTGTAGACGCAGGAGAAATACGGGCTACGGCAGCATACGTACAAATATACTTAAAAGTTTCCTTTTACCGCCACAAAAGCGGAAAAGAAAAGAAAAGAAAAAAAAAAAAAGGGAAAGGGGAAGGGGAAGTAAAGAGGGAGACAAGAAAATGTTTGAATCTAATTTTGTAAATAATAAAATAATAATTGGGAAATTGGGAGTAGGAGGAAACCAAATACCAATGGAAAGTGGAGGCTGCAGCTCCAACTCCAACTCCATCTCTAACGGATATACATCAAATTAAAGAAAATCCCTTTTGGATAAACTCTTTTTCCTATTTTTAGTGTTCCACAAAAACCTTTTTTTCTTCTTCTTCTTCTAAATATTATGAGTTTGTTTATGTAATTATGGGAGAGAGAGAGAGAGAGAAATTGTTATATATATATATGCTTTTATAATAGTAATTTTATCACAAAAAAAAAACTGTTTAATATGCAATAAACTTAATAATAAGTCAATCGAATATGAATATGAATTTTTATTTCAATTTTTTTAATAGTATCAGTAAAATCTGTGAATTTTGACAAACGAATAAATCTATTTGGGATGTAACCAAGAGTCATGGGTACTAAATGTAGTTTTTCAAACTACTAAAGATTTATATGTAATTACACTAACCTTTAGGTGATAGGGTCGTGTAATTATTCCTTAGGTTTATAGATACGGTCGAATTGTACGAACCCACACTAACTATTAATATAAATTAGCTCGTGTGATCATAATGAATTTGTTATATATTCAGGTTTAAATTGATTTCGAATCGAGTTGATCGATCCAAATAAAACACGAATCTTAGACCACTTTAAATATTTATATTATATTGAAGATACCTCAATGTGATCCGCACCTCAAATATAATTGAAGAGGGGTACATCATACATGACCATGGAAGTTTAACAAGTCAATAAATATATATATATATATATATATATATATATATATGATATAAAAAATGAGTGTGTGGTAGTTAAGGAAATTATAATAATGTCCTATTTAAATAAAGAGCATAGCTCAAAGTTAAAGATGACATTAGATTGGGAACTCTATGTATAATTTAAATGGATCCAAAATCATTGACTTATATTAAACGACAACATTATGCATCAACCATAGGACCCATAATTCTTTTAACTAGTACCAAAAACAATACCTTAATTTGCTTGCATACGAAATCCATCTTGCTCAACAAAACTTGTGTTGACCATGTAAACACACACGCCAGTCCAAGCACTGTAGGCGTTTGCAAACTCATTTTAAACCCTTATCAGTTCATTATTATTGAAAATAAATTGAGAAGAGTAATTTTAATTTGCGATTTCTACCTTTAAACTACTTTAATTAAATTAATTTAAATAAAAAATTATAAATAACTCCCTACCAACTTGTTTGAGTTCTTAATAAGAATTGTATATATTACGTTGTTTTTCCAAATACACCAACTACAATAATTTTTTTTTTTCATTTTGAATTATTATTTTCAAACACTTCTAACTTTCACTACTACTTACAATTTTTTTTATTATAAATACAACGGAAAACAGTAGATATTGCAAACACCCGGTACAGCCACACAGTCAGACTGGAGAGCTGAGATTTGGAATATTGTTAATTGGAAGCAGCCTGACTGATGTAACACAAAGTTTTTTTGGTAAATGTTAATTGCATGTTGACTAGGGCAAATAATTGGCATTATTTGATTGGTTAATGAATAGATAAAAGACAGCAATAGTTGAAGCCCGGATTCCATGCATATTGACCCCTACTGTAGTCTCCCATCAAACCAAGTCACATTCTTGCTTTTGACAGAACATAAGCATACATAACTAGGATACCAAGTCTTACTGAGTATGTGTTCCAGAGTTATTCAGAGTTCAAATCTTATGTCCAAATCAAAGTAGTTAAATCACTTGGTGGTTTTTCTTTCAGGGCTAATGTCAAAATCAACAAGTGGTTGATTTTGTCTACGGAGACAAGAAAATTATGGAGTCAAAGGGGACTATGTCCAGAATGAAGAGTGTGACTCTGTCCACAGGTGAATTCAGGAGGCGGCTGTCACGTGTAAATATTGACACATTCTTCAACTTAACTCTACTCATTTAAGCACAGTTAGTAATAAAATAAGGGACTCGTAATGATGAAGGATATATATAGAGACAAGAGAGCAGAGCCCTCTTCAATTATATATCTAGAAACTACATATAGATCATATAGCTCTTGATCAATATTTTGAAATTAATGATAAAATAATTAAGATTTCATATGAGAACTTGAAAGGGGAAAAGCTTCATCGCATGAAAACAAGAAAACATTCACTAAGTATGACATGTGTACATAAATGTCGTTATTACAATACTTAAATTCAATGAAAAATATCAAATTAGAAAAACTCACAGGAAACTGTCGGATTTAATAAAATTACGGGTCCCCCCCCCCCCCCCCAATCACAACCTTAAATTTTGGGCGAACACATGATTTTCTTCAGCATGCCACCACCCTCAGATAGCTGTGTAAGTATGGGATCATGCATGGCAGGTGATTCATGTAATCTATTACAACAAAGTACACACATTATTTGGAGACGACTTCATCTAACTGGATATTCAGTTTTCAAACAGCTCAACAGCTTAATTTAGCATACAGGAAACTAGTCATTTTTACATGTGAGTAGGACAATTGTTAGATGCTCAAAAGTAACAGCATGAGCGACTGAACTTTGCAAAAGTGCTGCAATGAAATTCCTTTCAGACGCTATGCAGGAGATTGCAATGCAACTCGAGGAAAAACCAAGTAATTTTCTGACTACAGTCCTTCATATACTAGCAACCAGCTCTAAATCACAAGAATTGACATACTTATTTCTGCCCTGTTGAAATTGATTTAATCTTAAACTGTCTGAATACCTAACCTCAAATACCTTTCTCATCGAGCATGCAACCGTTAACACCATCATGCTGAACTGGTGCTAATTATATTTTAAACATTCCAGAAAAGATCCAGTTTTTACTATGCATGTTCGATTTCTCCAATGTCTGTTGCCATGATCTTACAAACAGGAATGTTCTCATTCTTACTTAGAAGCTTCAAGCTTGGATGAATTGGGACGTCATGCATGGATACCCTGTCCCCAATATCCAGATTACTCAAATCTACTTCAATCTTGGCAGGAATGTGCTCAGCGGGACACAAGTACTTCAAACTAGTTCTTATCTGACTTAGACGGCCGCCTGGATTTGCATAACAGGATGATTAAGTTGATGTCAACTTTATATATTACTGTTTTGATCAAAGAAATAAAGAAACAGAATGATTCCATCCTTCTCATGGCAAATAAATAATTGGTATAGATAATTAGACACAAAAGTGATGATAAAATTCAAAACCGAACAAAAGAAGCTCTTCAAAAATAGCAAGGCCAGCATTTATGCAAAGATATAGCAGAGATACTAAAAGGTGGGATCACACAAAATAAAATTACCATCACCGAGATCATCTCTGGATATTATCTGAAACAGAGGAACTTAAGGACAATGATTGAGTGTGAAGGTGAATGTAAAAGTCATAATAAATCAGTCCAGGATATGCTCCATGTTTATGATGAACCTCTATTCCAAATAATGTCAGGTACACATCACTAACTTCATGAATTTCATTCTATCATTCTATGAATACTATTTGAATCAGCTGAAAACTGAAAAGTGAAAGTTCTCCTTTAGTATAGAATAGCTCAGCTTCTGACCTAACACTCAGAAAATCCAGAACCATGCATTTTTTAGTTCAATCTTGAGTCCGCTTCAATTTCTCATAGAACTGCAGAATGAGTTCCATTGTTGATTTTGCAATTTGCTTCCTTTTTTACTCCTTGGCCATTTTAGCATTGGATTTGAGAAGGTAATTTCTCTCCATCCAATTTCTACAGGCAGAAACCTTTTGAAATGGAAGGTCCTATCTTTACCACCATGTTTAGTATGGAAATAAACAAAAAACTTTTCTTGGGTAAGAGACTATCATACACATGACGATAGCAAACAAGCTTGCAATTTCATAGTGATATCAGCATTATATCAAGTTAGATGCAAAGTATTAATGTTGCTAATATAACCCTTAAACTATTACTGACACCTGAAACATTGGCAGATAGGCTTCCAAATGATGTTAGATACCATTCTAATAGCATCTAACCTTCTGTGTGCCCAAGAATGAAACATCTTTGATAGGTAAAAAAACAGTCAACTAGCATATCGCAATACAATAAAATGTAATCGCTATAAGACCAACCTTTCTTTATACCGGGGCATACATCTTCTCCTTTATAAACAATGGGCACATCCACCTTCAGCTGTGTTCCATCCTCCGCCCATACGAACACCAAATTCAATACCTTCCCATCTTCATCCGTATGTAACTATACACCAAAAAACTTCGATTATCAAACAAAATCATACACTTCCCGTTGACAACTGTTTGACACCAAAAATATTGTGACTCAACATTGGAAGTAGAGATACTACCATTCATTTCATCAACCCATTCTCATGTGCTCCATCATCCGAATTCAAATAAAACTACAATTATAATAAAAACATACAGACACTATTTCAGTTAATTAATACCAACAAAGTATTAGCTGGCCCCAAGCACTTGCCTTAATTGGAAGAACCTTTCTCGTCTCAAGTATGGTGGAAGAACCCGACCCGGCCCGGATCTGAAGCGGAAAAGTAGTGGAGCAGAAAAACGGAAGCTGAATGTGTTTGAGAATAGCCTGAATCTGCTTCCGCTCGGTGGTAAGTAGCAGTTTCCGAGAAACCGAACTCGAGGCGACAACAGAAGTAGGATCATTAGGATCTCTCTGAACGTAGCTCCGGGAGAAGACAACGGCGGGGATGCGCCCCTGAGCTCGGTCTCGTGCAGAGATCCGGTGTCCGGAGATTTCCCTCGGAACGGCTTGAATCGTGTGATACGAGCGGCGGGACTGCGTCTCCGCCGTTGCTTTGAGAACGCCGGCGGCCGCGCGGCACCACTTCGACATTTGTTTCTGCGTTGATGGAACGGGATGGAAATGGGCTCAGGCGACTGCGAGTGAAGTGTGATGTAAGGGTTTATGATCGTCTTCAGTCCTGAGGGGTTTAGCCGAGCTCACGTGTTGGGCTTCGTTGGGCTGCTTTATCAGGCTGGATATTAATGGGCTAGATGGTAATTCCAGCCCTTCAACATATGAATTAATTGTGTATATTAATAGGGCTCACGGATGGGCTGGAGCCCAATGCCAGCCCAATCCAAATTAATATCCCTTAAGTTGCATTTAGATGAAAATATTTGAATCCGAATAAATAATTTAGATAAATAATTTTAAATTGACTCATTATTAAAAAATTTTGAATCCATCAATGATGCGAGCAAGAAATAATACTCGGGTTTAGTTGAAGTACAAGGTAATAAAATAAGATATTAAAGTATAAATGAAAGGAATTACTCATTTATTGTCTATAATTAATAGATTGGAATTGAAGTAAAATTTTAAATACTGTTGTTTCAACAAAAGTTATAGTATGAAATATAATATATTTGTTATGTAATTATATTTAAATATAAAAAAAATTATGTTCATTTTTTAAGTAAGCAAGTACAATCATTCGTGTAGACATCAATATCTAATAAAAAAAAAAGGATTACAATAATATCCTACTCAATAATACCTACAAATTCTACTATTGCAGTAAACCAACTTTTGATATACAACATACAATATTCTATGCAACATTCAAGATTATATAATCTCAATTTCGCCAACTGAATTAGACCTTGTTGACGATAATAAACCGTGTTCAAATAAGAACTTCCGCATTTGCAAGCATCATAGCACAGAATCGATCTTGTCATTTTTGACTAAAACGACGCCTTTCCTCGTTTGTTTGCGGGAGATTAAAAAAGATAAAGAAATGTTGTAAGAATTGAGTGGGCAAACACGTACGTACGTCCACAACCACAATTAAAGAAAGATTTTAAGTATGAAAGCAAAGAATGAAATGAGGAGCAGTGAGTTTTTTGTTAGGTAATGAAATTTGTAGTAAGTAATAACAACCTTGCACGCTCACGTTATCGTGTCTTATCACCACTTTAATCCCTGACGTCAAATCAAAATCAAAAATTACCCAATCCAATTATTAATTTTGACAAACTGTTTGCACGCACTGACAAGACATCCAACGAATTGTAATTCACCGTCAAGACGTAGGTGCTGCTGCTGTCCACCCTATTCCAACCCTAAACTCTTATTGCTACTCTTCATAATTAGGTATAAACAAAGATTAAGATAATGGTACTATTATTATTAAAAAGTATTTTTTTTTTGTGTTTTATATTAAATCTAACTTTTCTTGCAAAACTATCATCTCACTAATAACACCAATAATTTCTCAACAGAGATATATATGCGAAATTTTACCAATTTCCATACTCTCATTATTTAATAGGGAGGAACGTCACGGAGTTTATCATTGCGAAAACATTAGTTTTATAATTAAGAGATTGTGGGTTCGATTGCCATAAGACAATACTAATATAGTGTAAGTATAATTTCTATTTTGTTTGTGTGTTTTTTTATGTGTATGTTTATTTTAAAACTATAGTGTTTTTTTTTTAATTTAAAAATATTGATGTATTGCGTATTGAATGCATTAACAAATTCAAACATATTCTCATTCTTACACAAAAATCTATACAAAATTAAAAATACATATTTTTCACCGAAGACAATAAAAGTTGATAGAGAATTGTTTATATGGTTATATTAGAAAAAAAATATATTTTAAAATTTAATAAATTAATAATAAATTAATTAAAGGTAAATATTGATTTTCGTTCATAAATTTTACTAGGATTTAGGGGTATCCATTAACCTCAAAACTATCACCCAGTCAATTAATGAGTCTGTCATAAAAAGGGGTGGGCCTGTAGGAGTGTATGTATTAATAGAGGGCATTAAAGGGGTTGATGGGGTATTAATAGGAGATGTTTTGCTCCTACTTCAAATGTCCTGTCTCTGTCTCTGTCTCTGTCTCTGTCTCACTTTCATAAGTCGAGAAATGACCATTGGAGCACTCCATTACTGTTAATTATACCCTATTTAAGTAGATAACACATTCAACACCAGTACATGAACATCCATCAACGTTGCCTCCTCTTCACTTTTTATCACAACATTGTTATTGTTTGTCTCATTATTCTGTTCGTAGTAGAAAGAACTGTTTTGACGTGTAACTTATGAACATACTGTAAGTGATTGTATAATACGTAATGTTTATCGATCGTATTTTTTTATGATGATAATTAGAGTCGAAACGACTGTACATCAGTATTCAAATTCCTCCAATAATGTGAGGATTGTGTTGTGGTAATTGAAATCGAAGTATTTTGAATAACAAAGATTTTGAGGAGTTTGAATAGTGATGGCAATGGGGCGGGTCTGGTACGGGTCCGCCCGGATTCAAGACCCGCCCCCGCCCCGCTTGGACTCGTACCAGACCCACCCCATTTAATTTTGCCAGCCCCATAACCCGCTCCCGCCCCGCCTGGACCCGTACCAGACCCGCCTCATTTAATTTTTGCCAGCCCCATAACCCGTCCCAGCCTCGCCTCGCCATGCTAAAAATTTCGCCCCGTCTCGACCTAATTAATTTATACAAATAATACATTAAATTAATATTTTTTTAAGAAATAATATCAGTTTAGATTTAAATATTTTAATATAATTTTCAATCTAAAATGAATTGGATAAGACAAAAAATACATTCATATAAATTATTAAATTTTTTATCAACTAATTTTTTATTTTTGGTATTTTTATATATAATTGGGTATATGCAAAAATTATTTAGGATTCATATATATAATAAGATAATTTTTTATTTATAATATATTGTATATATATTAATAATATACAATAAAAAAAGAGGTGGGGTTGGATCGGGGCAGGGGTCGGGTCCAATGGGACGTGTTCGAGACAGGACCCGTAACCCGTCCCGAACCCGACCGTGGCAGGTTTTAGCTGCCCCAAACCCGTCTCGAACCCAAAAAATGGCATCCCAGACGCGCCCCATATGGGGCGGGTCCTGGGCGAGTTTTTTGGGTTCCGATTGAAATTGCCAACCCTAATTTTGAAGTGTTGTATTGATGTAGAGGAATGGTAATGATGAGTAAGAAGAACCAGAAATCAGAAAATTGAATGCTCATTTGCATTTGCATTTAATGAAAAAGGTGGGTTTGGCATTACGATGTCAAATCCATGCACGTGATTTAACACTCTCTTCCTCATACACCCCACCCCACCCCACCCCACCTTCTATGAAAAGTCAAAACGGCCCAAAACCAAAAGGTATTTCCGCATATCAAAAAAGGTAAACCACTTTTCTATATAAATGTGTGTTTTTTACACATTTATAAATTTCAAAAGGATCTTTCTGGTAATTAAGGTTGAGATCCTATGTATTAATTCCAACCTCACCATAAATAAAAATTATAGTTTGATAAAAGTTATATTCTGATAATTTTTCAATCTCGCAAAAGCTATTTTTTTTATTTAATTATGCATTATGTTTATTAAGTAATTTTTTAAATTTCTCCAATTAGTCTTAAGTATGAGGAGGTTAATTTTAAAATTTAACTACAGTATGGATTGTATGATCAGTTATAAACTCGCAAGTCAAAGTTTAATTATAATTATTTTTTAGGTATTTTAAAATTCATCAGGTCAAATCGGCTAACCATATCATTAAATCGTTATTTAAATATTTGATAAAATGCATTTTGCACCCCTGTGTTACGTAAAAATATAGTAATTTTTAGTACTCTCAATAAGATTACTGTAAGTTCCATCTTCACTATGAAAAATAGTGATTGTATTGATGTATAATTTTTAGTACTCTCGTAAATAATCTGTATTCTCATAAACATACACCGGTTTGTGGTGGTGACTTAAGTCAAAACTGATTAAAAAAATTTTGAAAAGAAGGACAAATTGTGGAGAGGGGAATTAAATTGCAATAAGAGGGGGGTGGGGTGTTGCAGTCTGAAATTTCTGAAATGGAATTGTACCGCACCCAGTACACAATGAATGAAATGGAGGGTGTCTGCACGCAATTGCTAGCCCACAAACTGAGCCACTGTCCAGAGGTGGCTCAGTCCGTACTCAATCGGGTGAGCCACTACCTCCTTTCTGTCTCCCCCAAACAACCAACCGCTACGAATTAATAAGTTCCAACTGTTATCACACGTTGTTTTTATTTGTATATAATTAAAATATGTTATTAATAAATTAAAAATATAAATTAATACACTATGTCACAAACCACCCGTTATAAGTGAAAAAATCCCAACTTTTTTTTTGTAGAATATATTAATATAAATAACTAGCGCGTAATTTTTGAATACACATGTCATAACCCACACTCGAATTTGACAAGTTTAATTAAAAACAATTATAAATAAAGCGTTGTAATTGATAATTTACAAATAACCCCACGACGATGATCAATTTAAAAAATAAAACCAAACAAGACTCAAGGGGTGGTCTATTGGTATTAATTAGAGGACGGGCCCAAAAACCTGAGGGGTGAGCGGGGGGGTTGCTGAATGCTGATTGTTGCCTCTCCTCGGGAAAAAAACTCAAAAAGGCTTAAGGATGCGTCACTTCAGTCCCCTTCTATTTGGCAATTTTGGGGTCAATCAACTTCACTATTACCACCTCAAACCCCCAAACACAACATAGACTATTTATTAAATGCTGGTATATAACTTCAATTTATTTATTTTACTATTATATATTAATATGCTAAAATATTAAATAATAAATTATAATAATTCATATGAAATAAAATATGTACACAGATATATGATGAGACTCAAATTTATGATATCAGATTTGTTTTTTTTTTTTTATAACGGATATTGGACTTGTTCATGAGACCTATACTGTTTATTAGATACCGATACTTTAGAGTAACTAATTTCTATTGATAAAATATACATCGGTTAAAATACCCTTAAATATCTTTATTTCTTTATTAAGAAAAATAACCTTCTTTTATCACTTAGTTTTATCAATAGTTTTCCGTCATGTACATTTAAAGTTTAGAAATTTCAATAGTTTTGCTAAGTTATTCATTAATTTTACCCAATTTTTTGTCTTATTAAATAACAAATAAAATAAAAATTTATATTACATACATACATCGTGTGTGTTCCGACCATCTGTTGTTGCCAAAACAAATATGTGGTTGGATATGGGTCTGTAACGTCCTATATATAAATTTCTTCAGGCTTGCCCCACGGGATGTCCCAAGGCATATCGGGTTCGAGACTAACCTCCGCTCGCAATATGTACTTGACTCGTTGGCTCAAGAAAATTTTGCACACGATAGAGTTTGAACATAGGACGACTTTCTTTTAAATAGATCGATCCTAAACATGTGTATATTTATCTCATTTTTATACACATTTATATAATATTCATATTTATATTGATCGAATCGATATATTTGATTGAGATAATGATACAATCTTGTAATTAGCCCTTAAAAAAGGGAGGAGAAAGAGAAGAGAAATGATTTTGTGTAACAACTTATAAGAGCCTTGATTGACTCCACCATTATCTCGAGTGGAAGTTAAATAATCCCTAATTTGCGAGCTAATTATTTGTAATGTGTCTGATAAGTAGGCAATTAATTGCATAAAAAATCTAAGAAAAACCTACAATTTAGCCGCTGTTACTTCACTAACTACATCATTGGAATTCTAAAACATGTTGTATTCAACTGCGGCATTATCTATTTATACTTGTCAACACAACATTCCAACACTTCCTTAATCACAATTAATTAAACTAATTAAAGCTTCCAAATTATTAGTGAGAATTGGAAAAAGGATAAAAATATGGGGCAAAAGTGTGAATAGTGGAAAGATGAGGGGGGCGCAGTAAAGGGGTAGTTTTGGGATGAGAGTGGAGAAACTCGCACAAGGACAATGAAGCATGCATTTAACATTCCTTCAGAGTGGCAAATTGCTGAGAAACCCCTCTCCCGTTTGATGATCCGACGGTCAAAGTGAGTTGCCCATGCGCTAGTGGATGGACGGGATTAAGCCACACGGTTTTGCCCTCATCATCAACCCCCCCCCCCTCCCATATATACATACATACACCTATAGATACAATAATTACACGCACACACATATAAAAATGACGTAGAATCTCTCTCCCCCTCCTCCGGTTGATCTCTTCCTTTCTCTTCATTGCATTCAATACGAATCCCATTTTCTCATTTCTCAGTCTCTAATTTCCATACAAAAGGTATAAAAATTGTACCTTTTTGCAATTTTATATCCATTTCTTTTTGCCTTCGTTTTTTCGGGATCGCGAAAGTTGAAGATCGGATCGAGAGTTTCTCGAACTCGAACCCTAGGCCTCCACTCTCTCCGATAAACCGAAGGTCCATTTCTCCGTTTTCCACTCGATTTTTTTTTCGGTTTTTCCACGTCGATTATGTGTTTTGTGGTTTGGTTTTTTTACGTTTAAGTTTTTGTTTTTCTCTTATGTTGGTTTGTGTTGTTGTTGCTGTTGTTTTTTTTTTTTTGTTGCAGATGTTGTGAGTGTTGGGGAGAGAGTCGTCTGAAGTAGGTTTTGTGAGCACAGTCGAATAAGGTGAGGAATTTTGATGCAACCGTTTTTGGTTTTCGTTCTTGTTCCTTTTGTGCTTTTGGTTTTTTGTGTTTCTTTTGGTTGTTTTTTGAATGTGAGATGAGGTTTGGTTGAAGATAAGGAAAGATCTTGACGTTTGGATTCACCGTAAAGAAAGGATTATGTTGATTACTTTTGATTTATTTTCCTTTTCTGGATCTGTGAGATTCTTCACTGCTACACCAAAGTTTGTCTTGCATTCCAAGCTGATGCTGTTTTAGAGCGAGAAACAAAATTCTCTCCTAGCTGCAATAGCAGAAAAAATTTACTGAGTTCAAGTACTTTCCGTATCCCGGCGATCATCGTCTCTTCTTTAAGTTTTACAGTTAATTATTTCTGTGTCTCCGCACATAAATGAATGATGTGTTTGCTTTTCATCTCTTCTGTTTTTTTCATTTTTTCTGTTGAGTTTATGTTCTTCTTCTGACTTTCATTATATAAAATGACTGACTTGATTTTAAGTATGGATGTTTGTTTCCATGTCGCGCCTTTCGATATGCTCATGCTTTATTTGCTTTTTCTTCTTCAGTGATTTCTCCCATTAATAATATCGGATGAACGAAAGAACTATCTCGATCTGATATATTGCCATATATACTCCACTAGGTTGTTAAACATCATCCGACGTGAGAGTGAGTGACCATGTGTCTACAAGGGATATTTTTCGCAATTCAGGGTGTCTCGCAGTCCTCTCGTGTAAATCTTTGTCTATATAGCATAAATCATGGTGCTCGGTTATATAAGCACTATGTGATCTCTCTGAGATTCAATTCTGTTACTTAATTAGCTAAGCCTACGAAATGATGTGTGCTTTGTCATTCGATTAACTTATTGTCTCTGATTGTTATTTGTTGACGCAACGAGTTAGATAACTGTCGTGTCTCATAAACTTTCTCATGTCTCTCGGTGATGGCAAGTGTGGGTATTCTTCGGACGAAAGTTAGAAAGCAAATGGAGTGTTGTTTGTGCAGCCATATTTTCTCTGTGGGATTTACTTTTGACTTTATTGCTATCGCGCGGTATCAATCTTCCGCCCATTTCACAACGGTACATGAATAGTTCTTTGTATGTCTGTATCGTGGCAGTCTCCCACAGATCTTTAGACATGCAAGTTCAGTGTGCAGTGTAAGAGCGCCGTTTATATGGAATATCATGTCTTTAGCAGTATATGTGTAAGCGGTGATATGTATCGAGATGTAGCCGTCATTCGGGACCCCCCGTGTTACTCCGGCTCTGTGTGTTGCGGCCTTATTTCACGCATTCTCCACGACGCGAAATGTGGAAGCTCCTCAAGCTCTCCAGATGATTTGATTGAGTCATGTGAAATAGACAGTTTGTGCTACTGTAAATGGAGTCTCTTCGTCCTGCCATGTTGACCGATGATGTTGAAGCGACGCTCGGTCTGTTCAGTTATTTTCACATTTGGTTGTTTTTGGTCAGGAGTCAAATCGCCAAAATCTCGGCCTCGGGTGCCCCTCGGCCTTATCAAGTGTGTATGTCTTGTTCCTGTCTAGCAAGCTGGTCGCGGCCGCGACTGCTGGGTTGTAGCCTATATGGCAGAGGTCCCTCTCTTACTGTGTCGCAGTCTGTTCAGCTCAACTCTGTGCAGCACGCACTACGCAGCCGGCGCGGCGCACCACGCTAGACAGCTCCGACTGTTCTTCAGTGGATAGCACCGCAATTAGCAGGCGTACTACTCCTGGTGGCGGCTGTCGCTCCTCTCGCTCTCGCAGATGGTCTAGGACTGATGATTAGTTTCTCATTGATTATACTGTATTGTTTAGGGGTATTTTGTTTAGCTGCACATGATGCTGCTCTTGATGATTCCGGGGCAGCTCAGTGCGCGCAGTATTTTTCTGATGTAGATAAGAGAGAAGTGATAGGTCAGTTTTCGAGTGGTTGCCCCGCGGTTCTGAACTAGTGGCGTCTGGAGATTCTCCGTGGGTTGGCGCGGACGTTTAGTGGTGCCTACAGTCAAGACCTGGCCCACGAGGGATTAAGTTGGTATGTGTGAAGATGGCGCGTTGTATGTCTCGGGCGGCTGTGTGTTGGGGTATGGCTCCTCGCTGCCCGATTCTGCCTTCTGTGTTGCCTGGGGACAGTTTGCTTACTGGATAATGCTTCTTCGCTTGAAGCCGATCTAGTTAAATTAACTCTATATGTGAAGATATGTGTGCGAAGGAGTGAATTTCTCTCATTATATGCTCTAGCATATTTCGTGCATTTTTGCTCTATATCTGACTACGTGATTGGCCTGGCAGCTCTCTGCTTGCAGCCTGTGCACGCGATGTTTCTTGCATGCTTTTAGCTCTCTGTCTTCTCCTCTCTGTCTATGTATTACAGTTTGTGTGTGTTTCGACTCACGCGGATCTCTCGTCTTAGGCACGGGAGCTAAATCTCTGATGCCAAGTCATTTTAAAGCTAAATATCCTCGTGAGTTCTCTTTCTAGCTATGCCGCATTCCGCTCGTTGTATTATATACGAGCGATGAGGTGTAAGTAGAGCATTTGGTCGTGTCGTGTTATATTAAGCATTTTTAGTTCTACACATTCGCTCTAAAATGCCTCGTCATGTCACTCTCTGAGTCTTTTTCGTTTACAAAATGTGTTAACTCCATATGTCAAACTCACTATATCTTCCTTGTGTGCGTATTCCATATTGAAACCACATATACTATATTATACGACCTGGCAATTTGTATTCTCTTATAGAGATTAGTTTTTGACCTATCTTCCTATGTCTCGAGTCTCCGGTTTTTTTGCTACTTCTCTCTACTTCGGTCTCCACTCTCAGGAGTTTGCATGGATATATTATTGTGTTCGCTCACTTTTAATAGCTTATGGTGGGAGAATTTCTTCCTAATAGTATAGATGACCATAGGAGTATTAGATGTTTATATCATTGGCTGGGTATTGCAGTTTAGTTGAAGACAAAAAATTTACTATCATGTCCAGTACGTGGGGCCGGGTGAGATTGGATATTTCGTATTGATATGTTGTCGTTCTCTACTGCAACCACAGAATTGTCCATAGTGGTGTTGTAATATATTACGCTTTCACAAAACCTTATAATATAAAATTAACCCATAAGTTCGCCATATGTCAATGTTTTGATATATTTATATTTAAATAATTTTTCAGATGTTTTTTTTACACTCCATACCTATCTTCCTTTGGTGTTTTGCTTTGTATTTTTGTGGGGGATTTGACAAGCTGCTGTGTGAGTTCTAATATATGGTTTTAAGTCAGTGTCTCGTATACACGTCTTTTTTATTAGTGCTAGAACCGTAATTGCTTTGAGATTTATATGTGATGATGTGGTGACTTGGAATCAATATATGTGTCAGATGCATATATTTAAATGCTCTCAAACATCTTTTTATGACTGCTCGATTCATTCTGAGGTGAATTAGGATGTAGAGTTGTGTGTTTACTTCACATGTCCGGTGTATCCAGAATACTGTTTATTGATTTCACATCATAAGTTGCACAGTGTAGAATGTAGAGGACCTCTCTGAAAGTTATTTTGTGTTGTAGTATATTCTATAATGCTGAAGGCGAGATTTAGTGTTTTTCTTTTTATGATTGTGCAATTTGATTTTGGGTAGAAGGTAGGGGATACAATTACGATTCATTTTCTCGATTCTTGCGCCTAACATGTGTGTATATTAAAATTTCATATTGGAAATCTCTAATTAACTATGTTGGTTGTGGTTTGTGGATTCTCTGTACGATGGTGTGTTATATATAAATGTGGCAGGCTGCATATTTTTCTCTGAGTTCCTAATATATCTATAGTTGTCTCTATTCACATTAACATAACTCTGGGTCATCCTCTTATGATTGCTATTACGATAGAGTTTATTGTGATGAGCTATTAGGCTTTCTTATCTTATTTTAGCATGACCATATCGATATGTCTTGGAATTCTCCTATGTTTGAACTTCGTTATTCGCTGATTTGCTTGTTATTCTCTCAGTAGTTACCTTCTTTGTTATTGATCATTTCTTTTTCTATTATTTGAATACGTGTGTTAGAATGATAATTTGTAATTTTTTTATTGTGTTCATTGACTGCTGTTCGTCGGGAGTCTCGGTTTTTGTTTTTTATGAGTATGTGATTCATTCCTGTGTCGTGTGGTACTTTACGTCGTAGTCTTAGTAACTCTCTCTTTAGATAGGATATGTTGTTTAGATTTGGATCTATAGTGGTCTTTAAGTGAATTTGCCGATAGAGGAGTTGTACTTGATGGTGTGGTGCTGTTTGAGTAATCTTTTGCATGATTGTTTTTATTAGGTTTTCATGTTTCCCTATTCTGGTTTCCTCAATTGTGTGAGCACTAGATTTTCCGTAATCTTTGCAGCTGATTTTAATTTTACCGATATATTAGAAAGTTGTTGCAATATATACTTTTGTGCTAGATCTGAATCCCTGGTGTTCAATTAATGCTCCCACCACTTAACCGCATGCAACATATATATATATATATATATATACGTATACTTAAGAAACACTGTGTTATTGAATAAATAGTAGCAGAATATTCTTATTAACTTTTCAGTCAAGAGAGAGAGAGAGAGAGAGAGAGAGATGTCATTCATCTTCTAACAGTTTTTCTCTCCCATACTTGAAATTTCTTTTTTTGGCAGCAAATTTTAGGCCGGAGGTAGCGCGCGTACAAAGGAAAAGGAGAATGAGACCCATAAGGGAGTTGAGAGAGAGAGAGAGAGAGAGAGAAATCTTGGAGTTTTCACATGTACGTAAGTTATCAGTTTTCTTTTCTTCCTTTGTATGGAACTCTGAAGGAGACAATTTCAAATGTAGGAGGAGCGTTGATTTCAACAATACTGTTCTTTTTTTTTTTTTTTTTTTTCCCTCTTTGCCTTCCCCCCTTCACATTACCTATAATGTTTACTTGTTTTCGCCGGCATCCCTCTCCCCCCAACCCAGTATATATCTCCCCATATTATTTAAAGAATATATCTTTTCTTCAAAGTTTAGTAGTAGTAGTAGTATATTACCATCCAGTTCACACCCAAAAGTCTTCTCCTTGGAATTAGAGCAATGCATACATTAGAGGGCTTTCCCTCTCTCATCTTATTTCACTAATATTATGAGAACAACATATACATACATATATATATATATATTAAGCATTGTATATATGAATTACTAATACTACTTAACAACATATAATTTGTATCAAGGGAAATTAACTATGTAATTATAGATTCTTGCTTTTACCCTTTTATAATTAATTAGTTACAGCAGTACTCATGATGACTCCTTTAACTGATTAACAGTGTTAATTTGGATGATGAGAGAAAAACTGAAATACAGGCTAGCACAGCAATATATCTATCTGGTGCACGTACGTATTTCTAGAGAGTCGCAATCAGATTGTGGGAAAGCGTGTTCACTCAAAAAGAATTAAGATTAAAACATATATACAATTAAAGTGGTGGATGTAAAAAACTGTAGGGTCCAAGAAATTAAAGATAATGAGACTTATAATAGCGTCCATGTGAAGGATTTATTTTTTGATGATTCAGATGGTTGACCCTCTCTTTAATTATTACCTTATTTTCTTAATTTACAAATTCCAAATTTATATTTTACTTTAATTTATACTCACACATGCATGATTGCAACCTCCTGGCTCCTCTACATATGGCTTAACATTATATAATTATTAATACACTTATTGTTTTTCTTTATTATTCCATATGTATGGCGTAAATAAAACAATTTCTCCAATTTCTTAATTATACGCCAAGTATCTATATATATATATGTATGGAATATTGATTTTTCTTACCTATCAATATATATGTGGCCTGGTTGTTTTTATTATGAATTAAAGTAGGAAAAATATTGGTAAAATGTAGCCATCAATTGTGTGGCACCTCAACACGTCAATTTGTGGAATTGGGCAATAAGTGAGGAGAGGGAAGAAATTGAAGAGCCTTTCTCAATTTCTTGCATACATCAATTTAATCTAATTATTAAGGATCAGTAGTAGTTTTGGAATCATGTAATAATGGAAACTTATTTTTTACCTATAATTCACATTACAGAAAATGAAAGGTTTTGGAGTATTCTCTAATTAGTCAAAATTTGAGTACCATCTTACCTTCATATACAGTTCCCAACTGCCCCCAAATCCTTAATTCAAACATCATTAATTAACTCACACAGATATCTAATCTTGTTTTTCTCTTACTAATTATATACATAGAGACTACGTACGATGTAACTATAAGCGCAAAAATTAAAAAAAAAAAAAAACGAAAATGATCTTATCTACGAATAAAGATTTTCACGTTTTACAATTTTAATAACACATTATAATTAAGGTATGCTGATTTTATTATTTTATGCTAATGATGAATGGTGAAATTCAAAATTGGTTATGATTTGTTGAAAAAGAAAAACTCAAGGGGCGTAAGTCCATCTATTTTCATTCTATCTGGGGCTAATCGGAGATTTAACATTTTGCAAGGGCTGGTTGATATTTTAACCTGGTGTAGGGGGGGTTGAGTTAGGTCTGGGCATTTTGGTCTAAGAAATAAAGGAAAGAAATGAAAATGAGCAGCACAGAATTCAACAGAAGAAGAAGGAAGCAGAGGGACAAAAAGAATTATACACATCTGAGCACACACACACCCCATAAATGCCCTCATTTCGCTTTCAATGTGCACTCCCAATACTCTCTTGTTAACGTCCCAACAAACCTACCTTGAAATTAATTCAAATATTTGTATCAAATCATGTCACCACCAATAACAAATATTTCCTCTATATTATCACCTTTAAAACAAAACAAAAAAATAAAAAGATAAATAACATAATAAATGAATGCGGAAACTCAAGAATTCAACCCGACGCATATATATGTCCCTGGAACAGTCTAATGCTTTGGGCATAAGATTTTCTTGTTGTGTTCGAATTTGGATGTGTGAAGAGATCATCCAAAATAAAAATCTAATGGACACCCAAAATGATTATGAAAGAAGGGATTAATAGCGTGAGTTTATAAATTTTCTGAAATATTCTTCAAAATGTAGAAGAGTTTAGAAGATACTACAGTGTTTAATAATTTTACTTTTTTGTTTAAAAAAATATATTAAAACTTATAAGCTCTTCTCAAAAGAGTAACGAGTTCTGATTTATTGAAAATTTTAACAAGCTCCTTCACATTTAATCATACCAAAAACAAAATAATCGTTACTATCATTTTGTAAGTTTTATAATCTTATTATATTCGAAACACTCTATGAATTTATTTTTAAGTTTATTTTTAAAATAAATATAATATCTTACAAAAATATATATGAATTCGTAAGAAAGTTCAAATATGGTTGGAGTTATAATGTGGGATAATGGAGAGAAAAGAATTATGCTGGGCCCAACTTATTAAAGCCCACTGATTTTGAAAAGGGGCCTCCCCAGCTTAATGTTCATGGCCCACCATCTTCATCCACAAACCAACCCCAATTTCATTCTTTCACTTACCCAACAAACTTACTCATTCTTTAATTGTTTTCCATATTATTATTACATATAAACATCTGCATTTCGTATTAATTTACAAGATTATGAAACTCCACCCCAAATACACCCTAACTTGTTTGCAATAACGTGCTAAAAATATTAGACCTAAATGTAAGTTACAAAATATGTGAAAATTAAACAAATTTGGTTGAGAAATACGAAAATTCAAATAAATTAGTAGGAAAGTAGTTAAAATGAAGAAATTTCACGATGAATGGTGCCCCTCCTGACAAAAGAACACAAAGGGTTATGTTCTCCTAAAAAGGCAAATGTGTAGCGTAGGTCGATTGCTCCGTAACTCTCCTTGAATTAGAATTTTTAGGGCCACTGACAAACCATGCACTCAAACCATTGTGTTTTGAATTTCTATCGATTCTTTTTTTTGTTTTTTTTAAAGCAAGAGCAATGCAGTATTATTAATTGAATATAAATCAATTATAAATTACAATCATATCTTGGTCAACAACACCTACTATTATAGTAAACAAAACTCCTACTATTCAGTAAACAACATCTCATATACATGGTGGGATTCAAACCTATGACCTTTAAGATTATGAGGTCTCATATTCTACATTACTATTTTATTAGGTAAGTACCCACAGAACTTTAAATTAAATACAAAATAAAATAAATTTTAGGGTGGAATTAATCATGTATTTGATTGGTCCTATATATATATATTTTCTTCAAATATTTTTTCTATATTTAGGAGGTGTTGAGAAACCATTGATTTAAGTACAATATTCTAACAACTCATGTATTAAATATTGGTCGGCAATGATCTATATATAATCAACCCATGAATCCTATGACCCCTAAGGGCAAAATTCCACATGCATGTTACTTGCAACTTCAAAATTAGGGTTTGCACGGCATATATTATGTAGAGAAAGAGTGATCAACTTCTAAATTATCATAATCTCTTTTATATGCGTAAAAATTAATATATAAGACAAGTGTAATGTATATATGGATTCATGCATGCAAAAAAAACAAGATCGATTGTAAAAAATATTCAAGTACGTACGATGTAAGTTAATACACGTCAAGAAGATTTAACTATAATACAAGAAGCATATAGCCACAAAATAAAATTAGATTAGAAGAATGATATATAATAAGTCCAAAATCAAGAAAATGCTAATATTTCTAAGTAGTCGATATATATGGCTAATGCTAGCAGATACCCACACAAATTAAAAAATTGATTCAATACATCGATTGATGATGATTTGAAAATAATGAGACATATATATATACACACACGTTCGAAGAATGAAACATCAACTGCAAGGTATATAATTATCACTGCAAAATCGATTTTAACTTGAACATATATAATATTTCCGACTCTATAATTATTGAGTAAAGTTACAATTCATGAAACCTTACTTGATTAATTTATAGAGTTTCTAATATAAATCTTAAAAATAGCAAATTAAGGATGTCAGTCTAAGTTAATCACATAATAAAATCCGAGAAACCATCCGTCATAAAATCCTCCACCACCAAGATTGTCTAATGTCTATATACCATAGTTATATTATTTGATGAAATTTTTGTATTATGATTCTCCTATATACTTTTATCTGCAAAATTCCGTTGTTTCCGACCTCCTAAACACATCGCTCGACCGGCTGCTAGCTAAGGTGGCCGTCCCCTTAGCTTTCGCACTTGTCATCCTCATCTTCTTCCATGCTATCACCGCCGGTGGCTGAACCCGAACCACGTTTGGCCGACCCCCCAAGATTCAAATGGTCTTGCGGGGAGCCAGAATGCGCATCCACTTGCTTATTCGGCAACTCTTGTGCCAGCCAAGAGAAATCCCTCGTCCCGCCCGACGTGCTTGGCAGCTTCCTGATGTGGAGCCTGTATTTCTGAAACCACACACAACAAACACTTGGAATCAAAATGTGCCACATTTATGAATCAAACATGGATCGATAATATGGACTAATCAAAGAATGTGATTGTTTTCATGAGTAGGTACCTGCAGATGGCTTTTAACCTCATCGTTGGTGAGCCCATCAACTTTCATCAGTTCCCTGATCTGCTTCGGGGTCGCGGCTGCAAATAGGCACATCAAAGATTTGAAATCAACAAGGCATTCAACTGATCAGAAATGGTTTCAAAATCACCCAAAATCAACAGATTTTCAACTCTAGGGATGAATTAACCAAGTGAAAAAACGATTTTTTGAGTTTCAAGATTACACGAAAGGCTAAGGGATAGATACTTTGTGCTCCGCCAAGGTGTTGGAGGGCATCGACGAAGCGCTTGTGCAGTTCTGGGGACCAGCAGCGCCTCTGTTTCCTCTGCTGCAGTTGTGGCCGGAGGAAGGAAGAAGGCTCCTTCACACTGATGAGATCCGGTGATTCCGATTCCAATTCAGCCACTGGAATTGACAGTGACAGACCACCATTAACTGCTGAAGCTGCATCTCTTTTCTGTTCCTTTATTGACAAGCCAGGTCCAGGTGCTTTTTTGAATGGCACAAATGCCCCCCCACTGTTCTTGATATTATTACATCCTTGGAACTGGCTGTCAAATCCACTGCCCTCCTCTTCTTGATGCCTCTGAGATTTAAAATCAAGAACAATTTTCACATGGGGAAGAAGGGTTTTATAGAAATTTCCATGAAAGAATCCCAGAAATTATCGGAAAGAGGGCGTTAAGAGAAAGAATTAACTGATCTGAGGGACAGAACAGAGTCTTGATTTTCATAGTGAACAGGGGTGCTCCACAGCTGCACAGAACTCATCCAGTTCTTCTTCTCACTGAAGTCGTTTGACAGTTTTGCCCTTCCTCCCTCCTCAGAATAACCCTTCATCGGTATGAATTCCTCCATCACTGGCCCCATTTCTCTTTCCTTCCACCGCAAGCTCTCCTTCTTCAGCGTCTCGATTGCTGCAACAAGAAAACAAAAACCCGTTAAAAATATTTACAAAAGGTACCCAAAGATGAAATCTTTTTCCATGAAATTAGAGAGAGAGAAAGAGAGAACTGACCATCTCTCAAGAGCTGCATGCAGTGAGGAAGCTCACGTTTGAAAGCATCCACCTTTCTCATTTCTTCTTCCAATGAATGGACATAGAAATCCAAGTTGGATGATTTCTTGGAAAAATCATGCATCATTGACACTTCTGTCAGAATATCAGAAATGGTTTTTGGGACAAAAATTGAGCCCACATCCAAATTCAGTTGCCTTGAATTCTCGCCCATTTTTTTCTCAAAACCCATAAATGAAAATATATATTATTCTGTCTCTGGGTGTTTTAATCTTACATCGCCCAGATAAACAAAACATGCATGGAGGTTGTGAGGGGTCCTGATTTATATAGATGTACAGTGAGAGTGTAAAAGCGAATGGAGGGGCAAAAGAGGGAAACACAAAAAGTATGAGAGGGAGTGAGTGATTCTTCTCGAATAAAGAGATTCGATGAGTTTTATGTTGTGAATACATTCACACATTCGTTTCGTCGCATAATTTGGTGAGAAAAACTTTTGCAATGTGGCAAGTGTTCTTGTGTTTGCTTAGTCAAATTTGACATGTTAGTAATAATGGAATCTTTTGACTATATTTGGGGTTCTTTCACAATTATCTTTTTTTATAAAGGATCATTTCTTGATTTTTCCAAATTTTCAAGATTTCCCAAAAGGGCAGGAATATGGAGGGCACACATTAACCCACCCAAAAGATCTGATGAGGAGAAACTTGTCTTTTCACTAAAAAAAAAAAGTCATAATTTGATAAGAAACAACCTTTTAACTTTTGGGTTTTTTGCCCCATGTTCACATGAATTAGTAAAACTTTATTTGAGATTAAAGTGATCAGATTCTTTGTAATATTTAGGTTCACTTTCAACGACTGCCTGTAATGAAATCAATTCCCTTTTTCTCTCCTCTCTCTCTCTCTTTTTTTTTTTTTTTTTGAGAAATTAATGAAATCAGTTTCAGAAATGATCCCTATGGATGTGACTGAAAGAGGAAAACTTTATTTGGGATTATGCTCAATTTTTATCTCAACTTTGTTGAATAGGATTACAGCATTTATGCTTAAGGGATTGCATCATCTCATTGTCATTGATGATTGATGATTCACTACATGTATATGTGGTAAATTATAGGGATAGAATCAGATTTATTCATTTTTTCAAAGTCCCATCTCTTGAATTTAATTTGGATGACCAAAAATAAAAAGAATGGAGAAAATTTTATAGTCAAATTGAATTTTTGGCCTTGTTTAGAATTCTTGGTAAGTGGAATAATAATAATAATAATTATAATAATAGCAAATATTTGATGTGGTTCTTGTAGAGGGAATGTAATTAATGAAGTTCTTTTTTGTTGCTTTTTAGATGTCAAGAATCTCTAGATCATCACAAGTACAAATAGTCATTGATTTCAAGTTACCTTTTGTTATTTTGTACAGGCATTTCAAGAATTTTGTATATAAAATATTTCAAGAATTTTCGAATATTTATCTAACTCGACTCAAATAGTCAATGGTGATATGTATTAGTTTGATTTTACCATTCACTTTTTGTAAACAAATCGTGTTTAATAAGTCGGGTTATATAGATATGCTTTGTAATAATTTTTGAATTCTATTAGTTTCTGTGCAGATTCGTTAAACTTATCTCAACCTCACTGTTATTTTATTCACATCGTTTATTGCTAGATTTTGAGTATACAACGTACAATTAGAATTAATGATGATTGCCCGGGATGCATGACATCCACATCCGTAATACAGTAGGTTGTAAGATTATAAAATTAATTACTTCATCGTTACGTTTAGTCTTACCCCACGTATACTTGCAGTCGTTACTCAAACAATAAATACGTTTTTATTATTTTCGTTAGTAATATTTATTTACATAATAGTATTTCGCAAAAGAATAGGGCCCCATTGAAATACAAATGCCAAGATTTGTGTGAAATTTTTATGATTTCTTGATGAAATAAATCAATTAAGAGATTAACGTTATTGATGAGACATTAGCATTTCCGACTTGAAGATGAAATTTCTTACATACATCGGATTAAACCCTAAGACCTATAGCAGATTGGTGTAAAAATTTCTAGCATTGATGAGACAACCTTTTGCTTTGGTACGAAAATATGGAATGCATGCAGACAAGTATATTCTCACTTAAACTCATAGTAACCGGAAGATCCACCTTTAAGTATTTGGCTGTAGCAGAAATACAGACGGCGTTTGGCATCTTGTACACATACACAAGTGTGTTTCTCGTGATCCTCTGTTGCGCTTGGTAGGAATGCTGACAAAGAATTTAGATTCTGCTGACAGATAAATTATTTTTATTATAATTCAATATTATTTTCAATTTTAATTTTTTCTTTCAAAATAAGTTCCCGTGATTGAATTTAATTTTAACCATACGATATGAATTGGAGTCGAACAGTTGATACTTTCCACGTTGAATATATACTAAATTGACTACCGAGCTATATAATTTTACAAGTTGTGCCAACTTCATATATTTTAATGCGTTACAATTAGGGGTGACAATTAGACCTGGACTTGGCAAGACCCGTCCTCCAAAAGATTAAAAGCGGGGCAAGTAATGGATCCTAATAACTAGGATCCGGCCAGTTCGGGGCGGGTCCCGAAATATTTATTTAATATGTATATTATTTTATTTTATTTTGATAGAATAAATACTAACAAAGTATTATATCATTTTATTTATTTATTATTAGGTATTTGTTTAACAATTAATGAAATGAAAAATTGCCCCACAATACTTAACGAAGAAGTTGTTAGCAATATATGATTGTTATAAATTGTTTGAATTGTTTTGTTATGAATAATTTCATTTGTACTTGAGAATTTGCTTTTAGGTCATGAACAATTTTATTTGTAATTAATATGTTAAATTCTCTTTTCTATATATATATATATATATATATTTGTAAAAAATAAAAATATCCGGGTCTACCGGGTTAGACCCACTCTGACGAATTTTGTAACGGGACGGGACGGGTCTCGGGTCCATTCAAACTCGCCCCATTGCCACCCGTAATTACAATGATAGACATGTAAACACATTTTTCAATGAATAATCATATAGGTATAGAAACACAAATATAGCATAACAGTGTGGAATATTTTAGAAAATTTTCAAGAAATACTACTTATCTATATTGAGAAAACAAATATCAAATCTCCATATCTCACAAGTACAAAACTATTCTTGGAGGGGAGATCTGCTTTTTTTTTTTATTGTTTTAAGATCAGACATTTCAACCCCCCAACCAACCTCACCCCACAAAAAAGAAAGAAAAAGTTTCTTTATTAAACATTACAAGGAATCAAACATTTTCCTTAACAAGAAACATAACACTTAATTTATGAACTCTTGATTTTTTTTATCAAAAAGAAGAAAAATGATTGATGCAAAATGCCATAATTATGAGGAATATTTGTGAGACAAGAAAAGATTCCTTGAGCATAGGTATAGTTTGGAGAGTTGAGAATCCCATAATTTTCCTTAACAGTGGATCTCCACAGCATAAGAATCTCCGAATAATATATAGAACCATCCAAACAAGAATTAAGAGCCCCACCAACAAAATATTGCCACGGATTTTTGTACAATAGAGTGGTCTGAGCCTTTTCTTCTGTCACAACTAATTACATTTCTTCCAGAATTTTCACAACCCAAATTTGTACTATTCTCTCTCTCTATATATATATATACATATATTATTCATATATTCTGGGGTTGAGGATAAACTAATTAATTAAAAAGCATATCAACAGATTACTATTATATATATGATGATGAGTCAGAATTATATCATAGCTGACTCCTTTTATTCTTTACCCCTACAGCTTAAATGCCATAATCATAAATATTCATGTTTTTTTTTTTTTTTTTTGTTTCTTTCACAATCCCACCAATCTCAAATTAACTTCCCATTAGTTTTGTTGGCTTTGCAAATGAATCCATGCACCAATAATCTCATGACTTAGTTCAATGTTATGGGTTTGAGTGTCATAAGATGTATGGGTGTTTTTTTCAGTATTGTAATTACCTACTTCTATTTTAGAAGGCGGGGAGAGGGGGAGGACTCCATACCCAACCATCATCGTATCAGCATATGCATTAATACTGCTCTAACCACCTTGTTCATCAGAAAACGATTATTGATGGGTAGTTCTAGTGAAATGAACGGTATTTTTTATAAGACAACAAATCATAGAATCAAATCAATTTAAATATGAACTCGTTGAGACTACGATGATGAGTTTAATGTTTGTGTAGTGCTAAGTATAGTTCAAAGGGAACATCCAAGAATAGTACATGACGTCTATGATCTCGTCTGATAATGATTGATACATCGTTCGGAATTTGCCAACCACAATATTTTTTGAAAAAAGAACAACAACAACAAATATTTAGCAACTAAGACAAGAGATTTATTAAACCTAAGTTGTGATGATAATGAATTGGAGTGGTGAATTAAAATTGAAGTAGAGAAATAGTAGTAGTAGTAGGTTTGTTTAGTGTAATGCAAATCCACATCTGTTAGTTAGAGATAAGATTCTTTTGATTATGGATGGGGTGGGTTGGGCCCCAAAATGTGGCCTATGGCCTATAAGGTTACCAACAATTAAAAGATGCTCACTCAAATATTGACTTCATTGCATTTTTGTCTTGTACTTTAGGCCATTTTTTTTTTTTTTAAGAAATAATCCCACACTTTTCCAAATAATCATTCTTAGCCTCATATCTTATATATTTATTGCATTTGTTGTTTTTCGCTGTTAAAATTTGAACGTAATGGACATGTGCAAAGCACGTGGTCATTGATAATTAAATAAGGAGGTTTTGAAGGGACAAATGTAACGTGTAATGCACGTTACTGCTGCTAAGTTTTAAGAAAAAAATTATACAAAATTAAAATTTTCAATTTTTTAAAGTTATTTAAAATTCTTTCTTAAAAAAATTTATTCAAATTTAAGTTTGTCCATCCAAATAAAAATTATAATTATAATAAGTCGAGGATTTTTAACAAATATATATGTATGTATATATATATCCAAGAGAATTCAGATAGATAACATATAACTAAATTAATCTTCATGTATGAAATATAAGGTTTTCTTTACTCCAAAAGCTTAAAAAGTGAGATTTAAAAATGGACGGCACATTGATTCATATTCCAACGGCTTACACACCATAAAGCATTCCAAACAAATTTTCCTTCACCCAAAAATTAAAAACACACACACACATATATGAAAAATTCCAATTCGAATTAGATTTAATCACATCAAAACTTATTATATATAATAAGTATAATATATTTATCATGTGATTATTATATAATTTAAAAAAATGACCAAACAAGTATCATACACTTATTTTGCGACCAGCTTATAAAAAAATTCAAGTTATAGGCATGGTGGCAATAGGGTGTGAGACATGATTCTGGCTTAGCATGATCGGATGGCTGCCAATGATTCTTCCTTTTTCTATACACCAATGGACCTAAAAGTGCTCTTTTATTCATCAGTTTTGTCCAATTCAAAACAGCAATTTCAATTGGGTTTTTTTTTTTTCAAATGAAAAGACATTGCAACCAGACCACCACTTAAATGTTGGTTGCTTCATATTATCATAAACAAGTCCACTTAAACTTTATTCCTTTTTTCCCCAAAAGAAGCTTTGCCCAATACATGTAATGTTGACTAATTAAATTAATGTTTATTTGATATAATTATATAGTATTAATTAATTAAGCTCGAATATATATATATATATATATTATCTAGATTGACCTTGCATTAATTGCATCACCACAAATTTAAATAACTCCTACCAGCTCCTTATAGCATCATGAGCATACCACAAGTGTTGCTAAAATTATACTTTCTAGAATAGGGTTTTAACACTTTTAGTCATATATTTTACGGAATTTTCTAAATGGTTCTATAAAAACTCGACGATTTTAGTCATATGCTTTATGAAATTTTCAAAATTAGAAAAACCCAACACATTTAGTTCCATAAATCCCATGAAGTAGAGGCTTAAACATGTCGAGTTTCCTCAATTTTGGTCTCAATTTGAATTTAATAAAGCAAAAGACTAAATGTGTTGATTATTTCTAATTTTGAGGACATATTTTGAGGATTATGTAAAATAAAAACCTAAAAATACTGAATCCCCTATCCTAATGGAATGAAAAGTGTAATTACAAGTGTTGGTATGGTGAACAGTACAAATTTGGCTGAGAAGGTGGTGTCGTGATAGGGCTATTTTGTCACAACATGGTACATTGGATTTTGGATAGTTTCGGCACTAAGAGGTTTACTGTGCAATGCGGCAGTATGTAGTAGGCAGTGCACAGGGAGGTTTCGACGTCTTGCACTCGTGGAACGTCCGGAGCACAAACTAGACATTCTAAGAACGGAGATGCATGGTCGTGGATGTGCCTACACGGACATGCCGCGGGCCGTATGCGGTGGTCGAACAGGCTGTGCAGTGGTATTGATGTCTTTAGATGAACAAATTGACACAAACTACACAAGGTTATCGGAAGCTGACGCCGGGCGTCAACATGCGAGCAGTGACCAAGACGGGTTGCGTGGTCTAGGTAAGAATTCTACAACATCAGCTCTAATCTGGGTAAGAAGGTTCCAATAAAGAAACTGATAAAATTCGATATATTCGTAATCCTGATTAATGTTACTATATTCGTCTTCCTACCTCAGGTTCCTACTTAAAGCTACAGGTGCTGCAGCAGCATCAATCCCTCAATTCCTTACGTAAAAAAAATATTCTTTTCCTTCCTGTAGAAAGAATAGTTCAAAAGCATAATCTGAAGCAAAATGAAGACGGATAATCTTCAAAATTTCGTCGAAAGCAGAATATTTTCTGCATACCACCACCAATGGCACAGAATTTCCCATAAATCTTTTCAGTGAATTCTTAACCCAAGAACCCGTCCTCCATGATGATTCACAATCCACTAGGAAGCAGACAACACGATAAGTCCAAAACGACATATCCACAAGTAAAGAGCCCAAGAGAAGAAAGAAAAAGGATGAGATTCATCAAATATTTGATTTTCAAACACTATCAATTCCCCACACAATAAAGCAGTGGTCTATGATCCCAATTGTGGGATCCTTCGCCTTTGATTCCCCTGTGCCTGCTCTTTTATGGGAAAGCTACGTGTTTTCCACTTTGCATCTGCTTCTTGTCAAATTCAGAGAACAAAAACCAGTGTTCCAACTTATTCACGGCAACAATGGAATTCTGTACTGATCTGTGTGCAGACACGGACCGTTTGATGGTACTCGACGCCCATACTGCATTAAACAATCTCGAGTACCTCTAAATTGCGGACAGAATCTATTGTCACGGTCGGTGTGTCACACCAACTTCTGTGCTGACAATGTGTGGCTCCAAAAGAATTCCCTTGCCCACAACCTGTTTTCCTTTTTCTCTCTTTCAATCAACATACTCATCTTATGTTGACAGTGGCCAAGTCCAAAGATTCACGAAAGAATTGATCCATTAGTAATGGTCACTAAGAATCATAAACCATCTTTCCAGCCTTTCAAGAAATATATTCACCATATCAGTATCCAGGAAAAGTACATCTGCAAGAAGACCACGTCTATTTATTCTTGCTTCTCAGGTAAGCACAGTGCCCAGCCTGGAAGCTAATGATTCTACCTCAACTTCAAAGATCATGGTTGAGAACCTTTTCCTGTTCATATGTGCAAGATATTTCGGGAACCTACTAATTACATTCCACCCAAGCAAAGAACGTCGTTGATCATGAGATACAAGGTGAGTAAAACCAGATCCTAATCAGTCCCTACCCCAGTAAACACCCCAAACATGAGCTCCCAATGAGAGAAAAATATGATCTACAAAGGAAGGGAAACAAAAGGATGAGTGTTCGAGTTGTTCTTCCGACTTCAATGAGCAGAAGATCAAAACGAAGACACAAGACATGGGTAAGAAAAAGGCAAGCTAAAATTGTAATAAACATACTTCATGTGCACAAGTCTTGGGTTTTGTTATCTCTGCAAGCAACTATAAATTGAAAATATTTGATTTTCCAATAACTATAAATCCTTTTAAATTTTCTGGTTGCCAATCTATAGCTTCCAGTGAGCATAAAGTGCAGCCCGACTGCTTAATAGAATTAAAGGAACAACTGGTGTCAGTTAAGAAACCCAGAACTTGCAGGTGGGAAAAAAGGGTATAAGAGCATTGCAGTTTCCCTTAATAGAAGATACACAACTGTACAGTGGGAATGGTCAAAGCGAGGGCTAACTGATTAGATAGAAGTGGTCAGGAGTCCAAGAATAAGGTTCCATTTTGTTTGAACATCAATACAATGATTTGCCAATGTTGAATAGACTTGCACTATCAAGTTGAAGCCCTATGAATTATTCATGCAATTGCAAGAGCAATCTTATAAAATTCAAACAGATATCATTATTTTATGTGCCTTCAAATGAAAATATAGGATTTACCAATGGACATCTCAAACTGGTTCAAATCAAATTAGAGAAGCTCATAAAAATGCGAGAAGATAACACAGCAATAGGAACAAAGCAAACCTCCAAATTTTTATAACACAGTCAAGGATTCTCTTCCACGCTTGAAACCAAAATACGTGGTTTTGACAAACATAACCTACATTCCACAATGGATCCTACAAAATACCTTGCTATCTATACAGTACTACAAGTCAGCGACTCCAACCTTCTCCACAAAACTCTTCTCTGCTGAAGCCTCCTCCAATTCCAGAAGAAACACGAAAAGTGAAATGATAATAAATAATCCAGATATAGCTTGCATTGTCATTAGCTTGGTTAATTCGCACTGGAGAAGTTAGAAGATGGCGTGTCAGAGAGTTGACAGGAAATTTAGATGTTTTTTCTTTCCCAGTTTTTTCCTTTCTATGCTACCATAAGGAACAAAGAGGACAACCTAAGACAGCATCTTCACTGAAGATTGAAAAAAATTCCAGTGCAACTGGGAACTCATTAGAAGCAAATTATTACCAAGTCACTGTTCTGTCTTACAAGATGAGCAGTTAGGAGCTTCGCCACTGTAAATCCACAGAAGGTGTCTACATTAAAAAGTTCTTTCAGCTTCTCGTCGCATATTATTTGCCTTTTGTCCGATGGATCCTTCAAGAAAAGGAAATAACAGAATGAGCATAAGTTGAATTTACAGAGACTGTGTAGATAGGTTAAATTAATTTTTTCTTCCATGATACCCCAGAAAAACAACAGCTAGGGTCTGCTTTCCCTCATCCTTTATTTGGATAACCAATTATTCACATTGTGAAATAAAGACCATTTAGGATTTCATTGGGTTTGAGGAATGCCTGGGCAAGGGTCATTTTGGGGTAAATCATTGTTATGATGAGCATCACTCACTTATATCACTATCTTGGTTTAATTAGGAGGACCAGATCAAGACAACAAAGATCAAATTTAAGGTGATACATAATATAAAACAAATTAGCCAGTGGCTAGTGGTACAGGAAAAATCTAGTTTGCGCTAAATTAGTTTTACCAGTGATATTGAGGCATAATGAATAGAAATTAGTCGGATGAATAGGAAGAAATGCACTCTGATTTACAGGAGTGGCCAACTGCATTCATCCAACATTAACTATTTACAAGTTAAAGAACAGAAAACTTTGAAACTGTAATAGTGTGAGGTAGGATTTGTATTCAACACCTAGTTCTCAGTAAAATTTGGCAGATTCAGTTAAGCCTCAATTAGCTAATTACATGTGAAACTTTTTATCTTGCCACAGTTATCCCAAATTAGTTTCAAATGTTATTTTGGAACTTATTCCATCAAGATAAATAAACTAGCTTCAAACAAGATGCTCATTAATATATACAGCATTACTGATGAAGTTGAAACTGTAGTTTTTTGCTGTAATTACAAACCTGCAAGTTGTTTAGCTTGATGTATTCCCAGATCCTCTTAACAACATTGGACCTAGGTAGTGCACTTTCTCAAGGAACTTCGCTAAAGCATCAGAAAGTTTGAGAGGAGCAAGAAAAGCCGAATTTCCACCCCTCTGCCGCTTTTCTTTTCTCTTTGGCTCATCTTGATCTGATATAAATGGAATAAGAGATTTTTCACAAAGAGTTCAGAAACATTAAAAATAAAAATGGCAAGATAAATGAACGCCTGCATTTATTTGCTTCATCCTACTTTATGTGATAAGACTATGTTTGAAACAAGAAGAAACAGAAGCATGCAGGAACAACATCTCCTTCTGTATACTTTTTCCTCTCTGATTATTTTCTTTTTCCTTTTAGGTGACATGTCAAGAACTTCAAGCCAAAACCCATTCCACAAAGTCTTTTTGAACCTTCATGAATAAGGAGGTGTTTATAAAGGGTATGGGTTTGAGCCATAATTACTGGGTGAATATAATGGAATGTGGAGAGAACCATTATCCACTTCAATTAGACATCGACATTGCAGGAAACTAACATGCCAAGGAAATACTCAATAGGAACAAGTAATTTATCAGCCAAGGAAGAACACAGCATCATAAGGCTCAGTATAGAATTCCACCTTCATCTCTCTCTTGCTTCCGCTGTTTCTCCTTTGGGGCAGAGTTTGTTGAAGCTGCTTGATTTCAAAGACATTTCATTGAAAAAATAAGAGATTTTGCATCAATAAAACAGCTAAAAATCAAATCTAATACATATTTAGCATATTTGTTCTCATGGAGAGTAACTTGCCACAATATAAAAAGCTTCACATTATTGGACTCGGTATGTTCATAATTTGCTGCCATATATACATGTGAACATAAATGGGCAGCAAAAGACGAGCAAACTTCCTTGCATGTATAAGAACGAAACTAAGTTGAATGAATATCATATATTCAAAATCAAAGCACAAAACTGTGTTACAGCTAAAAAATGGCACTTAAGCTCACAATGAGAATTCTAAATGGAATCAGATGGTGTCATGGTGTTCCTCACAGCACTGTTTTATAAACCGTATATACATCAAATGTAAGCTTATCAAACAACAGATAAAGGACCCATGAACAGTGTTATCACAGTTTATTATTCAGCCAAAATTCACCAGAACTTCATAAAATAATATCATGATTTATAAATCTTTCACCTTTATACACATTTGATGGTCTCTTTTCCACTCTAAGAACTGTAAGTAGTTTTAGTGATCAGTCCAATAGTCAGTGTTAATGACTCCTATGAAATCAACTAAACAAATCAGAACAGTTGATAACTGCTTTTTCTTAGAATCCCTTTCTTGGGTCATCATTATATGATTCACTTAGCACCAACATCCCTCAAGAAACAATAAGTAGAATAAACACCAGCACCTTCTTAAAAAAAATAAAATAAAATAAAATAAAATAAAAAGAGGAAACGGAAAAATGCTCATTCCCTAAAAGAAAATTCTATAACCAAAGAAATCCATATAAAGCTGCACTGTCACATGTAAAGAAAGACAATGGAAGGCAGAATAACTGTTCAAAATAAGTAAATGTTTAGGGTCCTCAGACCCCAGAATCATACCACCATCAGAATCCAGGGGCCATATGTGCTTTGCCAGGGCCTTGTTCATTTGGAACATATCTATGGTATCTACACCAAAAAGGTTATGCAGTGTATCATCACAAATGATATTCCGCCTATTGGACGGATCTTGCAAATTATTCTCTCTAATATAACTCCACAGTTGCTTTACTACCTGTTTATAAAATAGAGGGCAGTTACATTATTTTGGAAATTTTACTCCAAACAGACTATCTAATAAGTTAGAGACCACTATAAGTTTGTACTACCTCAGTCCGAGCCAATTCAGGTACTCCTGTAAATTTCTGAAGCTCTGGAGAAAGGCTGCATAATTTGGTAAATCCTCCACCTCTTTTCTTGACCTCCTTCTTCTTTCTAGGTCTAACAAGATGGAGTAAATGCGTAAGGTTTCATTGCAAAAGAATGCAGTCAGAAGCAAAAATGCTAAGTGACATCAGTTGCCCTGTTTACTCACAACTTATATGATGAATTATAGGGGCATGGAAAAGTGAGGATCAGCCATGTCGAATGGAAGGCAGACTAGGGACTGAGCTACTTGGATGAGAACATTAAATGACTTTGCAATCATTAGATCCTCAGTGTTGTGAATATTCCAACCCAACCCAATAAAAATGTTCGCTGCAAACTTTGCTCTCATTTGTTAAATTGCTGAACCCATCCCACTATTCTTGGTAGACCGTGTAAAGTTGAAAGTTACGTTGTCAATTCTCTAGAAAGGCGTAGAATGCTAGCTTCCTAAACTTCCGAAAATAATAGAAATAGAATATAAACTAGCAGTGTCTGTAAGTAAGGTATATGCCTCTTCTGTAAATTATGGACCTGGCAGGGTATTCTCATAAGAACGAATTTTGGGGGACGAACTGTTGCTAAAAGATAGTTCTCTGTTCAAATATAAGTAGATATTTTAGACATGCATTCACTCCAGAGGTTGCTAAACACCTACATTTTATTCTAACCCAGCATACTGTTATGTGTTCTGCCAGGGTAAAGATACCTTATAACTAGTGGATTCAGCTGTCCCTGCTGAATTGAACAAAAGAAATTCTGCAATTTACATTTGTTAGTAAAATTTATTCACCAATAAAATGTAAGATAAAAATTGTTAAAGCTAAAAGCACATTCATTCATATTTCATCTCATTGGCTAAATTCACAGATCACAATCTGACCTTCAAATGGAGTTAACTAAAACTTACCGAACTTTCTATAACACCGGTCCAATGCTAACTCAAGTAGCTTTGATCATGTTATGGCAAGGTACGGACACAGACAAGCTTCAAGCACTAAGATAAACACAGATGCTACCAAAATGCTAAAAAACAAAAAAGTAATCAACCAGAGTCCCAAGTCTCGACAACGTAATCAAAGTAAATAAAAAATGAAGTACTCTAAGGCTAGGCTGCAAACCGAAAGAGATTAAGAAAAACCGACAGCTTAATGCATGTAAGGAACCAAGTTAACCAATTAAGCTCAAAACCTTCAACCAAAAGAGGAAAGAAAAATCACATGGACGCGCATATTCCCAGGCACGTAACTTGAATTAAATAAATTCTGCCCCATCCTTGACAAAATTTCACCGAGTCATGAATATTTGTAAGCATAAATTTAATCTGACACAACAGTCCAAGTGTATAACGAATTAATCAGGTTATCTCAAATATCAGTAAGGCATGTCGTCAGAATGACAAAATCACAAAATTAGAAACGCAAAAGACAAAATAGCAAAATCATGAGACCAACGTTTCTTAGTGGAGGATTTAGAGTTACTGGCGGCAGTTGGTTCTTCTTCTTCCTCATCCTCTTCTCCCTCCTCTCTCTTCCTCCATCACTTCTCCCACTCCTTCATCAGCCTCTCCTTCGTCATTAATCTCCTCCTCATTATCGTCTGCATTTTCGAATTGGCTTTGCATGTAAACATCGACCTGTTCTCTAATAAACCCCTTCCTATCCGACAAATCGATGCCGAAATCTTCCTCGAGCCGGCGGCGCACGATAGCAGTGGTGGTGGTGTTAAGGTCGGAGGTACTCAGGAATTCTCGCAGCCGCTCGATCAGCTCCGTATCCGATACCATTTTCCTTTTTCCTCCGGTTCGTGCAGTTGGCTCTGTTGTTTCTCTCGGTAATGTTTAGGTTTGAAAATGGGAATGTGTGGTAGAATGCCGGTTTTGTGTGGGTTTTAATTTTTAAAGTTTTTGGGGTTTGGAAGGGAAGGCAGGGCTATTTTCGGGAATTCGCTTGAGGAGTTGATAACAAGGCTGGCCCTCTATCCTCATGGATAGCTTCTTCACTTATACATTTTCCTTTTTATGATTTTTTATTATAAAAAAAAACAATCATAACATAAATTAAATTATTTACATAATTATATATGCAATTTTATAAAAAAAATTAAAAACTTGAATGTAAATACCATCACATATATGATTAATTATTACTATACATGCATTTATAACAAAAATAGTATATTTTTAACTATTAACTATACCCAATTATTTTTCGATATAAAAATGAGAACTCCTAATTTTCAAATACAAAATAATTATGTGGAAATCATTCTTTGAAAAAAAAAAAAAGGTATCATTTAAGCTTTGTATAATTTAATAAAATTTGAACCGATATAAGGTCGTGTTTGGTAAAGCAAAAAAGAATGTCACATTTATTAATATGTTGCTTAGTAGATAATTAATTTTATATTTTTGTCGAAATACTCCAAACACTTTTAGTATAATGAGATTAACATGCACCTTGCAAGTTTATAACAATTTATTTAAATTAAAAGATACAGATAAGTACTTTTGAAGTCTTTTTTTTTTTTTTTTTTCCTCATCTATCTGTATTTTAAAAATACTCCACTTTAACTATATTTTCATATAATTAAATCAAAAAATTCCATTCTGAATCATGTCATATAGACAAAGTTGTTATACAAGTACATATGATGCACGAAGCAAGGGTTTGCCCTAAAATAGAAACAAAACTTCCTCTTATCCTTTTCCCCTTTGGTGCCATTTCCTTCCTACCAAACCCAACACTCCCCATTGCCCTTGGCCTCCGCCTGCAAATTGGGGTTTAAAGCAAGGTGATTCACGTGACTCAAAAGCCAAGTTGGCATTGCTTTTTGGCAAATCAAGGAATCTGGGCTAGCTGCATTGGCCCAAACCTGAAATTTGGGCTTCAAGATTCCTGTGTTGCACGGACACTTTGGTGGGGATGTATGTGGGTGAGTCTTGAACGCCAAACTGGTCTGGGCGTGAACAAACTCTAACAGGAAGGAGTAAAACGCGTGGGTAAGGTGTGATAGGACCTGCCTGGCGCCATGCCCACATGCCCCCAGTCTTTATCAACGTGGTAGAGTGTAGAAGACGATATTGAAGGGCTTCCGGACAAACCAACCCGACGTCGCTATGAAAAACAATAGCTTGACTAGCTCATGTTGTTGCTTTTCACCTTTTTTTCTTGAGCTATTATATAATGTGATTAAGTGGATTTTAATGGAAGTACGCTACCACTTAAAGGAACGAGCATCGTGATTGTGAGCGTGTACTTGATGTTGTTCCCACAAAATTATTTAGAATATTTTAGTAATTGTCGAAATGATCAAGCACGTTCGGTAATTATTTATTGGTGGGGTCAATTTGAATAGTATTATTTTTTAATCTAAATAGTAAAATGTATACTATTCTATTTTGTGTCCTCCCAATGTGTATAATCCAATTTATCCTTACCATAAGTACCATTAATTCAATTTTCATATATACACCTTTTAATTAAAAAATTAACTTAGCTGATTCAAAAGGTCGAACTAACTTGAGTGTAGGAGGATTATAATTACGCTCTACTCGATACTGTATAAAAATCGTACTGATATTGAAGTGATTTGCATATAATTTTCATAACTTGTAACTACAGATAAGTACATACATTCATATTATCACGTATTAAATAAAAATAATTATTTGAATAACAAATAAATCCAAATATCCATAGTACAACCATATTTTCCTTACGCGTACTTTGAGTTTTCATTTTTTGACTCGAAGTAATCATACGCATAAGTTTATAGGTTTTGTAAGATCGGACCCACTCTTACAATTTTTCATAATATATTGTTTCTTAATTAGGCCATATATCTAAACTAATATATAATAGAAAGTTTCTTTCTCGTAAATTAATTATGATTATTACATCGCAATATCAATTTTATTATTATGCCAATAATACCTGTAAGCTTATTTTCTTTTTCTTTTTTTTTTAATATGGTGTATTGTTTGTATATATATTTTTCATTCACAAGATATTTTAAAATATAAAATATTATTTATTATATATAAATAAAAACGATAGCTAGTATATTAAAATAAAAACTTATTTTTATTATCCCCGAGGTCAATTGATTGGATAATGATCTAGAATCGGTGCAAAATATCTAATTGGTGTGACTGCCGCTGCCGCCCGCCTATTACAATCCCAAGTGTGAAAGAAAGAAGTCCACAAGGTCCCAGCCCAGGGTTAGCCATTCCCAGTGAATAATTATCACCACCTGCGTTTGGACCACCCCCCACCCCCCTATTTAACATGAAAACTCCCACCTATCCCGCCTAAATTTTTGTTACTTCTCTCTTCTTTTCTCCACTTTCGTGAACTATATTTGATTTTCGGGTGATGTTTTATTGTGTTAAAATAAGATTAGTGTTTGTTCTAATTGTTATAATGTTTCATATATTAATTTTATCTCTCGGTATTTTTTAAAATATAATAATTTACTTCTTTATATAGGAAGATAAATTGTTTCATATTTAAAAAGTACATGGATAAATTGCTTCATATTAAAAAGTACATGGATAAATTACTATTTTTCATATAAAATTAATTTGTTTATATACAATATCACAAGAGGGTAAATTACTATTTACCTATATTTGTGGTTGAACTCAATTGGATGATGACCACATACCTCTTATTTGTAAAAGAGAAATATGTATCAATCGTAAAATCAATATAACCTATTGCTAATTGAAGAGTTGCATATTAGCCAAATCTTTGTTTGTACTGAAAAATCAGGATAATGTTCATTTAAGTGAAATTATATGGGTATTGTTTTTAAAGAGTAAGATAAGACTCAATTCTCTCAATTGTGAGTCTACCGAATAGACAACTGTTAAAATTATGTCAGAAAAAATATCAATTATAACACATACAATGCTTAAGTCAATAGATCGTAATTCGTAAGCATACTGGAGTGGCAAATAAGGGAAGACTATTTATAGATTTTTCAAATACTATGGTTTTCACGTGAACTACAAATACCAAAATAATGTAAAGATCATTGTGAATCCATACATATTAGGGTTTGAGATATAAAAAACATTGAATCAATAAAATGTATTCAAAATTTATTTAAAAATCATTACAATTCTATCGAAAGATTTTGATACGACATTTATAAATATACTCCCACATCATTCCAACCTCTTAACTATCACTGTACTCTAGATGAATTGAACTGCTGTGTTACCGAACGTAATGCTAATTTATAAACAAGTACCACTATCTCTTTAATAACCCAAGACAATACTAATAATTTTATCCAATTTGAGAATATGATGTGGAGAAGAAGATTGATTTTATTTGTATGGCATAATTTAGGTGGTATTCTAGAACATTATATTTTATATAAATTATTTGTTAGGTAGGTACATCTTTACTTCATATATGCGTTAAATAATTGAGTCGACTTGTACCATTTGCTTCCCTACGACATTTGCTTTATTAAGTAGATAGCCGCCACAACCTATAAGCTCCATTGCACTTTCTCCCAACCTTTGGGCTAAAACTGCATTTGACCTTATAAATTCTGGATATTTGTTTCTTCTCTCTCAATTAATTAAAATTATCAAATTTACTTATATAGCAAAAGTTTAAATGAAAATACATATTTATTTTTGATCGACTTATTATAGGTCAATATTTTTAGACCAAATTATCATTATAAAGGTAAAAATATACCTTCTCACATGCAATAGTGTGCGAAGATGTGTAATGGTAGTTTTTATCAGAAAAAAATGTTTTTAACATATAATAAGTTAGAGTAAGTCAAGATGAATAAATTTTGTGAATTTTGACTAACGAAAAAAATCATTTTGTTAGATTTCTTTTACAAACGTAAGGGGTAGAAAATATAAATTTTCAAATAAGAAAGTATTTGTATGTAATGACGTAAAAAGATG
Organism: Sesamum angolense; assembly: GCA_034509725.1. Classification (NCBI taxonomy): domain Eukaryota; kingdom Viridiplantae; phylum Streptophyta; class Magnoliopsida; order Lamiales; family Pedaliaceae; genus Sesamum; species Sesamum angolense. The sequence continues at coordinate 3,261,855 of JACGWL010000010.1, forward strand.
GAGTGCATAATGATGCTTTTACACTGATAAATAAATAAATTGATTGGTACAATATAAATCAATGTATTAAATAACAGAAAAAGTGAAATGTAAATATAAATTTTTGTTTCGTGGAGTTTATATCTGGTGACGAAATTAAATGAAAATGGCTGTAATGTTATTTTTGTGATATTCTTGATATATTATTTTTGTGGACAGCAAATTAATTAGAAAAAAAAAACGTGGAATTTAGAGCTGAGTGCAGTAAACTGGAAGGGCAGGGGAAATTCATGGCCCATCATCGTTGGGGACGCCCAAGTTTATCCAAATGAGGGGTAGTTTTGTCAATACACACAACAAAACAAAAACCATAAAACATGGGGAATAGGTAAAGGGCGAAGCCTTTTGTCCAATAGGATAACTGGGAGCATCGTGATAGGGCGAACGTCGTCGTATTCAACGTCGCTCAGCTTTCCCGGAAACGACGCCGTGTCGTCAGCTTCACTTTCTTTCTTTCTTCTTTCCCATCATCCCACTGCTAATACAAAAACACACAGGACAGCAGGTAAGGGGGAGAGTAATCCCATCCTTCGCCGACCACAGAAGCATCAAAATATCTCGCTTTTATCCCTCCATATTAAAATAAAATAAAATAAAGTAAAAGTACAGAAACAACCGCCCTCCGCCTCTCTTTATCTGGCGATTCCCGAGGGCAAAACCGACTTATCGCTACCCGATCTCCTCCTTCCCCATCGGGTCAACTGTCGGATAACCACCGCCGCCGCCGTTGTTCAGATAGCCGAGTAATGTGAATGAAGAACTGAGTTTCAATTCTCGAAGCCGGGGTTTTAGGTTTACTGCCGAATAGTATTAGCTCAAATGGATCGGGCAGCGGTAACAGTGGGTCCGGGTATGGATATGCCGATCATGCACGACAGTGATCGATACGACTTCGTTCGAGATATCGGGTCGGGTAACTTCGGAGTGGCCCGGTTGATGAGAGATAAGCAGACAAAAGAGCTGGTTGCGGTTAAGTATATTGAGCGAGGGGACAAGGTTAGTTTGGTTATTCTTTGTCAATAGCAAATTTTTGTGTATGCATATTGTTACTTGTCTTGTCTTTATTGCCTTTTCTGAAACTGTTTTTAAGTTGGTATTGGAGCTGATTTAGTTAAGCACGCAATTGATCTTGTCTGTGCAAATATGGAATGCCTATTTTTGGTAATATTGTTGATTCGCCTGATTTGAGTTTAGTTTTTGTGGAAGTATAGCTTTTGCTTTTTCTGGGTGAGAATAATGCTGCCGAACTTGCATTTCGGAGGAGATTAACATTTCTTTTTTTAATGTCGAAGCTGCTCAAATTTGGTGAATATATCTTATCTCAACCTAATTCTTTTCTACTTGGTTCAATTTGATGATAAAAGAAGTGGGCTGCTCCTTGAAACGATTTACTGCTTCACGATTTTTGTGACTTCAGACCGCAGTTGAATTGTATATGATTGATGTATACCACTATTGGCACTTGGTCATGGATGTGCTACAATTGGAAATTGCTAAAACAATGTGATTTCCTTTCTAAACATAACTAATTTGAATTGATATTAGAAACGTTTTGAAGAATTCCTCTGGCAGTCGCTGACATAGATTATGCCCTTGTGATTCTTCTATCTTCTTCACTGGACTAGCTGAACTCTATGTCTTTTTCATCTGGTTTTACTTTCCAGTGATCTATTTGTTTTTTGTACTTTTTATTTCTTTCTCTTTATATTAAATATATGTTTTAAATATATTCTGTATTGTTATTTGACTCAAATGTTGTTATTACAAACCGTTCTTGCAAAGTCTTGTGAGGTGCAATTTCATGATCACTTGCTATAGTGCTGATTCTGGAACCTAATAGTCCTCCAGTGGACATCATTTTTAGTTATTCTGTTTGTGTAATTGTGTACGTTAAAGCATGCTTCAAGATACATATTCTTCTTTTTGGCACTTGCTACTCTTACTGTGAAACTACTAAAGTTATAATTTCTGTAGTTTGAACACGGACATAGATGGGATATTGCTCATGTTCCAGAACACATAAAGCTCTAGAAAAGCATACTTATCACTTAGTCATGTGAAGAAACAGCGTGTAAACATATTAAGACCTTCACTCAACTTTAAGCCCAAGGTCCATGGCCTTTGTTCGTGAGGTATATTGCTTTAGTTGAAAGTATACTGGCATAGCAACAAAAAGTAATGATGCATATTAAAGAGTTCTCCAGAGAGCTTTTACTGATGCTTGTGCCGTGAGCAACAAATAAGTCAAGAGTCCATGGGACAAATAAATTAGATCCAACACTAAATCATTTAATGAAACTATGGAAGTTGGTGAAAGAAGTTGTTAGTTCAAAATATATATATATATACAGTGTTTTGAAATTCATAATATGTAGAGGGAAGAAAAAGAAAAGAAGAAAATGCAGGAATGTGGGCGATGTTCTGAAAAGTAATTAGCTGTAATTAGTTTGTATTAGAGCAAGTGCTGTTAATCTTGTATGCTGAACAAGATCTAACATATGCATCAGGATAATTTTCCTGGGATTAAACTCGTTTCTGGTCTCCAGCTGTCACTTCAAGGTTAATTGGATGAGGGCATATTTTTCATTTATTCCCCAAGTAGCGTTTTCCTATATTTTAGTTGCAGCTATTGTTGTCTTAGGGGAAAAAACAAAAATAATTATAGAAGACACATCACTGTGCGTTGAGAATATTGTCGCATCTACCGCCATCCAACTACCGCAAAATGATACTGATTGTCATCTTCACTTATTTCCTCGTCCTATTGCTTTTTAGTAGAATACGTGAGAACTAAGATATCAATCCCTTTGAAGGTTCCCGTGCACCAAAAGAATATCTCCCGCATCTCATTCTCATGTGTCTCTCTCCCCTCCCGAGTAGCAGTGCCAAAAATGTGCTGCCTTGTATCTCAATCAGTTAACTACATGCTCAAAAAACCTTGTGCAATTATCTCTACTGGTGCTTCTGTCTATTAATTACCATCAATGGTGATTAATTGATGCCAATGAGCTGATCACAATTATCAAAGCCGTATTTGCTAGCGCCTAATTAGCTATTTAAATGGATTCTCGGCCCAAAAGAGAGTGTCTGAGTACTGTGTCGATTGTGCATGATAGTGATCGATATGATTTTATTAAAAATATTGGATCTGGGAATTGTGGGATAGCTCGGCTTATGAGGGATAAACAGAGTAATGAGCTGGTTGCTATCAAGTATGTCGAGCGAGGTGACCCGGTCAGTTTGTAACCGTAATTGCTAATTAAGTCTGCTTTCTCTTATCTTTATTTGACTTTGGAACTAATCTTGAAGCAAGATTGGTGTCTAATTTGGTATGCAATTATTGGTGCATGCACCAAATCTTCTTTAGATGGTTTTTCTTCTGGATATCTCGAGATTTTAACAGTATTTTTCTCTTTTGAATGTGCCATGCTTTTTTCTTAGGCAAGAATGTCAATAATGCTTGATTGGATTTTAGCTAGATGGTAGAAAGTTTTTTCAAATTCGTACTTGAATGTCTCTGAGTTTTGTGCATCAGTCAGCTACTTTTTGCTGCTAATTAGTTGCAACTTTAGCTGGCCGGACTTGTGATTGCATGTTTTGTTTCTCATGTTTTGCGGTGTAAATCACTCGGCCGAAGAAATTACACTTATTTTTCATTGTGTTATTATTCATGCTCATGACACATTCTGATTTTATTTTCTATATTTAACATTTGTTGTAAAATGATCTATCTACCAGATCTGTCACCCTGGGAATTGCTTTCTTTTATATATATGTATATATTTAGATTTAGACATTTATTATCTTTAACTCTCTCTTTTTAAAATTTTTTTTTCTTTTTTTTTTTTTGGGGGGGGGGGGGTTTATTTGCAGATTGATGAAAACGTTCAGAGAGAAATTATCAATCACCGGTCTTTAAGGCACCCTAATATTGTTAGATTTAAAGAGGTTTGTTGCGATTTCTTACTGGACTTTTAATTGACTACAAATTTTCGTAGTAAATTATATTCATTGACAATATTTTGCTTCAGGTGATTCTAACACCAACTCATCTGGCTATTGTGATGGAGTATGCATCCGGTGGAGAATTATTTGAGCGCATATGCAATGCAGGAAGGTTTAACGAGGATGAGGTCTTAACTTTCTCTTCCATGTTTATTTTTATTGTATGTCTGGACATCAGGTTATTCACTGTCTTGTTTTGGATATGCGTCATGCAGGCTCGTTTCTTTTTTCAACAGCTAATATCTGGAGTCAGCTACTGCCATTCAATGGTAACATAATGTTATATTATGTTTGGACTCGTATTTCTTAATTGCAATTAGGTTCAACCCAGTGCAGAAAAGAAATCTGATCGGTCTTGTGCTTCTTGATGAAGCAAATATGTCATCGGGATTTGAAGCTGGAGAACACACTGTTGGATGGAAGCCCAGCTCCTCGGTTGAAGATATGTGATTTTGGGTATTCTAAGGTAATCTTCCCCCTGAAATTCTGGACTGCTTTCTCTTTAAGCATTCTCAACATCTCAGAACCAGGATTTTCCAGAACTATTTAATCAGCTGAACGATATTTTTGAAACCGTACGTGTGTGTTTTATTTACCTTCTCCAGAATATGGTTATCTACTTTCTTCTATTCATTACCTAATTATAATTATTTTGTTACAGTCTTCTTTGCTGCATTCACAACCAAAATCTACAGTGGGAACTCCTGCATATATTGCTCCTGAGGTGTTGCTTAGGAAAGAATATGATGGCAAGGTAAACTGTTCACTACCTTCTTTAACGGAATTGCATATTTTATCAATAGACATATAAGGTATCTTTCTTTCCAGTAACGTGGGTTCATTCGGAGAAACTTTGGATACTTTTGATAGGCAGAGCAGGAAACACATCTTGTATATAATTTAACTGAACATGGCCGAGTTCAGTTGTATTTCTCACTTGCACTGTGACACTGTGCTTAACTGGTCATATGCTTGGTTAGGTTTATTATTGTCTCCCTAAGTTTATTGGCAGCAACTTCGTCAGAGGAACTCTAGATATCTTCTGCCTGGCACAGTTGGACTTGGATATACATTTTAGAAAAAATTGACAAGACATGGGCTAGTAGCCGCTTTACCAAATTAGATTATGACACCGTTGCACTGGTAATATTTTTGTGAAATTGACTTGAACTTGTGCTTGTCTGATCTTCTAGACCAAATACTACTCCATTTTTCATTATTTTCCATCTTTTTTGGATGTTGGAGCTGGCAGCCACAGGGTGATGGTGTTTTATGTTGCAAATTGTTCTTTTCCTTTAAATGTTTTATTACTACCTTTTGTATTTCTGGACGTTTTTGAAATGGAATAATTTTTCTGATATGGATGTCAAGGTTTAAACTTGTTACCACGGATCTTTACCAGATACAGTGGTGACTTTATCACAGAAGTCATTGTTTGGAGATCATCAGCACGTGTAGTAATGAACTTGCCGTGCTAGTTTTCATTCTGATCTACAGTTGTTTGTTTTAGAGTAGCTTCTCTTCTTGAGGCATGATATGAATTGCTTCTTTTGATTTATGCCATAGTTGCAGATTTTGCTGTCTTAGTTGAGGAACTTGTATGTGTTCGCTATGTTGATTCGAAAGAATGTTAGGCCTTGTTGCCATCTCTAGGAAAACAAACATTATCTTAAATAGGTAGCTTATATATTGTTGTAAGTTGGTGGGGATTAACATTTCAAGCATAGTTCTTTGTGGATTTGATAATAAAAAATGCCATATGGAGAAATGATATGCTTCGTATGTTTAAGCATCTGATAATCGGATGATTTTGGGTCTCCAACAATAGGGATTGAATGTTCTTACTTGTACGATTCCAGCATGATAATATAAGTAATGTTCTCATTTAAATGTGCTGAACAATGTGGAGTAACATCTGAGTTGCTGGTTAAACAACATGAAATCAACTGTTGATAGCCTCTCTCCTCCCCTTTCAGTATGGGGACAGCCCTCCTTTTGAATTGCTATCCCTTTTTCACGTGTGAATGGTTTTAAATTGATAGACCATGACCCAAGAATGTCTTTGCTCAGATTGCAGATGTCTGGTCATGTGGTGTGACTTTATATGTTATGCTGGTTGGTGCCTATCCATTTGAAGATCCTGAAGAACCGAAGGATTTCCGGAAGACAATACAGAGAATCTTAAATGTTCAATATTCAATTCCAGAAAATGTTAAAATATCAGAGGAATGCCGGCATCTAATTTCACGGATCTTTTGCAGACCCCGCACAAGTTAGTGATTTCTGCCTTCTTGCTTTCTGATTGCCTTTGACTTTCTTGTTTAACTATTAAAACTGACTCTACAATCTTCTTGATAATCCTCCTAGCAGTGTTTTGTACTATGAAACTTCACCCATGGTGTGGTGAAAAACTAATTGTGGTTGAAAAATAAGTTCAGTCTGTCAAACACTACGATGATTGAAGGTAGTTGTGGTATTATCTAAACTCAATTTAGTTCGTTATTCTTAAAGTGGTTTATAACCTATTGAAATTGTAAGTTGATTCTTATTCAAGTTGGTAATTTTGTATCCTGGACTAACTTGGGCAAACAGCGGCTTGAGAGTGAGTCCAAGTCCGTCTTTGGGCTATAGTTGTCTGTTGAATGTAAATAGAGTAAGACAATCGACTGTGGTTTCTTGATGTCAGTTGAGCAGGCTTCTTGCAATCTATTTGCTTCAGTCATTACATTGTAAAAGGTAGCGTCTATTTGAAACTTATGCTATTGTAATATGTACTTTGTCAGCGCATCACAATACCTGAGATTAGGAACCATGTGTGGTTTCTGAAAAACCTTCCTGCTGATCTAATGGATGAGAGGACAATGGGGAACCAGTTTGAAGAGCCAGACCAGCCCATGCAGAGCCTGGAAGTCATCATGCAGATAATCTCGGAAGCCACCATACCTCCTGCTGGTTTGTATAATCTGGACCTGATGGATGATGACATGGAAGACCTAGATTCTGATCCTGACCTTGACGTTGACAGCAGTGGAGAGGTCATTTATGCAATGTGATTGCCGTTGAGGTCTGGTGAAATCAACCAGAATCTGCAAAGAATGGAAGAATCATCCTGGCATATGCAGCCTGAAGCCAATGTGTTTTGGAGTCCAGCCATGGCTCAGGGTATCAATCCTGGTTTAGTTATGAGATGAGGCGCTGTATACATTTTATGTATCATTTCTGTTGAAGAGAAAAAGCATGGAGTGAGTGGATGCAAGAGGAGAAATACTAATGGTTATTATGTGTCTGCTGGTCATATAACTGTAAATTGCATCTGAGCCCCTCGTGGTCACTCCTGTCTGCTTATCTTTTTGTATTGGTTCCTGTGCTTTCTGTTGTTTGTTGTGTTCCTATAAACATGTGCTATGTACCTATGATGTACTCAGTTTTATGGTTTATCTTGGAGCTTCTATAGATCCTATTTTGTTGTATATGTATAGTCTTGCTGATTTCTGCTTTTGCACGTGTGCTTTTTGTTACATTCATGTTGGGAAAGAAAACCCATTTAGCCTCCTGTGCAGCACAAAAAATATGTTGGGAGTGCCAGTGAAATATTCTGCTGGAGTTTGTGGAAGATGTATGTGCTCGGTTAAGTGTGGTTGCATGTTTGAACAGAAATTTCCAGAGAGCATTTCACAAGAGCCAGTTATGGTATTCTGCTGACTGGAAATGCTGAGAAGAGCCTGTATTTGGTTGTGACCAGCTCAGGAAGCGGTATGCAAATCCAAAGTGCAGCCTCGCGATCGATTTGCGTCCCATGCTGGTACATGTTCCAAAGATTTTGATTCCTAGAATTTCTTGGTGCTTATTTTCTTGAAATGGAAATCTATATCTACGGTGTTTTTGAAAAAATTCAAGGCTAACAACATAGAGATCATGTTGTGGATTCATCATATGTTGGTTTCGGAATCTTCTGGGAATGAGATTGCCAGATTTTAAGTGCTCAATGGTAATATTACGGAGTTGCGTTAACAGAAAATCATTGTATACAAAGTGTTCAACAAGCAAACTGGGGACTGATAGAACTAGTTGTGGAACGTGAAAACGGATTTGTGAGAATAATTTACTGTAATACATGGAATTTAAATCGTATGGATTAGAGTTCATTTGTACACTTGGTTATAAAAAAAATTATTTTAGAAACCCTTGAGCAATTTAAATAAAATTACCCTGGATAGACTATTACAACTTGAAAAACAAAAAGGATTGGACCCGTCAGGATCGGGGAGTTTGAACCCGACGTGAATCGAACACGCAACCTTCTGATCTGGAGTCAGACGCGCTACCATTGCGCCACGGATCCTCGTTGGCTCTATTCTAAGTTTATTGAATCCACTAAACCTTGCTTATCCGGACTAGCCGATCGATGTTGCTTTTGAGCGGGTCCGGGTAGGTGCTTCTACCCGGAACCCGATTATGTGCCCAATAAAAAAGAATTATTTAACATAAATATGAATACCAATCCAGAAACCCCTTTCCCTTCAATCCTCAACGGCCAAACCCGCCGCTACTCACTAGCCCCACTCCGAGGCTTTCTCACTCTCTCAGAGGTAATGCTTACCTTATCCGGATGATGATGATGATTATGATCTCATTCACTATTTTTTGTTCAAATTTTTGAATCGATTTGTACCTAGAATTCGGGTTTTAATTTCTGTGATTTATCAAGGATATGCGTACATGGGTATAGTGTGTTTCTTCCTGCTCTTGCCGTTTTCTTTACGTTGCTCTTATTCTGTGATGCAAGAGTTATTTTCTTTCTGTATTTAGGGTGGAAGTTTGAAGACACAGCTGGAGTATGATTCTTAGTGGGTGCTCTTTGAACTCTGGGGTTTCTAATTTGCTCCCCGTTAACAACCAGCCATGTAGGTTCAGGTCTCGCAACTCGACAATTTCAGGTATCCCTCGTTCTCAACAGAAAGTGGTGTACTCTTCTAAAAATATTCTGTATCTTCATGTATGTGTCTGTCCGTCGAATTGAAAACTCCGATCTTAGCTTCATGTTCGTGCTTGGAATTATGTGCCCTTTTGATGATGATACTTGTTTGTTATACCAGCAATCTTTCCTCCCTGTGGGAGAACTAGTGTGTAAGATTCTCTCATTCTTTTACCCTGTTGATGGTTTGTTTTGTAGCTGATACTTATACTTTCCGGTGTAATCAGAAATAATTCTTGGATCTTCTAAACCGAGTTGGGCCGACCCCTATGCAGAATTTCCTTTTTCCATATATAGGGCATGTAGTTTAGTATACACTAAGTATCATGATGGTTTGATGTTGTAAATTTTGCTCAAATATCCAATGTTGCACACCTTGGTAGCCAGCTGAGAACATAGCAGCGGTGGTTACCAGCAATCATATTAGCTGATCAGATTTTTTATAGTGGGTCAAATTGTCACTGTTATCGTAGTGATTTTGCAAGGTACTTTCATTAGGCCACTTGCATATTTGATCACTTTGGAACTGAATTTTGCCTTTTGGTATCAACACCTTGCTCTGTCTTGACACTCCAATTTCCTGTCTCTGAACAATGTTAGTGAAATGGGTTGTTTCTGGGATCCTAATGAATGTGACTAGTTTGAAAGAAATACTCCATATGGAATCCTTATGAAGTTAGTGCATCATACAGGATATTTAATGAATATCAGCTTGATTATGATGAGTTACATACAATACTGTGATTTCTCATAAATATGAAATCATTCTCTTCTAATAGAAATCTTCTTTTAGCTTCCGGGGATTCTACTATGAGCACGTTATGGGGATTCAAGCTCTTGTTCCAAGTCTTATTTCTGTAAGTTCTCATATTTTGGATTGCCATGGCAGGTATTCAGCATTTCCGTCTCTCTGCTGCATCAACATCACTCTTGCATGGGGAACAAGGTAGCTTGTTACATACGATTCCCAAGTTACCCAAGCGGCGACGGCTGCCATTGCCTCCAAGAGCTTCCAAGGACGTGCCTTATACTTTTAGATTCCCTGCTATGACGAAGAAGCCAAGATGGTGGTGGAGAACTCTGGCATGCCTCCCGTATCTAATGCCCCTTCATGAGACATGGATGTATGCTCAAACAGCATATAATCTACATCCTTTCTTGGAAGATTTTGAGTTTCTGACATACCGTTTCCTGGAGCATTAGGGAGACTACCAAGTTGGTCTCTGATGGCATATTTCTTTGTTGCTTACCTTGGAGTAGTGAGGCGGAAAGAATGGCCACATTTCTTTAGGTTCCATGTGGTCATGGGAATGCTTCTGGAGATTGCTCTGCAAGTTATTGGGACTGTGAGCCGCTGGATGCCACTTGGTTTATATTGGGGAAAGATCGGGATGCACACTTGGACCACTATTGCATTTGCCTATTTGTTCACAGTTTTGGAGTGTATCAGGTGTGCCCTTGCTGGGATGTATGCTGATGTTCCATTTGTGTCTGATGCGGCTTATATCCAAATTCCATATGATTAAGGAGGTTAGCTGAAGGGAGTGTAGACTGTAGAGGGAGTCTGCATTTCTTCTTTTGTAGAAATCCTGACTACTCGTGTCTTTTGATTGGATTATTTACCATCATGTAGGTGTTGCTTGCTTCAGTTCTGAAGGTTCCACAATGTGGGGATTTTCCTTGTATCACATTCATGATTCACAACTCTCAGTTCACTGCAATTTTAACTTATCCTCACTTGTCAGATTCATATTTGTTCAGATGCTTTCTTCCCGTGCTAATATTGTCTGTATTATTATTGTAATGTGCTTGCCGAGCAGGTCATTCTACTACTTACTTTGTATGTGCAATTTCTGCACCTGAAAGGTAGCGGAATCAATAAACCTCTGGGTAGTTCTGTGCCGTGCCCACTTCGTCACTCTTACACAGTGTTTCAAAATTGTCACTCTTACACTGTTTCAAAAATTTCACTTTACAAACAGTGAAAGACCATCTCCCTTCCTAAGGGTCGTATTTACCATGATGCTAGCACAAACACCACAGAAGCCTAAGCCTGATTTATCCGAGGACGATGTTTTGTTGCTTTCAGTTCTTTTCCTTTCTCTCCTCTTCATACAAATTGATTTAACCTGAAAAACAAAAAGCCTCAGCAAAATCATCCTTGAGGACCAGACAATAAATCACAAATGTTTTTTCTTTTCGTTTGGGGTAATCTGTGAACCAACAAAAGAATATTGAAGCTGGATGCAAGTGGCAAAAGTGAACTGCCCTTGCTAGAAAAAGATGAAAAAAAAACAAAAACAAGAGAACAGGACCCATAATGATCGGGGGATTTGAACCCGACGTGAATCGAACACGCAACCTTCTGATCTGGAGTCAGACGCGCTACCATTGCGCCACGGATCCCCTTTGCTAAATCCCGTTCTAGATGTTTTATATATTCAAAATTTTCAGAGTCCATGTGAAGATGTTCATCAGCACAAAGAATAATTTAAGCACAGAGGCTACTCTAGCGACTAGCAAAATCCCTGCTTTTATTGACTCTAGATAGATCATCCATCAATATACAAAAATATGTTCAAAATTACAACTTTTCTGCTAATCTAAGGGTATAAAAAGAAAAAGGTAAACACAAGATCCCAAGATATGAAGAGTAGGCTAGCTACTCCATCTTCTTCTCTTTCTTCCTCCCTCCAATCTTGTTCCTCATCTTCTGTAACTTCTCCTCGACTCCCGCATACATACTCCCTGATTTCACCCTCATTTTTTCTCCCATCTCTTATCCTCTGCTCGTTCTTGATGTAAATTGCAGGTATCGTCATTCCTCCCACCACTCCTGCATAATGGCAGAGCAAGAAAACACACCCACGCCCCATCATTCATCCTTCAATATGTGTATGATCACTACAGCTACACTACATATACACGGAAAAGGAGAGCGTAGTTATTCTATTACAGCATTAGCAAGCTGAAGCTGAATGTTCACCTATGTAGCACAGCGTAAGAAAATCGAAACGCCTCGCCAGCTCGGAGACTGCATACAAACATGCCACAACTCCCGCAAACACGAACCATTCTCTCTCGGCAGTCGCATGGAACATCAACCGGATCGCTTCCTCCGCACGTTGTCGAAGTGAATGTGCAGTCTCAATTGCTGTCTCCTCGCTGATCTCTAGTTCTGACAGGTCAGGAGCCTCTCTGCATGCATTCCCACAGAAAACAGATTAAACAATAAAAAAGAGTTTCTAATGATTAAAGCGGTGAAGGAAGACAATGGCAAAGTCTCTCTCTCTCTCTCTCTCTCTCTCTCTATCTCTCTCTGTGTCTCTCTGGGTTTGATTTGATATACTTTTTCAAGAGGCGATGAATGGTGCCCCAGAAGAATAGGCAGAGGAGAAGGGCCATGGCGAGCCAAGAAAGCAGAGTGATGAAGTTGTATTGATAGACCTCCATTGCTGTCCATGCTGCAGTTGCCGCTACCAGGATTATAACATTCAGTTGCTTCCTTCTCCACAGAATCACGTCGCCGACTACATCTGTTTGCAGATTGAGAAAAAAGATTATTATACATATGAATCTTCTGCATGAGAGAGAGAGAGAGAGAGAGAGGATACCTGGGTGGTTGTGAAGCTGAGCTTTTGGCGAAGAGGTTGGAGATTCCGATGAATGATCAGACATGCTTTAATTCTTGAAAAGTTTGATGGTATCAGAAAATGGGAGAGAAAGACAGGTAGCTTCAAACCTGGAAAGAGAGGACTGCAAAGCATTGAAAGAAATCACAAAGTGATGATGATCACAAGGTAAAGAGTAAGAGAGGATGATAGGCGTACGTAGAAGGAAGGTAGAGAGAAGCAGTACACGTACAGTGTGTAAAGAGCGACGTGGAGGGCATCCTTTCTCCCACATTCTGACTCACCACCCTACAGTTCCTATTTTAATGTGAGTTGGGCTTACTGCCCCATCTTCAAACCTAACCACACCATTAGTGTACATAATAACTAATAAGCCCAACCCACATCAATTCAAGACTTCCCCAATATAAACTTCACATTTATGGTTCATTTTTCTAACTTCTTGCTTCATCCCTCTTTGTGGTTAATTTTTCTTTCTTTCTTTTTTTTTTTCTTCTTTTCTCTTACTGGACATTGTGGTCTATGATGTACGAACACTTTAAAAAATTATGTGATGCGTCAGATACGAATACGGCTTGAATATCCTCGGGGCACATCATTCATGTGTTTGAAAATATAAAAAAAAAAGAAAAAAATCAGAGGCTTGTCCAACATGTTTTAGAAACGTTTAGGGTTTCTTTTATAATTTAAAAAACAAATGAGCTGTCCTTAAAAAAAAATGGGCTTAATATAAAAAGAAAAAGAAAAAAGAAAATTCACTTCTCTCAAACTAAAATATTTGGGATGAATTTACTAAAAGTTCGAGAGATGGTGGTGGTGATTTGACTAATTTGAATTATTAAATTTTTTTCATTGCTTATTTTTAAAAATAAATTATTATGTGTATTTTAAACCCACATTTAGTTAAAAATGTAGATGTAAGACATGCTTATTTTCTATACTATCTCAATATTTTTATATTGCATATTTTAATTTTATAATTATCTTATCAATTGAATGGCATTTTAGATTTTACAAAACGTTTATACGATAGCATCATTAACAACATTGTAAATATGAAGAATTTTTTATTTTTTTATATATTAGTATAGATAAATTATATCCTAATTATATACGGTGTCAACGATGCTGTCTATATGGGTGACGTAAGAATTACACGCGATGACGTCACTGCGTGCTCATGCAACAACACATAGTTCATGTGCGTAAGAAGTGTTGAATATAATATATAGGTTTTATGAGTAAATTATGATTGTAGTGGTCTTGAGAAGTGGGTCGTGAGTCTACTTTCATTTTGGTAGTGCCAAAACTGGTCATGTTTAGTTATAGTGGCAAATAATTCAGAACTTGGTTGGAGTGTTTGTCAATATCTATCATTTGGTTTTGTTTGCAGCAACAAAAATATTCATAGTGGCCTATGGCCTTTTCATTTATAAGCAAGATTTTTACTTATATTGTGTTTAGGAAAATCTTATTCGAATCAGATTTGATCGAACCAAATCGATACACTTGCTATGTGATTGGTCATTTTTTTTTTCTAAACTATACACCAATCTCACATCAAGTGTACTGCACTTTCGATATGATTCATTCAGCTTCAATCGAGTTGGATACGAGATAGAATTTTCCATTATGTTTTCTCTTATCATTTATTCTTTATTTTACATCGCGAACAATGTGAAAATAAATAAGAGAATAAAAACAACATAACAGAGGCCAGTTTGGAACTTGTTTAGTATGGCTCCAATAAAAGAATCAATGGCCTCACATCGCTCACCATCATTTATAATTTAAAAATGATAGTTTGGACGATTCACCATAAAAAATTCGACGAAAAACACAATAAATAGGCTCGTTATTTCACATATATTTAAATTAAAAAGTATTTATATTTTTTAAAATAATAAAAAATATTAATTAACAATGACAGTTGTGAAATTTGGTGAATATGAGTGTTGATCTACTGATTCGACCGAGTACAAATTAATTACAATATATACAATGTCCAATATTCAAGCACTAAATCTTGCATATCCCATGATTCTAGTAAAAAAAAATTATTCACATCTAATAAATAATATATACTAAACATATGCACTAAACTGAATTTACTTTATTCACCCTCTTGGCTTATTGGTTAAGATTCAGACACATGTCCAACAGTAGTAATATAAGGAGTGGACAATGTAATAATTATCCCATTAATTAATAATGGTGCAAATGAAGGCTGGCACTCCCACGTTAATATTAAAATACTCAAAAGGGTTGTGATTTGAAATAATTGAAGGTGGCTGTGGTGAGCCTCCCAAACATTCAAATCCATAATTATGTCACTTTTTTATATTTTATTAATTAGATCCGGTCCTTAATTTGATTAGAGAAAATGTGATTAATTTTAAGGGTTAATTATAATTAAATTTACTCTAAAAATACTAAATTATATTTTCTCTCAAAGAAATTTTGAAGTTGCACTTCACCCCCTCGAAAAATTTTCAATTTACAGCTAACCACATTTTATTAGTGTTTGAACGTCTCACATATCCTGCGGCATGGGACGTCTCACAAGGACCTTAGACCTTAGTGTGAAGGACTCACACTTAATTTGGAATGTCAAAGAAACTTGATGGAGGGGAATTCCTGGCATTCCTTATGGTGAGTTGGTTGCTCATGACAAATCATAATTAGTGTTTCTACTGAGGTGGGGCCCAATCTCTAATTTTCCAAGTGGGGCGTTTACTTAGTTTAGTTGGTGTTTGCACTTAATTTTTTTACGGCTTATGCCAAAATTGTGTTTAGTTCATTCGATTGCTCTTGCAATTCTATGACATTTTAACCTAGTTGGTTGTGTTGATATATATGCATTCAATTTTCTTATAATTAAAAAAATATATATAAAATTATTACATGAAAATGTTGAATAAGGGGTAAAATTACCATTTTTTGACCAAATTCTAACAAAAGGATGTTAGATGTAAACAATGAATTTTTGGAGAGAATTTAAGTGTAATTTTAAATTTTTAAGGGATCTAAGTGTAATTAATTTTAATTTTAATTAAATGATTGATGCTCATGTTGGTAATTTGTCAAGTCGTTGGGATACCGCAAATTCTGAAAACAGATATTGAAAATCCTTAAAAATGGATTTTTTTTAATAAAAAAATCTAACAAAATTACCATTCTTTCTAAAAATAATAATAAATAATAATAATAATAATAATAATTGCGCAACTCATGCTTAATTTAGATGCTTAAACTTATTTCACGTATAATAATGTGGGGTCACACTCAAACACTCCAAAATAGCAAAAAAATTCTTATGTTGATGCTTAATAATTAAAATTACCCAAGATTCGCGTCATTCTTATTCATGTTGTATCATGATCTAAAATCGACTCAAACTTTAATATGTAGGCACTCACGATGATCGTACAATCAATTTTATATCGACAACCCAACACAAATCGATTTAATTTATAATTATTTGCCCTACATATGCCTCACGTACAATTTTGACTATGGATCTGTACAATTTCTTACAGACTCAATTTGTCCACTAACTACAATCTTTTATTGTAAATTAGTATCATATTTTGTATCACGTTCTACAAATATAAGGTTGTGCATAAATCTAATTGTGTAATCAATAAATATTTCGCTGTGCGCAAATAAATAATATAATATCAACTTTAATATTAATTTTTTATTAAAAATATGAATTATACGTTGGTTTGTAATTTTTTCAAATAAAATAAGAAAAATATTTACGCATAAATATTTAAATATCAAAATAAAAACCAAAACGTGATTTATATATATATATATATATATATATATATATATATATATTATATATATATATATATATGGCTAGAATTTCAAGGAAAAATCAAATTGGCCAACCAAGAAAATGAAAAAAAGGGTCAATAATTATACGGACATAAAACCCAAAAAGAGAACAAGAAAGCATCAAAATGTTGGAAAAGAAGCTGACAGCAATCAATGAGACAATAACCTATAACCAGCGCCGAGATTATGGCATTTAACTCCCAACTATCCTTTCTTTTCAATAAAATTAACTTTATTACTACATTGTTCAATATAGTAATAGAATTGGAAAGAGGCCAAGAAAACAATCATAATAACGCGTAGAGGAAGAGCCAATGTGAAAGTTGTGATGTCCAGACAGGCAGAGGCATATCCTTCCGGCCCGGCGCGCGAAAGCTTTCTCTTTTTCTTTTTCTTTTCCAAGCGCTGTCAGTATCATGGCTTTATTATATATATACATCCACTGACATAAACCCAGTCTGGAGAGTAGCAATAGGTAGCTATAACCAGGCACAGATTTGAAGAAAGATTCACTCGTCGCACTCCTTTATTCCTTCCCATTTTGTACTAGTTCAATCGTCTCAAACCTGGTACATTTCCATTTCATCCACGTATTTTCCGTGTCTTTGGTTAAATCCCACTTCAGATCTGATGATGTTCTTCTGTAGTCTTGTCGATTTCTTCAACATTTCATGTTCGTGCTGTTTTCAGTTTGGTACTCATTGTTAATGTACACTGCGCTGCAAGCTCTGATTTTTCTTTTTGTGGTTTAGGTTTTAAGATTTCATCATGTTAGTGAAGTTAGATTTCGTGCGTTGTATTTAAGAATGTGTGATGTATTTGTAGTGGGATTTTGCAGATTCTGAGGTTTGGGTGTTCGTTCAGTTTAAGTAGTTGAGATGGGACGAGCAGTTTTGCTGTCTTTTCTTGCAATCTTGGCGTTTTGGAGCGTCTCTGTTGCAAGAGCGGAGGATGCTTACAAGTATTATACATTCACTGTCACTTATGGAACTATGTGGGTACTTGGCCCAGAAGATCAGCAGGTTAGCAACGTTTTGAGATTGTCCACTCAACTATGTGTGTGTGTGTGTGTGTAATGGAATGTTCAGAAGTTTGATGGTTAAATTTGCAGGTCATACTCATCAATGGTCAACTTCTTGGTCCTACTATTGAGGCTGTGACCAATGACAACATAATCGTCAACGTCGTGAACAAGTTGGATGAGCCTTTCCTTTTGACATGGTGAGTCACACTCATCTTATACCATGTTTAATGTTCCTGTGGTTTTTTTTTTTTTTTTTTTTTTTTGGTGTTAAGGTTCATGTCAAATCATTTGATCTACATTTTAGCCTTCTTAGTTTGCTAATTCTTATTGAAGAGCAGTCGTTATCGAATATTTTCAAGAAAAAATGTACAACTTTATATCCTGTTACATGAGATTCTTGAATGGATCGGTTCCAATCTAAAAGTCCTATCCGTGACTTTTGGACCATTATAGGATGTCCCGTTATACTTATATAGGATGTAGGACCTTGGTGCTTTCAGTTCCTATGATGTTTAGATCCTGAGCCTATGCTTTCGAGTATTAATTTCAAGAATCAGTACTTCATCAGATGGGTCAGAGTTTAACTTTACCGATGATTCATGTTGTATGAACTAGGAATGGGATCAAACAAAGAAAGAATTCGTGGCAAGATGGTGTTTTGGGAACTAATTGTCCAATCCCTCCCAACTCAAATTACACGTACAAATTCCAAACTAAGGATCAAATTGGAAGCTACACATATTTTCCATCAACTCGGATGCACAGAGCTGCTGGAGGTTTTGGAGCCCTTAATATCTATGCGAGATCGGTGATTCCAGTTCCATATCCCAAGCCCGCTGGAGATTTCACCCTGCTCATTGGTGATTGGTATCATGGTGGTCACCAGGTTCGAATTTATTGCTATATCTTTGTCTTCAATTATTGTTCTTTTACCTGAAAAAGATAATGTCAAATGCAACTCACTCTAAAGTCAATCAAGAACTGCTTACATGTTAGTTTTGGTGAGAAAGGAGCGAAGTAACCAGAATTCAATTTTGCTGTAATACTTACAGCGTTTATCGTTAGTTCAGATCATGCGCGTCTGACAATAGTTAGGGTTATGTTGTCGCAGAGATTGCAGAAAATACTGGATTCAGGAAAACCCCTGCCTTTCCCTGATGGATTCCTTCTACATAGCCATGATGGACCTACCTTCACTGGTGATCAAGGTCATTTCACAGGCTTTGATAGTTTAAATTCTGCAAGAATTAATGTTCACAAATGATTTAAGAAAGCACAACCTCGTACAGAAAACGGAGTTTCTGTTTTTATATAGTATTGTCTTTCTAGCCAGAGCTGTATATGCTCACTGTCTCGTGCTTTCATTTCCAGGGAAAACCTACATGTTGAGGATTTCAAATATTGGCTTGTTCACCTCTTTCAACTTCAGAATTCAGGGTCATAAATTGAAGGTTGTCGAGGTCGAAGGGTCTCACGTCCTCCAGAACATGTACGATTCTCTTGACGTCCATGTGGGTCAATCGGTGACTGTCCTGGTCACCTTGGATCAGCCCGTAAGGGACTATTACATAGTTGCATCCACAAGGTTCACAGATTTAGTCTATGCTAACACTGCAGTTGTGCACTATAGTAACTCTGAGATTCCCGTTTCTGCACCTGCCCCAGATGGTCCAACTACTGAAGTAGACTGGTCGATCAACCAAGCTAGATCGTTCAGGTATGCACCTAGAAGACCTCAACAAAACCTGAGAAAACGGGCAGCCCAAAACTTAAATTCCCGTTCAGAAGCCTTAATTTATTCGTGTATGTTTCAGGTGGAATCTGACCGCAAATGCAGCAAGGCCTAACCCTCAGGGTTCTTTCCACTACGGGAAAATAAAACCATCGAGAACAATCGTGCTGGCTAATTCAGCACCTATCATAAAAAAGAAGCAACGATATGCCGTCAATGGGGTCTCCTACATCAACTCTGACACTCCTTTGAAGCTCGCCGATTACTTCAATATCTCGGGTGTTTTCAGCCTTAACTCCATCCCGAGTGCTCCATCTGGCAGTGGTGCTAAGCTAGCAACGTCTGTGATGGGAGCTTCTCTCCATGAATTCATAGAAGTCGTCTTTCAAAACAATGAGGACACCTTGCAATCATGGCATCTCGATGGTTATGATTTGGGTTGTCGGGTAGGCCGTCACACATCAACAGAATGTTCATTTTTTGCACCTACACAATGAGCTAAGTTTCTAATACTTTCTTCTTTATCTAATAGATTCGGATCAGGACAATGGACGGAAGCTAGCAGGAAAACTTACAATCTCGTTGATGCCTTGACCAGACACACCACACAGGTAACTTATATATAACAATGTGTTTGACATTTCTGCCATTAGAATAAACTCTACTGGGGATCATCATAGCATTGCTTGAATTCCCTTGCAGGTATATCCCAAATCTTGGACTGCTATCCTAGTATCATTGGACAACCAGGGTATGTGGAACATCAGGTCTGCAATATGGGGAAGACAATACCTCGGACAGCAATTTTATCTCAGGGTTTACAATCCAACACCGAGTCTTGCCAATGAGTACAACATACCGTCTAATGCTCTGGTCTGCGGTAAAGCCGTCGGCCATAGACATCCTTAGTTAGTGTCAAGATTTTATAGTGTTTTATTCTGTTTTCTGTTCATGAGAGGTTGGCTACTTTTCTATACACAGGGAGTGAGATTCTTGACTTCTTCAATTTGTATATCAAGCATATAGTTTAACAGTTTGGATGAACTTGGACTCTCTTCGTAGCACCACTTGGTCTGAATTTCATGTGTTATTGATTCCAACCATGTGTCTTGACGCTCATGAAAATGAGTTGTGGCCCCGAGAGGCTTAAACGTTCTAAAAAGAAGAAAAAATAGCAAAAGTTTAAAGGAATGCAAGGTCTAAATTGTCTATAAAAATGGGCTAGCCCGAAAGAGGGCCAAGATTTCCTTGATCCTTATATTATTTTGATCTCTTACAATCTGTTTCTTCTTTTTGAAACGCTTATATCATTTTATAACCAGTCAATTTTTATGATCATAATGTCTAATACGCTAAGTTGATGCGCATATTGAATGAATTGCAGTGAGTGTAGTTAGATAAAACCAAATTAGTTGCAATTTATCTCCCTGAAAAAAATATTAAATATTAATGGCACAAAACCTTCCTAAAAACATTTTTTTTTACAAAAGAAGCTCTCACTACCTCTGCATTATGGTATCGTGTTGGATGTCCTCTTTTACAGAATTATAGTATTTATCCCGTAAAAAATGGGTTTGTATCCATTCATAGCCCCAAACAATGCATCACATTTTTGATTGATTGATTGATAATTGGAGTACGTTAGCCCAAAACAAATTGGAGTCAGAGACATTAGGCCCAAAAGCATGTCCTTTCTCATATATAATTACTGGACTAAGATGTCCTTCTTTCTCATAAAAATAAATAATAATAAAAAGGCATAAATATCTTTGTTGTTGCACTTAATGAATGTCACGTGACGTGCACATGGGGGGTAACTTCACGCGGATCTCAAAATACTTTGGAGTCTGAACCAAGTGCCATATCATGGACAAACTTTAGTACAGTACAAAAAAGGAAGTAAAATAACAATTAGCGGAGAAAGACGATTTTAATGGGAAAACGTAATGGCGAAACTGAAAGTACGCTTTATGGTTCCCAAGTCGATTTCCAAACTTGCTGAGGCCTACTGCTAAGTGCTACCCCTCTAAAACATCTTATCTCCAATCCATTCATAACGTACTCATCTAACCGAGAAAAAATTCAATTTACTTCCTACAATTCTTTGCAATTTTGATCCAATTAGTTTAGTATTTACCTGGTTTAATTTCATAAATCACAAGACTTTACAATTTAGTCTCAATCACAAATTTCGTTAAACATTTAACGGACCACGTGCTCCCTCCATTAAATTAATTGTCAGTTACTTAATAGTACACGTCCAAATTTGGTGAGTGTTCAAACAATGAGACAAAATCACAACAAGAATAAGTTGTGGCCGGTGGGACATAAATTGCAATTTCTCTTCGTCTAACCATTAAAGTTTAATTTTGTTAACTTTACAAATTTGAGCTTTTCGACTCCAATTTTATTGTTTACGAATTATTATTTTTTTATTTGAATTTTTCTTTTATTGTTATATATAATTATTTAAAAAATATGTTAAATCTTAATTATATTTTTAATTTAATAATATAGTTTATTGTTTCTAGAAAAAAAAAAAAGAAGAAAAAGTTATGACTCTAATAAATCTGTCCCTATAAACTCGGTTGTAACTGTAATGATAGTTTCTATCTTTTATGGAAGTAATTTTTCCCTTGTCTCAAAGTGTCATGAGTGCCATTCTCGTATATTGAGGGTATATTGGGGAGACTTTGTCCAGATCAAACTCGATCAAATTTGAATCAATGATATGATAAGTGCAATACACTTGTTATGTGATGTGTGTACAGTTTAGGAAAAGTGACTAATTACAGAGCAAGTGTGGTACACTTGTTTTGATTGAATTGATCCAATCGAAACAGGTCCGAACAAGATTTTTTCATATAATTGTTATTTATCAACCACATCAAGTTAACCTAGAGGCTATTTTAGTTTAATTTGCTCAATATTAGAGTTCATATATGTATTACTGAATTTATTGTAATATCGAAATGCCATCACTATAAAACAAACTCTCAAAACATAAATAATTTGAGGAGTTCGTAACTTAAAAAATAATCCTTGCTCGATACATTTGATCTTCTAAATTCTACTCCAACAACAAAAAAAATTTAACCTATTTTTTGCCAATTCAAATTCATATACGCTTAAGTTTACGACTTGATATGATCATATAACTCTAAAGAGTCTATTATTTGCATGAAATAAAAATTTAAGAAATCGTATTGCTACCACAAACGAATTCTATGTTTGTCACATCTAACTATATGAGTTGATTATGTGTATATTTAACTCACATCGAATATAATCAAATTTGGAAATAATTACAAAATAAATTTAATATTATTATATAATTAATTCAATTGGATCGAATGTGATTTCAAATATCGCGCCATTTCCAATGGCAACTTATAGCTATAAACCTACTAAGGACAAACTATTCATCTCCTCGCAGGAAGGTAAATAGTTGACCTCATTAATTAGGCTACTTTTTTTTTTTTTTTTTTGGTAATAATAATAATAATTAAAAAAAAACTTTTGATTATGATATGGCATTCAAAGAGTGAATGAAATTTGGCGGCAAATCTCGAAAGGCGATGAGGGTGGGGACTGGATCGACATTACAGTTGATCCACGGAAGCCTCTTATTGTCTTCCATGTGAAAAAACTTTTACTGCATTAATCTCCATTATTAATTAATTATTATTTTCAATGAAACTGATCATTTTTAACCCTATAATTAATGATGATCCGTTCTTGGCTGCGTCCTTCTCGCTTTCTCACAATTCTCCACCACCACCACCACCGACGAATCTCACTCCTTAGAGTGCGAAATCTCCAACCCAACCATACATCAGTCCTAACATTACATATCAATGAAGCAATCCATAACTTTGAAGCAACCCCTTATTACATAATTACATCATAATTATTCATAATTTCTTTATAATTATCAGAATATTGCGCAAGTATTATTTTGTATAAAATGAAATATGTATCTAAATTTAAATTTCGACCACGTAATATTTTTCATACCCCATACATCAGTATTACTTGTTATGGTAAGCTTGATCGATACTAGAGTCTTAATTTATTTGTCCGTTATCAATTTCTCAAGAAAATTTCATTAATTGAGAAAATTCAATCATTGTAATTACATTTTATGAAATAAGTCACTTTAGATGGAAGTATTAATTGTTTCGACATGATTGGTATTTTAATAGAATTAACGCGACAAATTTGTCTACAAGGCGACGTATAAACTAACCAATCAACTTGAAGTTTCGAGGCGGGAACTTCTATACTCAACGCCAACCATTTGTTTCACCAAACAGAAGAAATCCCATAATGTTAGAATAATCAAGATTCAGACTAAAATAAACTAATTACTTTAAGTTGAAGAATCGAGACTTACAAGAAATGGGGTCAAATAGATCGAAGTAGATGTTAGAATTGAAGAGAGCATTAATGAGCAAGAAGTACGGCGCAAATGAGCTCTAGATTTCTTCTCGAAATCCGCAGTGGCACACATATTAGCAATGCAGTTCGATCCCTCTCTGGTTGTTCGGTTTTTGGCGGGGTCACTTTGGTTATAATAACAAAATAGCTATCTGCAACCTTGTCATCTTATGAAATCATTGATCACTTACCTTGATACTTCACAATACCTCCAAAATCAATATACAAGAATATGGTTTTCACAGATTACAGTACAATATTATATATATATTATTATTATCGGATATTTGCGCCACAGGAAACTTAACATATGAATCCAAATAAGAAACGCACAACCATTGCTACACCTCAGAAATTAACTATGGCACCTGTATTGACAAGCCATGGCCAATTATAACCAACCTCATTCCAGGAACCGCTGAAGACCACCATAAATGATAATATACCTCAATATGCAGGTCATCGACAAAATAAAAATGGGAAATATTCAACCGCCTTAGACGTCACAAAACAAAAACAGGAATAACAAATTTTGCTTTATCTATACTGTACCAGACTTACTTTTGAATAGATCTTAAGATTTCTCGTATAACTATCTAATATATAAGAGATCTTTACTTGAACTTACATGAAAATTCATCAATATAACAACAATTTCCAGCCACTAATATCCTAGATGTCCACCAAATCGAACAACGTAAATGTTATTACTTCGAGAACAAAATATAGCCAAAAATGATAAACCTATATCTCCCACATAAGTAGATAACAACACTATACAGATAATTAGAACTGATTATCATAACAATCATAATCCCTGAAATCACACTAATTCATTATATCTCTAATTAACTTCTCCTAAAGCACGACGCTCTGAGCACGAAGATAAACCTTATATATACCATGTAAATAAAATTGAAAGAACACTATAATATTTGCAGAGATGTACAACTTGACAATCACCATTTAAACATAAAAAAAAAACTAGAATGAACTTATTCCTTACATTCTTATAATTAAAGAAGTTCGACTAAAGATATTAATACTCAATCATAAACATATCCACCACATATTAAATCTAATGTACAATTGACACAGGGAAAGTTGACATTTAAAAGGGAAAAATACTAGTAGTCAAAAAAACATGTAAAAAGAAGGAAACAATAAAATTCTCTATAGCCATGGTAAAGATCCAACAGGACAGGAGTAAGAACCAAAGGAAGAACATTAACATGTGCAAGAAATAGTGCGCGGAACGCCAAACTGTACCGATTTCAATCCAAAAAAACTCAAAACTGAACAAAAAAGATGCACACAGAAAGGACTCAAAATATCGGGAGTTTCAACCATAACTTCCCGTCACGCTACGCACAAAAGAGCAAGGCCGGCGGGATCTTGAGGAATTCAATATCTTGGCCAGGTCCGTGATTCCAGTTCCCGTACCACCAAGCCATCGAGGAATTCACAGTCCTCGTCAGCGACTGGTTGGAAGAAAGATACAAGGTTAATGATATTTCAGCTGTTCATCTTCATATTTCCTCCAGCAGTCCGTTGATTGTTAGCTAGGGTTCTCATCTATATACATCGGCCCAATGGACTATAGCAGAAAATAATAGCAACACAATCCACTGACTTACAGGACAACCCTTTCCAACCTACTGTACGGCAAAAAAACACAATACCTACATAAAAACGGGAAACAACATACGATTTGAACTATCCTTTAATGTAAAAACCAAAAAAAAACGTACCAGGAACAATATACCAATAACATAGTATTCATTTAAATTGATCAATAACCAATATCCTTCATTCGATTAAACGAAACAGAAAATACTAAAATAAATGCTCGTGAAAATTCACAAAGAGGACAATAATCAAAAATGTTCAACAGATAGCTCGACACATGTGAAAAAAAAAATGGAATGACACGATCGATAAACTTTCAGGAAGCCACGAAAGACACACACTAACAGCCATAAAAACACATCGGAGAACGTGCGAAAGGTCGCATTAACGATGCAGGAAATGTACGAGTGCGACTCGACATTCCCGAATCAGACAAAGTAAATACAGATCGCGTCGTCCCTTGGTGACCTTACAACAGCCAATAATACCAGAGACATATTTCACTCGATCGCCATCCACTCGTAATTATACACAAACATCTTCTGAACACCGACTCCGCAGATTAAACTTCACCAAAATCAGAGGCATCTAAACAAAAGTAACACAAGGGCACTCAAGAAGACCACTACCAAAAACATCACCAACACAACTTACCCATGTATCACTGAGATACATCGAAAAGCACCAGCAGAAAACTGTCAGGTAATAAATAAACACCAGTATTATTGCCAAACATTGACAACCCTAGACAAGATCTTCTAGTCCGAGCAAACAACACGGACCCTGATCAACTCCAGCCAGACACAAGATTAACTAATACAATTTGTTCTGAACATTCTTTGCATATATACAGAATAAGGAAATTTCACGAAATAGCAGCAACAGGAACCAATAAAACCACAGGAGCATTTCATACCATCCACTACGCAACCATACGCTCATCCGGCACACCCATCCGTGTCTAAAACTCTGACTAAGACTACAATTAACCCGCGGAAGCTCGACCCAAAAATACGCCCCGCCATACAAATAAGGTGTAACCTTCCCATAAACCTCCGGAAACCCCTGAAAGCACATTCTGCCATCATCTATCATACATCCCCTGTGCATTCAACCTTAAAAACATCACATCACAAGGACCGCCCCATCCCAGACAGGCCCACTGCCACCAACTACCTTAAGGAAAAACCACCTCCAACCTATCTGGCAAACCACTCATGCCAAACCACACAGACATTCTTAGACACATATTGCCATAGATATCACAAGAAATAGTAGAATACCCACACATGCAATCTTGAGAACTTCTAGATGGACTACGATTATAACTGCGACCATTGAAAAAAACAAACAAGTACACGCTGCCACGAAATGTTTATAATTACCAACCATAATAAATATACCTTCAGCGAAAAAAAACACGCCTTAGATTTTGTCTCGAAAGTATTGAATGTTGACTAATCTATACATAAAAAATAACTGTAAAAATATATACAGGTTTGGCAGTGGCAAGTGGAATACTACATTGAGGAGACGCTTCTACAATTACAATGATGCCCCGACCAGATACACAGTCCAGGTAATGTCATAAGTGGCACTTTTGGGATTAACCAGATTTGGACATCGACTCGAACTTGTTCATTAACGTTCTTGAAATTCTTGGTATTCTTACACAGGTGTATCCTTACTCTTGGAGCGCGATTTTGGTGTCATTGGACAATAAGGGAATGTGGAACTTAAGGTCTGCAAATTGGCCTAGACGATACCTCGGACAAGAACTATATGTTAGAGTGTGGAACGAAGAACGTAGCCTGTACACCGAATACGACATTCCACCAAATGCATTGCTCTGTGGCAAGGCCAAGCACTAGTACTAACTGGAGTGATGGATGGTCAAATGTTACATTTTCTGTTTTCTGCTAAATCTTTTATCTCATGTTTCTTTTATATCAGTTACGATGGTGTGACTGTCTGGAAAAAAAGAACAAAAAGAAAGACCAAAAAAAAAAAAAAAAACTGGAGAATTAAATGGTGTTGTGTGGGAATGAAGAAGAAGGAAAAAATGATAAAGAAGTTGATATTGTCATTTTAGTTTAGCTATGATTTGTATTCTGTAGTCATTTGTCAATTGACTGATGGCTATAATTAACCAGTTTCATTTCAAATTCATAGTCGTCGCAATCTTTTCAATGGAAAGAAGCCATGTACAAGAAGAATCAGATCAGTGAATAATAATTCTGAATTGTACGGTAATTCTTTCGGTTCAATACACATTATTGTTAATTTTCATAGTTAAAAGTAAAAAAATCATAGAAGATAGTCATTGACCAGAATTTTGGGTCGCAATATCTGCAAGGGTGGCTAGCTAAACATTTGTCATAACTAAAAACATGATAAATATTGGCTTTAAGCCATGGCAAATAACTTTTTTCTTTTAATGAAAAATCTATATTTTTGTTACGATTTTATTTAACCTTAACCAATAAAATTTATTTACCATGATTTTCAGTTCATAGCTATTAAGATTGTAGTTAATAATAAAATTTTTTTCTGGTGACATTTGTGGTTAATTAGTATTCTATAGTGTTTTTTCACATTTAGTTATGATAATTAATTATAGTGAGAATCATACTTTTTTTTATCGGTAATATGAAATTAATTTACGTTGGACTTATGCAATATTAGTGATTACATGAACATTATTTCTTATTTTTAATATCAAAACGAGTAATTAGAAACAACCTGGAAATTCTCAAACCTGGACTGTCTAATGTTAAATTAATAAAGTCAGACCCTTGTGCTCATGAATTGGGCCTCAAAATCAGGTAATAACACACTATATTCATAGAGAGTGAGCTTCAACCAAACCAGGCCGATGTTGTAAGACTTGATCTATAGAACTTGCGGGAATCGATCTCTGTCATGACTAGTACAGCAAATCTCTGTGGGACCAGTTTTCGACGGGCTTAATATTTCTCTCCAAGCCCATGGTCTCTAACAGACCTCTATATTAGCCCAGTTTTTCCTTTTTCACATCTGTAAAATAATCAATAAAAAATATCGAATCGTCCATACATATTGAAAATTCTGATAGTAAGTATGGTATAATAATTGTCCATTTTTGCCTCTGTAAACACCAATTCATACTTATACTGGATAGAATCAGGGTGACAAGGTGTTTAACTAAAGTCGTGCTTCCATGTTTGTGTGTAAGTTGTGTCAGAGAATATATATATATATATATATATATCTAAATCAGAATTGTGTAGCTAGCTAGGTAGCTAGTACTTATGGGTTGCAGGTGCATGGAATGGAATCCTTCCAACTGTGAGAATCAAATTGCAGATTTCAGGAAACTCTTCCCCAAAGGCTGCTTCAACTCTTGTTATCAGCATTTTCTCACAACATCATATATATATAAACAAACAAGTTAAGAATCTGCATTAGCTGTCTGCTCACCACCACGCTCATCACTTTACAACGTATCCACAACTACTGCAATCTTCAGTAAATCAACAAGATTTCTAACATTATAATAATCGTACTTGTTGTCCAATTATACAAACTCAAGATATTGTCCGTATCTTCTTTGTGTGAAGTGAATCTTCTCGTATATCAAGAAAACACTTATATATAAATATATATATATATATGCATACATATACTGTGCTGCACTGCTGATGATGAAGGCATAATTAAGGGTGGGAAAAAGAAAAGATAATAATTAAAAAACCTAATCCTTCCACACAATTCCAGTACACTGAAAGAGAACACACAGTTAAGTTAAAGAGAGAAAATAGACAAAGTAAAAACTACAGTCATGTTCATATACCACACCCCAGATGACCATCACATGGAAGAAAAGTAGAGAAACATCAAACCCTAGTTTTGATAATTTCTGAACTGATCAAACTATAGGAAAAATTAAAATTTTTTAATGTTACTTATTAGATAATTAAGAGTCTTGATTAAGGGTAAGCACCATTGGTTGTGGGCAAATCTGTGGGCCAAGAAATAGTAGGATTCCAGAACCCGAATTCACCTGGTGCTGCAACTGGAGCTGATTCAAGAATGGCTGAAGCAGTTGAAGAAGCTGCAGAAGCTACATTTCCAAGAATTACTTGTGCATTTTCAGGGTAACAACTGGTTGATGACGATGATCTGAGCCTTTGATACAGTTCTTGGAGCCCGTTATGCTGGACTTCACCATGTATGATATTGCCTTGGGCGGGTTGAGTTTGGCTTCTGTATAAGGAACTTGACAGCCCCATGGAGGGTAAATGGATGGGGGCAAGAGGGTCCAAGCCCATGACCCGAGGATTCAGCCCGCCGCTGGAAAGGGATGATTCTTGGCTCAAGTGGGATGATCCAAACAGCGCATTTTCTTCCTTCACGGAGATGGAATTCGGCAGATGAGTAGGGTTAGGGCTTTGATTTGCTCTGAGTAAGGAAAGAAAATGGGAATTTTGAGAGGAGGCCCACAGTATGGGGTTTGCGGTGAGGGCCTCAGCATGGTCGAAACCGCTGAAAAGGCCTGATTTCCCCAGCTCTTGTGAGACTGTCTTCAACTTTCCGGCAGAGCTCGACTTCCCGACTGCCGTGGTTATGGTTGTGTTCTTGTTTTTCCGGCAACCGCCGCCAATGGGGACGTTTCTCAAGGCGCCACCCTTAGTCCAATAGCGTCGGCAAGTCTTGCAGAAATGGCGAGGCTGAGTGAGGTTGTAGTTGTTGTAGTAGCAAAACTTTGTGTTTGAAGAATCACAGCGAGGGCACCTCAGGTTCTCCGAGGCGGCGGCGGCGGCGGCGGCAGCCGTGGTGGCAACACTAGTAGAAGAAGAAGAGGGTGAAGGAGAGGAAGAGGGCAGTGAATGAGAAGGAGAACCATCAAGAATTCCTCCACAAACCGGGGTAGAGATTTTGGATCTTTCCCCTCCAATGATGACATTACTCCCCCCAACAGCTCTTGAATCATCTTTTCCCTCTCTCTTTATGGATCTGCAGCAAGCAATTCAAGAACAATATGAAGAAAAGATGGGTGCTTAAGTCTTTTTGCAGTGGAAAAGGCAAAGAAAGTAGGTTTTGTTTGTGTATGTCTGAATTCTGATGTAAAACAAAGAAGCGTTGCTTGCCTTTGTTTTTCGATCAGTTGAATGGGTAGAGGAGCAGCAGAAGATCTAAAGCCAGCCAAAGTTTAATATACGATGAAAACAATAAAGGGACAACCCACTTTGTCAATTCTCCAAAATAAATGTTTATATATTTGGATTTTAGTAGTTTTTTTTTTTTTCTTTTTTTTGGGTGGGAAGAGAGAGGGACAATATTTTCGGGTGAGACTTTCTATTTTAAATCTGGTTGCCACTAGAAAAAAAAAAAATTACTATTGACAACAATTGTATTGACTATAAACTAAAATTTTGGTAAATAATTAAGTTTAATTTTGGTTAAATAAAAATTTAGATTATCAGATAAAAAATATTTTTGTCATAGGTAGGAGCCATAATAAATATTTTTTCTATATCTTTCAGTCATGATAAATAGTTTACTGATATTCGCAGAAATCACAGTCAACAATCGTTGCTTTGCCATGATCAATAATTATTTACCACATAAATTTATTTATAATCATGGGAGCCATGGTTAAATGATAAGTTTCTTCTTGTGTGCATCTTATATTTCATTTAATATATATATATATATATATATATATATATGTACACACACTACGTGTGTAATTTTTTTTATAAATAATATAAATAATGTAATCTTTCATATACTTGATATGAATATATTAAATAGAATAAAATATAGAATTCAATTTAAAATAGAAAATCCAATCTACAATATATCCTATTCCGTTTATTTCTTTGATTTTTTTTTTAAAAATAGTACATGTAGGACATTTTGCGGGGCATTCCCCTCAGAAGGAATAATATACCTTCTTGTTGATGTACACAAACAGCTAGTTAGCACCTTTTCAATTAAAAATTTTAATTCAATATCTAAATGTATTTTTGGGTCTTTGTTGAACAACCAACTCATGATTTATATATTTAAATAATTAATTAAAAATAAAGACATGTAGTATTTTAACAACGAATATATATACATTGTTGATGTGTCCCACATGAGGATATTGATTCTATTAATTTCTTGCTGAGGTTAAGTGGATGTTTTTTTTCCCACCTACTAGATCACAGTGCGATTTTCAACCAAATTAATACTTTATGTGTAAGAATTTGTTAGGTTTCTTACCGGGCAGAGGATGTAATGAGATGGAGTTCAAAAAATAGAACACAAGTGTCCCTGAATTGTAAATTTTTGTCTGATTATATGAACTTACTACGTACTAAAATGTCACACAACTTCAGATACTGTTATTGATGAGTCATAGGAATCAAACCCACGTATGAAAACACACAACTTTCATGTTCACTCGAAACAGTTCTCACCAACAAACAGAAAATTAAATTATGTCATTGAATTGTCCTAATCCAATTCTTTCCTCCGAGACGTCAAATCACGTAGAATTTTCCAGGTCGAGACTGGTCTGTCTACTTCTCTATACACAACTCTATAACACGTGCCCCACACTATTACGTTACACATCTAATTATGTTACTGTAATATTTTTAATTATTAAGCGGGAATATTAAAGCGACTGTTGTTCCAATCCCAAAAAATTTGAAATCTCAGACGTAGTGCAGTTTTGAGGTGGTCTTAATAAATAAAGATTTTGAATGCAGTTGGAAGAAGAGCTGGGGAATCTATAATCATTACAACAATCAAGATTCGGACAAGAATAATTTTGATTAATTAGTGTGTTGGGTGGGTTTTCTTCAATTCGTGTAGGAATGCAATGATTACAAGTTCAAGAAGAGCGGCTTATGGCGTGGAATTACGTGTAAAGGCATCCTCGATCCAACCCCCTTCTTAGAAAATTTTAATTCAGATTGAATTTAATTAAATTTAAATTAATAATATAATAAATATAATATATTTATGATAATTGATGTATTTATAAAAAAACAATCAATCGCATATAAATATATTATTTTTATTTTATAATTAATTTAATTCGATCAGAATTTAAATTTATATAATAATTTCCCCTGTCTTTAATTACTTTGCAGTGGCCCGAAAGTTATGGCTTCAATTTGGCTGTCAAAACCCTAATATATCAATAATGATGGGCGCACGACCAAGAGAGCATCATTATTACCAATTATAAGCGTTTGCAACTGTTTTGCAACACGAAGGGGGTCTGAGTTCTTGCTTGCTAATTATTCGAGACTGTTAATGTTGTCTTTTTTTTTGAAACTTTTGTTTGTGCGTGTGCTTGAATCAATCTCTTCCGTATGTCCATGTAATCATGTTAATCAATGGCCAAATTTTGACTACATCATTTAAGTTAACGGTTTTGAATTTTCTTTTGTTATTTAGTATTTTGTATGTGTATATATTGATACGTTGGCGTTTAATTATACGTTTAACTATATAAAATTAAAATTAATAAAAACTCACAATACAAAACTTAATAGAAAAATAAATTAAAACAATATATGTTAACAAGTTTTTGTTATAATAATATAGGCAAGCATCGCTTATCAATTGCAGAGAAAAGAACTTGAACAATTTATAAGCCTTAAATTCTGCTCTTCCTAGCAATGTCATTGGCAAAACATTTTTTAATTCCCATAAAATAAGAACATAAATTTTGTCCTACAATTATGATAGGTGTCGCTTTTAGTCACATAAAACTCATAATTACGTATTTTAAGTTTCAAAAAAGTCATGTGCATTATGGTTTTAGGAGTAAAAAGGCATTGTAATTTTAGAATTAAAAAAGCCCCAAAATCACATTTTTGGGACTAAAAGACTTGATTAATTTTGAATTTTATTATGGGGCTGAAAGCATCACCCATCATAGTTGTGGCATAAAAAAAAATTCTCTTATTTTAAAAAAACTAAAAAAATATTTTACCAATATATATACTGCAAGTCGTATCAGATCATAAAAAAAAATTATAAGTCAGATGTAACATCTCAACTAATTACGTTTGGTGTCGAGTATTTTCCGTTATTTCTGTACAACTATTATGATTTCACCATATGTACTATTACTGTTTACATTCCGTCCAAAAACAAAAAGACTTTTATTGTTAACGTTGTTATCATCATGTTCTGGATGAGTATGGACTCTCATGTGAAGTACCGAAAATTCTACTTTGAATCCAATTTGGTGGAATTTAAATTAGTAATATGGTAATTGTATTGCATTTATCGTGTGATTAATGTACTATTTAGATAAAGTGATCAAACATATCATAGGTGCAATTATTTTATTTTTAAGTTTCCAATTTTATGTAATTAATATTCACACAGCTGACATTGATTAGACCAGAAACACTAACCCATTTGACAAAAATAAATTAGAAACTATAAATAATAAAAATATGCTATATATTCTCTATAGTCTATAACATTATTAACATCAAGTAATAATGGTAATATATCATGTCATGTAATCATAATATAAATCTCATTATTAATTTAAATTTACTATTATCATGATTGCACTACAAGAAATATTAATTATGACTTTTAATTTATCTTAAGAAATTACCACAGTAAAAAATAAACAAATATATGAAATAATAATTAATTAATCATAGTTGTGCAATGACTATATATTGATCGTCATTTCAATAGGCAATGTCGAAATATTAGACATAACTATAAAAAATCATAACAAATATTTTGATCATAGTTAAAACCCACAATGAATGGTTGTAAGTAATTAAATTATAACAAATATTGATTAATCGGATGTTCAAAATTTAAATATTTAAATTAATATATTTGATCGTATTTTTACTATTATTCCAACTTAATCTTTAAAAAGCCAGAATTATTTGTAATGTAAATAATTAACGTTTGTCTAGTATTATAAATTTAATTATAATAAAATGCTCCTTGTGATCTTATTTATTTATTTTTAGTTATTGAGTTATAGGGAAAAAAAATGCAATTTTAATCCTATAACTTATGGTGGGTGGCATTTTTTGTCCTGTAGGAATTGAATTTCGCAATTTAGTCTTGTAACGTTAAATTTTGCTTTTTCATCCTTTCCGGTGTAACTTAGGGATATTGGCATTTTTAGTCCTATAACTTAGGGGAGTTGGCATTTTTAGTCCTACATAAATTTACTTGCAGGACTAAAATTGCAAGTAAATTACAATTTTCGGTCAAAAAAAATTAAAAATTACCAAAATTATAAGATTACAAGACTAAATTACTAAAAGCAACTCGTATAGAATTTAAAATATCATTACCTCAAATTACAGGACTAAAATACAATTTTCCTCTATTACGGTTGTAATTTCTAGTACAGTAAGGAGACCCCATATATGGGCATATCCATATATAGTGGGGTGATGCAACCCCTATCTAATACCACTACTACCCAGTCAATGTCCAAAACGTTGGTCAAGCTAACAATACCAAGTTTCAGAAAAAGTGTGAAGATTGAGAAGATTTAGGCCAATAATTCATTATTTTATGCAATACTGACCCGGAAAATATATACCATTACTGTTTTTCTATAAAAGGGATCTTCTAATTTATTCAACAAAAATAATAACCCTAATTTTGATCAATTCGAATCTCTTCATAATAAAAAATAATTACGATATCTTTATTTAAAATTTAATATAATTACACATAAATTATTTGTGGTTTTAACAAATTACATCTAGCACTCTTGATAGATTATTACTGACTTATTGCATGTTAAATAAATTTTTTATAACCAAATTATTTCATACATCTCAAGCGTTAATGTAATTTTTTAAACCATGAGAATTTACGTATAATTACATCAAATCCTAAGAAAAGAGAGTGTAATTATTACATACATATATAATTCATATAGTTTGTATATTTTAAAAAATACTATGATGAAATGCAAAAAAAGTACTAATTTACAAGAACAAAGAATTTTATTTACTCTGAATCAATTACTAAATTCATTATTTTTGTGATATCAAGAGAATGATATTTGGAGATAAAAAAAAATAATTAACCAAATCAAATTTGAAGAAAATTGTCATTTTACTCGTGTAAGTATGAGTGTGGCAATCTTAATTCGGTACGATCCATTATAACAAAGTCGTTTCGTAATTTTAAAATTTTTCATATTAACGATAAAATTGACATGAATTTGTTAAAATGGCTGGAAAGTGCATTCGAATAAATTGAATATGTGAACTTTTCCAATCATTTTAGCAAATTTCAGTCATTTTTGTCATTGATGTGCAAATTTTTTAAAACTATATGACAAAATTACCAAAAAATATTGATACCAAACTAAAATTAACACCTTTATGTAATTTTTGGACTAAAATTATAATTTTTGCAAATGAGATTAATGTGCAGCGCTGGTCTAAATGTAGAAAGTAGAAGAGATATGAGTAGGAGTGTGTGGGAGGATGAAAACGAAAAATGAATGAAGAAAGGGAGCAATGAAAGAGACGAGAGAGCACAACCAAAAACCCATGCCTCTTTTATTTCCTTCTCTGTTAGTGACACTTCAATTATAAGACTCCGGTCCACAAATGGACACACACACACACTCTCAATCTCAATCTCACCTCCCTCAATTATCCATAATTTATTACTTTTGATTTGCAATTCGATGGATGTCTCGTTATGTAAATATAATTTTTGTATAAATTTTGAGTTGTGCTGAAAAGATACCTCACTATGTTCTAAACTTTTTGAGATTTATAAATCACTCAAATTTCTCGTTTTCAATGAAATATATATATGAAACAAGATTTGTGTTTCTCTTGCATGGTACACACTACAGTACACACTACTTTGAATGTGTACGAAACCAAGGGATGGATGGATGGATACACAGCTAGGGTACGAACGTACACCTGACCAAGACCTGACCGCGCGTGCCGTCCGGAGCTCCAGAGGCGGAGATCCTCCTTTTCCATTTTTAATTTCTCTGATAACCAGGAGTGAGATGAGCCTCTTGATTCAGTGACTTTTTGAACGTATTATTAGGGTTTTTTATGGTGGGTGTGGTGGGGATAGAAAACGACGTTAGATTGGTGGTGGCCGGGCAGATGGTATTGTCCACGTCAAGACAATAGTGCTCATCTCCTCGATTCGCGGGCTCTCTAATTCTCCTTCTCCTTCTTCTTCTTCCCCTCAGCTGCTGTTCTTGCATGCGCCAACCCAGAAAAACATACACACGCTCCCTTCTGTCCCTTTCACCCTGCACATGTATAATTTTCCTTCATTTTCTTTCCTTGGTTTTTCTCACTACAACAAATATTTAAAATTAAAATGTACTAAGTTTGGACTAAAATCATATATAGTAAGTAGTTATTATTATAAAAATAAAAAAACATCGACTACAAAAATTTAGATTATTACTACGAATCACTTGTCATGGCTATGAGACATAACACTATTTCAATCACACTCGTCCATATAAACAAACCATAACAAATCTTTCAAATCACACCCCAAAAAAACTAATGATTAATGATCCTTGGCAAATACAAAGAAACTATTTACAACGCAACCAATATTTATTTTTTAACTATATATTCCAGTTATGATTAAATGTTAAATTTCTTCTGTATATAAATTCTTAAAAATAATCAAACACAAACGGCACATACAAACTCCAAGAAAAGTATTATCGATAAGAATATACCTATGTCAACAGTTAATATTAATAGTTACTTAAAACAAAAATATATTTCCTTAATGTTAATATTTTTGTAAAGCAAATAGCAAATTTATAGAGCTGAAACATAAATCAAACTATTCCAATACTCTTAGAAATTCATCAATAGAAGCCCGTTTTAAATTTAAAAAAAAGCTTAAACAAATCAATTTGAACAGATTCTTCGATTTGATTAATACAAAATAATAAATATACTTAAAAAATATAAATTCTTCGAATTTGGCACATATTTAAATATAATTAAAACTCATTTTAATCAATAGATCAATAATACAAATCAAATAATATAACCAAAATTAATAAAAAGATAAATTCGACTCGAATTCAAATTGTTTACAAATGTTGATGCATGTTATTCAACGAGGATTGTTTGTTAACAAAAACAAAGGGCGTCGTCCACAGAAAACAAGGAAAAGACACAAGTGTAATTATATATAGTGAGAGTAGTAGTGACAGAGATATTTGCTCTTTATGGTCATAATTATTTGAAGTGTAGGAAGTGCCTCTCATTTCCAATTGTTTTTCCAAATCCCACTCAAATTATGTGTCATCATCATTTTGGGAATCCCGCACCAAAAAAACATCGTCATCCTTCGATAATTTCACCAAAAAAACAAAAAATAACTAGCACATTTTTAAGAACATCGTGAACCCAGAACTTACCACCCTTCCTAGACCACAACATGTAAATCTAATAATCTCATTAAAATAATTATTAATAAAAAAATAGAAGTGTCCGTCGGGCGTAGGAGAGGAGTAGAGGAGAGTTGGAAGCGAGGGGGTGGGCTGTCCCCCTCCTTAAGCGGCAATTAATCTTTTTCTTGGGTGCGTCGCCAATTCATCAGCCCCTCACTGTGCTTTTCTCACTTTCAAATCAGAATGAAAGTGGGTACGGTCCGATATATGCGCTTGCATAATTATTCGGTCAATAATTCTTTCTCTCTCCAACACCTTTTTTTTTTTTTCCTAATTAAAAAAGATTTATGCTGAATTTTCAATTATTCTCTAAACAATTCGAATTCATGATCAAAGTTGTAGGTGCAAGATGCCCTTTCCTTTTTTTTATTTAATAGCTATTAATTATTACTGCACGCGGTTCCCGTGAACATATAAAAAATATTAGTGAGAGATAATAAGAAAAAGAAATTTGTTTAAAAAATAAATTATAAAAAATATATAGAATTAATGCTAGAGAGAATGTGGGGTAGTGGGTAGTTAAGAGGAAAAAAATAAATATGAAATTATTAAAAAATATTTAAATTACTAATATGACCAAATAATTTTAAAGAGTAGAAATGATATGAAGGATAATTGGGACAATTTAAAGTTGGTATGATCAAATAATTCTCTTTTTATAATAGCATAGATAAATGTATTTTCACTCAAATGGATTGCATTCTAGACACTTTTGATATTTTTCCTCAACTCTTATTATTTTTATTTATACAAATCACTTTTATTTTTTCACATAATTACATAAATTATTTCTGACAGTAAAAAAATATGAATAGTTTATGTAATGTTAATGATGTTTTTTAGGAGCGTGTGTGTAATTTTTAAAAAATATTATATTTTTGTATAAATAATATTAACATTTTTGATAAGTATAAAAAGAATAAGAGTTGTTTGTGTAAATAGAATAATAGATCATAGATTAGAAAATATAAACATATTATTCATATTATTCTTTCAGCTTGTTCATTTAGCATAATAAATTAAACTTTAAAATTTATAAATAAATGAAAATGACATTACAAGAATTTTAATTATTTAATAGTCAAGCTGACACGAGATTGTTAACGATTTTTCTCAAATAAAACCCCAATTTTCTAATTAGTCCAACTTAATTCCATCCCTATTTTGAGGGTTTAATTCCTTTTCATTTCACCTTTTTTTTTTTTTTTTTGGTTAATTCTCAAACTTTGATTTTCAGAACATTGTACTATTTAATTTCAATAGAATTTTATATGCATATCTCACACACAATATAATTATTATTAAAAAAATACTCGAATTTCCAGATTGATCCTAAAGATTTTTCTATACAATTAATGTGTCCATCTAAACCCCATAACATTCCCAAATTAACAAGACCAACAAGGAGCCTAAGGTGAGCCAATGTTAACTACACACGTAGCATATACGTCGTTAAATCAACTAACAAACCGACCGCGAAGACCAAAGTTTAAATGAACAAGAAGACAAGATTCTTGGAGCAGGAACACCATTAGATCATGTGTTTTGGGCAAGTGTGGCATGTGCCCTGTCCCTCCGTCCATTCCACTAAAGCAACTCACAAGTTTGGAATTTTGGACCTCCCAAACCACCCTATCGAAAATTTGATCCGAATTCAATTCGATCGAGTCAATTCAATTACATGATAAGTGTATTATACTTGCTCTATAATTGGTCACTTTTCCTATAATGTACACCAATCACATGACAAGTGTATTGCACTTGCCATGTAATTGATTCAGGTCTGGCCGAGCCTGATTTGGGTAAAAATTTTGCACCACCCTACATACCAGTGATTTGTTGTCTGAGTAGTAAGATTGAGATATCATAATTAAAAAATTATGAGTTTGATTTTAACGGACATAGATAGTTGATCTACTTTTAATAGTATGTTTATTTTAGAAATACTGACATATTGCATACTGATGACTATAATAATAATCGTATATTGGTTGATTTAAAATTATTAATATATTTAAAAAAAAAAAATACCCTCCATTTTTAGAATCCCTTAATTATTTTTATAGTCAACAGCAAGCTAGATTATTAGATATCGTTTGGATGGTTTATCAAACTTTGTTTTAAGAAAAAATGATCTTGAGAGAGACATCGTAGTAAAGTAAAGAATCGTATACATTTGAAAATTTTATTTTATTCTATTTTAACAAGTCATTGTACGTACTATTATATATTATGATTATTATTCACATGGCTTCTATTATTAAAAAAATTGTATAAATGTAAATGTTAGTTGTCCTATCAAATCCGGAAAACTTTGTCGTCATTGTGAAAAATGAGATTGTCCAAGATAAGGACGAGCAGAAGATTTGTTTTGAAAATTCAACAAATGTGATAGGTTCACATGTTAATTCGCGACAACATTTGGAAGACAAACCTTAGTGGTAGAAGGCTATTACATTCCTCTCTACAAGAGAGTGACAACAGAGGGTCATGCAACTCCGCTGTCCAAAGACAAACCACTCATCACGTACACTCATTCATTCATTCTCCTAACCCTCAATATATCTCAAATTATTGACTTACTTTGCTTCTAATCCAAATCACGTTATGCACGCTCAATCCACAAATTTTATCTAACTCTTTTTTTTTTTAATTCTTTAATTTTTACATTAGACATAAAACTAATTTTGTTCAGAACGAGACAGAGAAGGAGTTAAGCGCCCGCGTCTCCCGATAAGTGTAATTTATTAGCTCCTATACTTCATCATAACCATAATATAATCATAGTCTTGGTTGTGGAATTGAATTTGTGAAAATTGTAATTTTAGTCCTGTAACTTAGGAGTGACATTTTTAGTCCTACACAAATTGATTTTCGTAATTTAGTCTTGTAATTTCATAATTTTTGCGATTTTAGTTCTTTCCAGCCAAATTGGCCGGAAATTGCAATCCACTTGCAATTTTGGTCCTGTAAATAAATTTACGTAGGATTAAAAATGCCAACTCTCACAAGTTATAGGACTAAAACTCCATCAGTTATAGGATTAAAATTGCAATTTAATTAGGTTATGTATAAATCACGTACAATTTTTCGATTGAATTAGCTAAAAAATGACTAAAATCGTCAAATTTTTAGAGTTATGCAACACCACCGACGCATACCTCAAAACAATTAGCATGTTAATATACTCAGTATAAAATATATGAATACATATCTCAAATTAATAAAAAAAAAATTTATGGACACATATCTCAAAATATTAAAAATTAAAGACATATGTCAATATATACTGTCTTCAGCTGTGCATCCCTGGTGAAAAAAAGAGGAAGAAAGAGAGAGAGAGAGAGAGAGAGAGAGAGGGAGGATTGGTCCCATGTATTGATTGGACATAAAGAATTTTTGTACAATGTGAAGAATGGTTGCTTACATCAGAAGAATTAATGAATGGGGGATGTGGGCTCATCTTGATTTATTATTTAAATTGAGCAGGATTTCCACTTGTGACCTAATCATGATTATGCTGCTTTACGAATTTGTTTTCTTCTGTTAGCTGTTGACAAAGTGGACGATGTTCGTGATCATAGTCTACTACTCCCATTCATTCAAGTCTTTAATTGTCCCAACTAATAATCCTCCTCATGGGATTTCCAAAGGGCTTTTGTCTTAATCTATCATCGGACATTCTTCCTTCTACTTTTCCTTGGTTGTCTGTCTTGTTCCTCATTATTCCTTCTTTGCCTCCTGTTCCTAAATTTACACGACCATACAGTAAAAATCTCCCAGAGTTTAATTTGCCTCTCGTTTTCCTCGGGGTTTTCGGGTTGAATATACCTTATGCTCGACGTAGTCCAATAAGAATTCCTACCCTGTTGACCTTACATCATATCTACCCTAAGGTTGACGGACGTTATCTATGACTTGTGATGTATGTATTAATCCAACAATTTACAGTCCATATAGGTAAAATCCTAAATTGGGGCATTGGATTTTCCACTCATGTACGATTCAAGGACTAGGTATAATAAACCTAGTTAGATGGCATCATCCGCCACATCAAATATATGTCCAATTTTGAACCGGACCCAATGGTGGAGGAGGACTGACAGGGAATTTTGGGGATTTATATGTTGCCATTTCATAGCTGCCTTAGGATCTTGGCCCATTTGGATGGGAGCAATGCCTTTTCCTTTTCTTTAATTAATTTCTCTCGTCAGTTTTCTTTATGGGTCGAAGCCCATGTCTTCCATTGCACTTGAACAACGTTGTTGCGTTACTTTTATTTTTTAATTTCACAAGATCTTACAAAATCATATTATATAAGCCCATCACGTAAAAGTTCAATTATAAATAAAAATTCTACAAAAATTCACTGTAGGTCCATTTTAGATTCCATTCTTACCCCAAATCAACATCTTAAATAGGAAATATTCAAAATTTGATAAATAATTGAAGAAAAATAATCAATAAATACGAATTCAAAGTATTTTATTTCTTATTAAACAATAAATAAGCAAAAAATTTCCAAAATAAAAATAAAAAAATACCCACTCCCGGCTTTTAAATAGAAAGTCCACTTTCTCCTGTTCGTTTTTAAATAAAGGAGAATATTTATGCTTCAATATTAATAAGCGGGCCGGCGCAGAACAAACACTAAAAATATACAATAATAAAAGTCAAGCACTAATTGCAATTTGTTAGGATTTTTTGGCCTATATTAAAATATTCACAGGAAAATGATTGCAGTTGACCGCCATACAAATACTACTCAAACACACACCTCAATCGTTCCCCAATTCTCTGAATAGATTCGGATTTTTACTGAAAATAAGTTATAATGAAAGTTGTAAAATATCAAATAAATTAGAAGTATTTAAAATATTAAACTTGGAGCATTTAAAAAAATAATTAATATTTATATTTTATTAGAAATTGTCAAAGTTGGTAGAGAGTTGATAACAATTTTTAACTTAAATCAATTTAATTAGACAATTAAAAAATATTTATTTTCAATATTTAGAAATACCCTCATTTTAGACGGATTGGATTTTCTATTATTATTTTTTATTTATTTTTACATATACACATTATGTGTATAAAGTCTGCATTATAATTTTATCTAAAAAAGAATTGTACACATAATGTATATATATGAAACCAAATAGATAAAAAAAAAAAAAAAAAACACGTTGTTCCTTAAGAAATGGTAGAGAACAGTGAAAAGAAGCACTTCGTTCTAGTACACGGGCTCAGCCATGGAGCCTGGTGCTGGTACAAACTTGTGT
The DNA here is from genome assembly GCA_034509725.1 of Sesamum angolense. Taxonomy (NCBI): domain Eukaryota; kingdom Viridiplantae; phylum Streptophyta; class Magnoliopsida; order Lamiales; family Pedaliaceae; genus Sesamum; species Sesamum angolense. The sequence goes on from JACGWL010000010.1 coordinate 3,304,922, forward strand.
CCCTGCTCAAGTTACAGGGTCACAAGGTCACTGCCTTGGACTTGGGGGGCTGCGGGCTCCACCCCAAGCAGCTCCACCAGATTTCCTCCATCTCCGACTACATCCAGCCGTTGCTGGATTTCTTGGCTGCTCTTCCTGATGATCAGACAGTGATATTGGTTGGTCACAGTTACGGTGGCATCCCCATTTCCCTGGCCATGGAGAATTTCCCTGGAAAGATATCAGTTGCGGTTTTTGTCTCGGCCTACATGCCTAATTGTTCGGACCCGCCGGCAACTCTCATTCAAGAGGTTTGTCTGAATTTTGATGATCCTCATGTTAGTTACTATATATGTTAATGTTCTTAAAGTCTTGTATGTTAGGTAAATTACATTTTTGGTTTTTATACTTTAGGTCAAAATCGATTTTGGTCATTAAATTTTTCAAAGCCCGACATTAAAATTGGTTCGACTATTAAAATTGAGTTTAAAGAAGTTAGGAAGGAATCGAATGAACCAAAATCGTAATAGTTGTATTAGATTAGGGACTAAAATCATACCTAAAAAAATTAGGAACCAAAAACATAACAAATTATAAATAATAGGGATCAAAATCATGTTTCAAAAAATTTAGGGACCAAAATCTATTTTGACCCAGAGTATGAGGACCAAAAATGTAATTTACCCTGTATGTTGCGATGTGTCTTAGAGTTCTAGGTTCAAAGGTAAAATCAAGAAATCTGTCTTTCCGAAGCTGAAGTGAGGGTGTTCTGTCTGCCAATCTGATTAGCTTTTCCCAGGGGCACTCCAGCCCTTGTGGCATATATACAGTATTTTATAATAAAATTATGAGATTAATAGGAGGATTAAACCCAAATTACTCTCTTTGAAAATCAAAATAGGTAAAAAATTCATTTAAATTAAAAATAAAGTTTGTAATAAAATCTTCATCTACGTAATTTGCGTCTGATTTTCATATTTTATCCTATATATAATTATTTATTTTGTCATTTTCTATTTATAAAAGTCCAAATATTATTCAGTTAACATTGTCTTTTTTGTTTTCTCTTCAATCCTAACACAATTGGTGTGTTTGGAGTTGAGAGACAATAATAATTAAATATTTTGTTGAATACTTGAAATTTTATAATTAGAAAATAAGGGGAATAGGAAAAACTAACTTAGATCGAGTTTGGTCTGATTTGAATTAATTATATGACAAATGCAATATACTTGCCATGTTATTGGTGTACGGTTCACGAAAAATGATCAATCACATTACAAGTGTATCATACTTGTTTTGTGATTGATTTGGTTCGACTTAACTTGATTTATTTAAGAATTTTGTGACAAACAAAAATATATCTTATTTACCTTGTCGTTAAATTACATAACAATTTGCTTGGAAAAAGCAGTTCCTCAAGAGGAGCTCGACAAATTCGCTCATGGACTGTGAGATAACATTTGATCATCAAACCTCCCCAAACCTGCCAATTTCAGCTGCATTCGGGCCGGAATACATGGCCAAGATGTACGCGAACTGCCCCTCAGAGGTCGCTCATTCCCTGCTTACTACAACTCACTACTCTTTCGCAATCAAAATCACGACAATGTATTCATATGGCCATTGTCTTTTCAGGACCTGGAATTAGCGAAGACGATGGTGAGACCGAGCTTGATTTTCTTGGAGGAGCTGAGCAAGACATGTTTGCTGTCCGAAGGGCGATACGGGGCAGTAAAGCGTTGCTATGTAATATGCGAGGAGGACGAGGTGATGGAGGAAGAATTCCAGAGGTATATCATTGATAAGAGCCCGCCGGAAGATGTGGTCTCCATCGCCGGGGCTGGCCATATTGTCATGCTCGCCAAACCTCAGGAGCTCTGCTCTTGCTTGACGGAGTTAGCTAGCTGAAAACTTATTGATGTAATAATTGTAACCTTCTTATCTTTACGCCATTGCAACAATAATCACTTTTTTTCTATGAATTAAAGTTCGAGTAATTAATATGTTATGCTACGAATTTTTCTGTGAAGTAAATTTTATTTACAGTTAAAATACATTTTAATTATTTTTGAGGAAATATTCATCCCGAAACTACTAAATATAACATTTATCCTCTTATAATTAAATATCGAACAAGATGGTCCTAATATTATTATATATATTTGTAGTCGAAAGATATTTTCTTAACATTTTGTATTTAAAATTCAATTAAATATTTCTTAATTAAAAATATATTTTAATTACAATAAATATATATTTTTTTTAATTTTTCTTTACAGAACACCAAAAAAACTTCTACTTCAATTGTCATAGTCTGTGTCTCCTATTTCTATACATAGAAGCGAAAATTGCACTTTGTCTCCCATTTTTATATATTAAGTTTTAATGTTCAACTTAACGAAGAGTACTTATGTAGATAAAAATTAAAATTATGAATACTAAGTCTGATGATTTAGAAACATGAAATACTAAAATAAAATAAAAGTATATTTTAGATATAAAAAGTGAAATATTCCATCCAATTAAGCTATTAACTGCCCCCAATTCAAAACGCATGCTCAACGGCCTGAATATTGGACACATAGGTCTAGACTACTTAAATTGCTCCAGACACAAGCATATTGATCATCATGATGGTAACAACTCTCCAGTCAACACTAACACAGTAGGGCTAAATATAATATACGAAATGAATAAAAAAAAACTCTTATACTTTAAAAATAAAGCAAAAACCTCCATATTTAAATTGTTCATTAATTGTGATTTGCTTCATTTTTAGATGAGCTAATTTTTTTTAATTCATAAAAAGGATAAATTTATTTTAATACCACAATTATGGTAGGTGAATCTTTTAGTCCTATAAAACTCAAACTTACATCTTTTTAGCTTAAAAATATATGGCATTTTTAGTCCCAAAATCACAATCCAAATAACCTTTTGGGACTTAAAAGACGTGATTTGTGAGTTTTATGAGATTAAAAGCGTCACATGTCATAATTGTAGTATCAAAACAAAATCTGTCCTTATTTTATGGGACTAAAAAAATATTTTATCCTTTTAAGATAAAGAGTAATTTGGTAATTCATTTTTTTTAAAATATAAGAAATAATTTATTATTTTTTTTCAAAATGTATTAATATATAGCAATAAATTTGAGTTTGACGAAGGACCACAAACATTATTGGGCTCTCTGATCGTCAGCACGGAAAAATGACAAGAGAAAAGAAAGTGTGGGCCGTCAAAGAGTTAATGTTTCTTTTTCTCTATACGGATGGCAACGCCTCGCACTGGACAAGGTTGGTTTGAGTTTAGGCTTCGTTTGGTACATTGAGTGGAAAGCAAAAGTAAAAATAGAGAAAGTCAAATAGAAAGTAAATATCTTCTCCTTATTTGAAATTTATAAATATTTTTAATTTTATTGTCCATTTAATAATGAATTTATTCCGTTAGTCTTCATTATATGTTTTTATATGTCGATTAGAGTAGTTGTTCATATCAATTTGATTTGTTGATTAAAAGAAAGGGAAAATTGCATATTACCCCTTGTGTTACAGAAAATTTTAAATACTTACCTATGTTAATTAAATATCCAAAAAAGTATTCTTTATAATTATAAATCCTGCAAAAAAGACCCTCTTCGCAAAAAAAAATAAAATATGCAGAGTGAACAACGCACGATGGACATGCGAATGGAATAAATTTTTTATGCATATTTAGTATTTTAAATACTTTCACAGATCTGGTGTACTTCTATTAGTGAGAAACACACTTAGTTAGTCTAGCAGTTAGCACTATGATGACATTTAGCGTCACGAAACCTCAATTTTGTCAATTAAACTAAACTTCATTGATAAAATCAAAATACTTTTATATAGGATAAAATACTAAATAACTTGTTGGACAAAAATACATTTAAGCCAATAGAAAATATGATCCGCTAATGATACATCCTCAAAGAATATGTGGCCGCACCGACAATGAGTTGAGCGGCTGAGGCTGTCACATAACCTTCCTTGCATGGCATGGTACCTCCTCAACCATATGGGATGGAGAGTTCGAAAGAAACTAATCATTGAATGAAATTGATGGATGTTAAAATATTAATATTAAATGATATTGTTTTATAATAAATTAAAATTTTAATTATGTGGTCATTTAATAGGATATTAAAATTAAGTTGAAAAAGAGTGTTTGAATCTCACCGTATTTATTTTTATAGAAGAAAATTTTGACGTTGTGGGGTTTTCACGTAAAGAGAGCGTGTTAAGATATTAATATTAAATTATTCTTTTTTTTTATATTTTAAATGAAATGATCATTTAACAACTAACTAATAAATGATCCAAATTTAATTTTTACGAGAGAAATAATTCTTATAAATATAGTAAAATATTAAACAATATGAATCACCATATACATCAAGAAAAGAGAAATTTATTCCTTATGTGACTTCATCCTTATGGTTTTAATATTTTCACATCTGATACAGAGAGTAATTTTAGAGTGGGAGGGGGACAGCCCGAAGGGGATGCGCCTTTTGCAACGTGATGCCGAACTTCTCCTCCATGCTCAACTCCTTGGGTCCAATTCCACCCTCGAGCTTCCAATCGAACGAATTCAACAGCGATCCCAGCATGACGGGCACCATCCTGACAGCGAGAGGCAATCCAGGGCAAATCCTCCTCCCGGCGCCGAATGGGATCAGCTCAAAATCTCTTCCCTTCATATCCAATTCAGATTCCAGGAACCTCTCCGGCTTGAATTCCAGGGGATCCTTCCAGACTTCGGGGTCCCTGCCGATAGCCCAGGCGTTCACGAACACTTGCGAGTTCTTGGGGACAGTGTAGCCACACACCTCCACGTCTTGTTCCACCCTGCGCGGAATCAGGAACGGCACTGGCGGGTGGATTCTGAGAGTCTCCTTCACCATGCATCGCAGATAAGGCAGGCGAGAGATGTCTGCTTCGTCTAGTACTCTGCCTTTCCCGATTACTTCCTCAAGCTCAGCTTTGGCTTTCTTCATGCTCTCCGGGTTCCTGAGCGCCTCCGCCATAGCCCACTCCAGGGTGCTCGAAGTTGTATCTGTTCCAGCAACGAATAGGTCCTGTCGGAAGGTAGGACGAATCAGACAGCAATTTAATTTATGTTCTTCCGAGATTGTTAATAACAAGAATACATACAAGATATTAGTCTTTATCTCTTAATACATTTCATTTCCGACCATTTTCATACTATATATATCCCTTACTCTTTTTGTATTTGTTATTCATAATTGCAGTAATATGATCATAATCAACTAATCTTACCAGCTTGTAATAGTTAAAGAAAGGGTTAGAGTACTACTAAATTTAATATTTACGAGATAATGTTGGGTTAAGGACAAACCAGGCACAGGCGTTCGATGTGAGTCCGGTCAATCTCTTCCGGGTTCTCCTTGCTGGTGGCGAGGAGGACATCAATGACATCACTGCTTCCAGCATTCTGAGTCTTCCCTTTTTCCAACCTTTCATTAATCAAACCACTGAAAAGATCAATCACCTTCCCGAAGTGGATAGTCATGCGTCGCCGTATTCCTTGTGGGTCCAACTTCTCAAGCGCAGGAAAGAAATCCACCAGGTTGGGCTTGCCCGCCTCCACCATGATGCTCCACACGAGGTCTTTGAATTCTTTCGCGGAATCCGAAAAAGGGTCAGTCAAATCCTTGGAGAAAATGGTGTTGGACAGCAAATTCAACGACGTCCGGAAAGCCGCGCGGCCGACATCCACCGCTTCACCTGTCTGACTATTTTTCCGGCAAGAAGCGATGAGCTCCTGCACCTTTCTACATCTAAGGTGCTGGTTGGCATCAAGGCGGCTGCCAGAGAAAATGTTGGAGTTCAACACTTTCCGGAGGCTGCGCCACCTAGACGCGACGGGAAGCCACACGACGGAGTACTTGAACTGGTCGTGGGCATGGATGGCATCCGGGATAGTCCGGCTGGAAAAAGCAAGATCCTGCTTTTGCAAGACTTCCTTAGCCATGGCAGCGGAGGAAACCACCACCGTGTTTATGAAGCCAAGGCGAAGGCACATGAGGGGACCATGGGTCTTGGCAAGCTGGGCGAGGGATTGGTGGGGCTGATCTCCAAGCAAGTGGAGACTGCCAATGAGGGGCAGCGGCGTCGGCCCCGGCGGAAGCTTTTTGGCCCGGGCGGAAAGCGTTTGCAGGCCATGGACCAAGACAAGAGCAAACAATAATCCTAGAACAATTGTGAGGAAATCCATTGGTGTGGAGATTAGCGAACGGTTCGTGTTTGTTTATAACTGAGGATGGCGTGCTCGTGGTGCGCGAGATGCCATATAAAATTCAGAAATAAATAGATGTTGTCTGTGTTAGTAGTATAAAGACAAACATAGTTACCTGAATAATCCGTCACTGAATAAAAAAAGTCGTAGATTGCGCTCGCGGCTCTTGAGAAGAAGATTTGATATAATATATCTCAAGCACAGGCAGCACTATCACTAGCACTGCCAGTGGGCAGTGGCTACTGCTTGTGGTTAAACTTTAATACTAATCTAATTTCTGCTTCAACCACACGTACTGCTTTTGCAGCTGCTACGAACTCCATCCGAGCCTTTAATGCATCAACCAATTTTTTATTTAACTCATATTTGATTGGATTAAATTAATTACGTAATAAGTGTGATGAAACTTTTTTGTTAGAATTCGATATGATCGAATCAAATCAATCACATAACAAGTATGGTGTATTTGTTATGTGACTGATTATTTTTTAAAATTATAAACTAATCACACACAAGTATATTATACTTGCTGTACAATTTATCTAAATTCAACATATCTTATTTGAGTTAAAATTTTGTATAGATGGATGAGTCATGTTTAAGTCAATCAAACCATTTGTGCCCTGATAGGTGAAGAACTTATAGAGTATAAATTAGACCACTTTATGTAATAACTTGGCGTATATATACTACTAGTCTCACGTGATTTTTGCATTTTTAATATGGGTACCTTCTCTTCCACGTATTTACATAAATATATATCGATAAAATATTGAATGATATTAAAATTGATATTAATTCTATGTCTCAAGTCACAAATTTAATTATTTGTCACTATATATAGTTTTTATGATTTAATTGGTGACAACATTTAAGGAAATGTTGTTACTATAGTGACAAAAAAATTGTGTATAACATTATGATTGTAAATAATTAGTTATATATATAGACAATGTAGTGATAATAAATTTGATTGTTATTATATTTCGGTTTTACTTAGTTATTACTATAAATACTATTTAATGTCTATAGTGATAATTTAATGTATAGTTATTGTCGTTAATAATTATATCGTGATAAAATTAAAATTATAGTGACTTAAATATATTTTATAATATTTTGCCACTAATACTTTATAATTTATGGTAGTATGAAGAAAATGCATGGGCGTTCCATGAAAAATCACCAAAATTATACATGTTGTATTGATGGTCAATGAAATAGATTTAATTTTGGGATAATTATACTCTCCTCTTTTATAAATTTGATGTAATTTCACTTAAATTTCCTATTGTTCAAAAATTATATCTAACACTCTTGAAGTTTACTTTTATCTACAAATAAGTTCCTTCATCAGTAAAGATTTATCGAAATTACTTTCATAAACCAAAAGATCGAAAAAGAACTATATCTACCCTCAATTGACTTATTACGAACTTATTGCAGGTCAAACAAAATCTTTTATTACTAAATTATTCCATACATTTTTACGCGTTAATGCATATGAGGTATATTTTCACTGTTATAAGAGTAATTTAGTTTAAAAAAAAAATTAGACATGTAATAAGTCAATCGATGATAAATATCAATTTTCATGTAGTTTTTTTGTTAATGTTGAAAAATTAAGTGAATTTTAACTACGGGAATTTAGGCGTAACTACAACAAATTTCAAGAGAAAAAAATATATAAGTATCCCTTATATTTGTCACCACCTGCCATGGATGTGGATGCTGAAGTCAGAGGTGAAGTGTCAATTCTTCCAGAAAATGTAAAGCGTAAAAGTTTTGAATATAATTTTTTTTAATTCAAATATTATTATACTTTTTTGTTTAATTTAATATTATTACACATCGTGTATATATAAAAAGTGATTACTAATAAAAGCTAAGAGCGTTGGGAAATTTATTAGAGAAGTAGGTAAAAACTAAAAACCGAATAGTGTTTGACAAAAAAAGATAATCTTATACTTGATATTATTATGAAAAGACTAAAGTACCCCTTGAACAATTTCTTTTTTTTTTTTTTTCTGTTTGAGAAAAATGCATTTTACCCCCTCGGATAATGTAAATGTGCAAATTACCCTCTTATAAAAAAATAATTAGCAATTTATACTCATGTATTTTTTAAAATGTAGCAATTTACCCTCATGTATTTTTTAAAATGAAGCGATTTACCTCCCTAGATAGGGGGGTAAATTGCCCCATTTTTAAAAATATAGGAGGGTAAATTGCTATATTTTTTTATAGGAGGTAATTGCCCCATTTTTAAAAATATAGAAGGGTAAATTAATATTTTTTTATAGGAGATAATTTACTTATTTACAAGATAAATTACATTACATATTTTCTTTTTCCCACTCCTTTTCTATCTCTCTCCCTCTTTCATCGCCTCTTCCATTTTTTTTTAATTGCCATTATTCTATACAAGAAAAGCAGTTAGTTTATATTCAACTTTGGATCATCTTTTGTCATAGAGGTTTGTTGTTGCCATTAATTCCAACTCTTTAAGATCTGAATTGAGAGCTATGTTTACCTGTTTTCCCCCTTCATTTCTTTTTTTTTTCTCTTTCCTTTATCCTTTCTTCCTTCCTCTCTGATTTTTTCCGTTTTTCATGTTGTCTTCTTCTTCACCCATATTTTCTTCATTTTTCTTTAATTTTCTACAATTTTGTCTTCTTCTTCAGCCACATGTTCTAACCCCACAATCCACGTGTTTGGCTAAGTTTTTTTAAAACATCTTATAAATTCCTACATTTTATAAAATATTTTAGAAGAATGTTGGATCTTATTTTAAATTATGATCGTAAAGTATTTGGATAAAATAATATGTGGAAATACTTATAATTAAAACATTAGGGTGTTTGACATAATAAAATTTTTGATTGGTAAAATGATTAAAATAGACATGATACCATTAGAATCAAATAAGTTGACATATTTTATTTTAAAAAAAATTAAAACACTTTTCAAAATAGTTTACATTGGTTTAATTCCAAATAAAAATTTAATAGATAGTTGTTTTACAATAACAAAAGAAAATGAATTATTACTTAAACTTTCGAATAAAAATAAAACATATGTGCATTCATGCTAGTCGAATATTAATATATATATATATATATAATTGATATTTTCTTTATTACTTAATGCAATTATCATTTGTACTCGTATAATTTATAATATTTTAAATTTATATGTTGAGTAAATATAATACCAATACCAAATCTAATTTTGAAAGTTGTTTCGGACGACTTTCCAGGAAGACTATAAGTTGGTTTAACCAATTACCTCCCAAATTTATTGAGACTTTTGAGCAGTTCTTGTACAGATTCCTACACTACTTATTTATTAATAAAAAATATCCTAAAATTGTATCATATTTTTCCACCGTAGGGTAGTGGGGAGACGAAAGTTTGAGGGGGAGTGTTCAAAGTCTTGGAAACAGTGCTCAAAGTTCACCATGTGAAACCAAAATGTTTAGCAGTTATCACAAATGGATGCTCAATTACGTTAGCTTGTGGGTAATATACTCATTCTCGCCACAGACATAATATGCTCCCAGATTTTTTTTTTGGAAAAGTTTAACAAATTTTTTCTTGATTTTTTATTTTTTAGCTTCAATTGGGTGTTTCTGTAAGAGTGGGTGTAATATTATTTGATGAAATCAAATCTACTTTTGCTGTGATGGGTTGTGAATTACTTTCAGGTGGCTGCATAAGTACATTTTGGTCCCTTGCTTCTTCTTTCATGCAGATTCACATTATCGACATTTCAAGAAATGTTTCCTTTTGTTTATTGTGCATTGTTTTTTGAAATTCTTTCATAAGGGTGATAGTTTGTTAATGATGCCACAAACAACAAGGTTATCTCTAATTTTTTATGTCCTCCGACCTGAGTTCTCCGACAATTATGATAAGAACTTGAGCTTGTTCAACCACTAGCTTGTTATTGTTAGAATAGATGGTCAAAAAATCAATTAAATTAATTATTTTTAATTTATTAAGTAATTTTTATCGCAGCTGGTAATAATTCATTCTTGTTCATTTTCATCTACACATTCAAACATTCCAATTACTTGTACAGAATTTTATCTTCACGAAATTCATTTCTCTCTCTCTCTCTCTCAATTTGATGGAAAATTACAGATTTTAGCAGAAACAGTTCTTGAAGAAAATATTTAGTTTCAAGTTCTTGGGGGTAAAATACATATTACCCCCTGTGATATCCCGAATGTTTAAATAAGCCTCTGTGATTAAAAAAATACCATATAACTCTCTGTAAAATTTAAAAAGGTGTATATTGGCTCCTAACCCGCGCCCCACATTTTCTATCATTTTTCTCTCTGACATTCGACGACCTTTCGACGTGTGCTTTCCACCATTGGAAAGCCCATCCGACAACGATCATTTTGACACCCCACCCACTGCCAATCTCTCGTCGTCAGCATGTTATCTCCATTTTTTTATTTTATATTTTTTAGGTTTTTATATATATATATATATATTAATTATATTATTTATATTATATTTTTAAAATATGTATAATTTAAATACATGGGTAGTTTGACAATTTAGGGAGAAAATACACATATTTAGTCGCAATTTTGGGAACATGAAATTTTACAGGGGGGTAATATGCACCTTTTTAAATTTTACAGGGGGTTATATGGTATTTTTTTTATTACAAGGACTTATTTGAATATTTGAGGTATTACATTAGGGTAATATGGATTTTACCCCAAGTTCTTGTGATAGAGTTTCGGTGAAAGTTTAAGACAAATATACTCTTTTCTAGTTGATGGTGTCTCGTCATCGAAGTATTTTGGAGTTTGGAGCAAAAATTCATTGAAAGATATTTCAAGAAGTTTCCGTCATTTACATACTTATCTATTCAAAGTGTACGGAGAAATTTTCAACCACAAACTGCCACATCTGCATTTCACTTTATAGTATCGTCATTTTCCAATCAAATAACGCAGAGTTTATAGGAACCACCCAAATTGAGGACGTAAAAGTCTGTGGCTACTCATCGTCGTTCTCTACTTACATTCTATAAACATGGGTGCTAAATGTTAAAACTGCTGTTATCGCACAGTGGCCTCGTGGACACTGAGGAACACCGATGCCGAACCTCGTGTCCCACGTTAGCCTTTAAAAAATTCCGCCGAGAAAGCCACATTTGTACTTATACCAATGGCACACAATTCTATCTTTGATGTTGTGGTCAGAGTGAAGCTCCCTGAACATGATCACTATAAAACTGCCACTACACAGGACCGGGAAATGTACCATCCCATTCGCCCAAAACAAGTTCAGAACGAGGATGGCTGCAGCGCCCAAGTCCAAGCATTTCGTGGCGGTACATGGCGTTGGCCATGGGGCTTGGGTGTACTACAAGCTCAAGCCACGCGTCGAGGCTGCCGGGTACCAGTTCACCCCCGTCAGCCTGGCGGCTGCAGGTAACAATGGGAAGAAGCTGGAAGAGGTTCGGTCTTTGCATGACTACACCACGCCGTTGCTGGAGGTTTTGGCAGCCGTTCCGGAGGGAGAGAAGGTGATACTCATTGGACACAGCGGGGGTGGATACGCAGCTGCCTACGGCATGGAGAAGTGTTCGGAGAAGATCTCTGTTGCTGTTTTCTTGAATGCGCTTATGCCTGATACCAAAAACAAGCCTTCCTATGTTATTGACGAGGTACGAGCGTACAGTGTACAGGAGGTTTCGGCAGTCGTGTCTTATTATGTCGTGTTTATGTACATTAACATAACTGAAACAGTTCGTTAGGATTCTGGGAACATCTCATAATTTATTTTTATTGACACGACACGTGTGGATATTATAACATTAATTCATTTGTATATTTTTAAAATATATTATGTAAGTGTGGCGATATTTTTACATTTTAGTGAAAATGTTCACTAAAAGATAAGTGAATTTTTTTAACTTAAATTAATCACAAAACAAGTTTCATACATTTGTCATGTAATTAATTACTTTTCCTGAGTTTTATATCTATCACAAAATAAATGTATTTATTTAATATATAATTGATTCAAATTCCGACCAAAACCCATCTGAATTAGAATTTTTCAATGTAAGAGGATAACAGTTTTATTTTCTTGAATTTCTTTGAAAGTTAGTATCTAGCGAGGACTCCAATAGAAGCGTGGATGGACACCCCAATTCCCAACCTACGGTGATCCCCCAATCACAGCATTGGTGGTGGGACCCAAGTTCATCTCCGAGTCACTTTACAACCTCTCCCCCATTGAGGACCAGGCACTAGGGCACCTATCCGTGAGGCCAGGGTCATTGTTCATGGAAGACCTAGCCACAATGGGTAAGTTCTCAGATGAGAAATTCGGGTCTATTCCTCGGGTTTATGTGATCGCGGCTGAGGACAAAACCATACCCCCATCTTTCCAGAAATGGCAGATTGAAAACAATCCAGTGGTGGAGGTGAAGGAGATCAAAGGTGCTGATCACATGCCTATGTTTACTCAACCAGATGCACTCTGCAAGTGTTTGGTAGAAATTGCAGAAAAACATGGATAACTTTGCTGGTTTTGAGTTTAATTTTCTTTATGTTTTGCTTTGCGCCATTGGTGGAAGTTGAAATAATAAATTCATGAGGAAATGCCCATTTTGTTATAAGTAAAATATTTATTTTGGGTTAAGTGCAATTCACTTCCTATATAAATAAAAATAAGCAATTTATCCTTTTTATGGAAAATAAAACAATAGTTTAACCTCCTGGGTTATCAAAATAGAGTAATTTACCCCCTGACGCGTTTCGTGGATCATACGAGCATTTTTTTTCAATTTAAAATTTGAAATAGCATTTATGTTCTTATTTAATAACCGTCGAATCTTAATAAATTACGTTCTAAATTTAACTCACACATCATCAATGTAGATTTTATTTAATTCAAATCAATGAATTAAATTTAAACTAATAAAATTAAAATTATATTTTATATATAATTAAATTTGAATTTATACTTTTATAATAAAAATTATTTATATATACATGCATTTATATATATTTATTATATATATATATATATATAGAGAGAGAGAGAGAGAGAGAGAGACCGAGACCGAGACCAATGGGGGGGTGGATCTGAACACGAGGGGGGGTGCTGATTTGGGCAAAGGAAGGGGAAGGGGAGGGTGTGGCGATAGGTGCGCGAGGCGGTGCGGTGGCGGTCTGGCTATAGAAAGCGGAAGAAGAAAGGAAATATATATATATATATATATATATATATATATATATATCAAATATTATTCTTATAAATATATACTATTAATATATTAAATTAAATATATATAAATAAAATAATATTTTTATTGATTAAAAATTATGCCCAAATATACATGGGGCACGTGTAGTGCACTGTTGAATCCAGGGGCTATTTTGCTCTAATTCTGATAATACATGAGGGTAAATTATCATTTTATTTTTTACAAAAGGGTAAATTGCACATTTTACTTAACAAAGAAGGATAAATTGTATTTTTTTTCATTTTACTTGTACCGAAACAACATTGTACCAAATGAGATGAAGTCCTGATTTGGTGGTGTGTACACGAGACACCACGTATATTAAAAAAATTAATTTTTTTACAATTTAAAATCATAATAATTTATTGTTATTAGCCATGATTAGACAAATTAATATAAAAAATTTAAATTTTAACAACATTTATTAATTTTAGTTATTACTAAAATATTTATCATAAGGTGTAGATAATATTTTGATTTTGCTTGTTGAAACAACGGTCCATAATTATTCTGCACTATCATTGTCAATTATTTACTACAATTTTTCATTTTTAATTATAATAATCAATATGACAAAAGGTCTTCTTATTTTTTGCAATGCGATGTAGATCATAATCTGTGAAATAACTTCCACATAATTAAATCTTGTTTTTTTACGAAAATTGATTAACTATAAAAAATTTAGCCGACAGTGGCACATTCCCGGTGGATTTGTGACTTGTGAGGTGTCCCACTTTCCCAATTGGTCCATTGAAACGGAAAATTCTAGAAAAAGAGTGGCAACCTTACAAAAAATTGATGAACAATATAATTACAAATATTTTTTTATTATTTAAAAAATTATAATTTTTTTTTTAGATTATTTAACAAAATCCCTTGTGAGTCATGACAATCCACTATAGAGGTATTTGTTAGACAACGGTTAATTTTATTTTTTTTTTAATTTTTTCAAATACAATATTTATAATAACGACGAATTTTTGCTGAATTTGTTATAATTTATTTTATTTATTTGTTATAATTTATTTTTTGCTGGATTTTGTGATAACAGAAAATAAAGTTATTAAATTCTGTCATTATCAAACAATCAAGTGAGAATTGTTAATTTTATCTCTTGCATAAAATCGGATCAAATCTAATAAAGTATATAATACTTTGTAATCCACATTCATGATTGCAGATTTCAAATAGTAGAGAAGATCTTGTATACATATAAATTAGAGCAAAGACAGTTGTGGACTTACTCTCCAATTTTTCTCATATTAAGTCTGCAGGGATACCTATATTCTATAATTTACTCTCCTCCAAAAATATAAATGTTAAATCATAACAATTATTCAAATTATTGCACTCATCGGATCTTATAAAGAGATTTAACGACAAAGACATTCCACTCGTAATTATTGAGATAATCATCACATCATTGCCCCATTGATAGTTTTATTATCATAATATTTTTATGTGATAATTATATCAATATTATAATAAATTAAAAAAATATTCAGTTCGATCAATATTTTAATAAAATAAAAGATAATGAAATAAATTATAGTAAACAAACATACTCGCGTCACGTGAATCAATACTCACATGTTTTGAGGGACTGGAAATCATGACTGTGAACTTATTCATAGGTTCTCAACCATAACTATTATAATAAGACCCCATGACCCCATTTAAAGCATAATTAGACATAATAAGATTATTTATCATACATAATCACACATTTGGTTTACAGTATTAGAACCTGGTCGATTAGTCTAAGGTGGGATTAAAAAAATTCTTTCTTATATGCCCTTACTCGTGAAGTACATGCAATTTTTAAAGAATGTACTTCAAATTATAATAAAAAATATAATAAAAAATAATACTTCATTTTTTTAAACTTATGAAAATATTTAAAAATTGATTCGTTATTAATTGAATGTCTATTTTGGGTTCCTGCTTCATTTGAATGTAGGAAAAGAGAAATGCTCTACAAGAATTATATTTTAAAAGCTGTATTTTGTAGTTATTCACAAGCTAAAATATTAAAATAAAATAATTTAAATTTTTTTATGAGTAGCTGCTGTGGCACATCATCCCTGCGTGCACATAATAAATAATTTTCATAATTTAAAATATATTATATAAGAATAAAATATATAAACCAATATATTAAATTTAAAAAAAGAAAGAAAGAAACAAAAGAAAAAAATTTTATCAATTAACATAAAATTAAAAAACTTAAATAAGTTAGTTATATTATTAGTTCAATGGCATTTTTTACTTTATAAAAAATCGGTGCGGCGGTGTAAGTGATCGGCATTTGTGAGTAAAAAATGACATTTTTTTATATAGTATAGATATAAATTTGAAATCTAGAACTTATAATAAGTTTTTGGGATGTTTTCTTCGTTGAACTTTAGGGTACTGGTTCTTTTTGAAATAGTGTAAAGTAGTATAATTAGCCAAAAAATCCTTAAAGATAGCAAATTTCAAATGAAATTTCCATTTGTTCAGCAAAATTGAGTGTACATTTGATCTAAAACAAAAGTAACAAATAACTTGTACAGTTACAATTTTCTGATTTAAACAAATCGTTTCCCCTTTTTCCTTTCGCCCCTGGAAAGATGGAAGCAAATTACGTGATATGTCTGATAATTAAGAATATTTTTTAAGGTGGGAATGGTCCAAAATCATTGTTGATTAATTGACTCGCGCGCCAATCATCACTATATTATGGGCTTTATGGACTAATTGGAATTTGCTAAAATAGTTTGAAAAGTGTATTTAATTAAGCGTGTTAAATGATTTTTGTTTTTTTGGGGTATTTTAGTAAATTTAGGTTATTTTTCTTATCTAAATTGCGTGAAATTTTTAAAATTACAAGACAAAAAATTATCAAAATGAATTTTTTACAGAACTAAATTAAGTTACCATTGCCATACTCTTATAGAATTAAGATTGCAATTTTTTCGAGAGGGTTGAGATCTGTTTTAAGGCGTTTAATATTATTTCACGAAAAAAAAAAGAAAACATAAAAGAAAATTTGACTTGCCAATCACATTTTTCATGCTTATACAATCTATCACTATTTAGTAGGGGCTAGTTTGTAACGTGTTTCTTTTCAATTTTTAATTTTCAATAGAAAAAATGTGTGTTTTAATTTTATATAGATATTTTTTATAAATGAGAATATATTTAATTAATAATTTGATCAAAATTAACTTATTTTAATCATGACAAAACAGTACGTGATGAAAGCACGTTGTTACTGGCTATACATTTAATTAATAGTACAGCAAAAACAAAGACTCTAAACAAACTATACACTTTCTCACTTATCTTGTAGCTATATATTCACCAATAAAGATGTTCATTTACTTGCACCAAAATTTCGAACCAATGGTAGGTGAAAAGCAACGAGTTCATATCATTCTAGTCCATGGCGCGTGCCACGGGGCATGGTGTTGGTACAAGCTGAAGCCGCTGCTGGAGGCGGCCGGCCACCGTGTAACGGCCCTTGACCTCGCCGCCTCTGGCCTTGATAGGAGAAGTCTGCATGAGCTCCGCACATTTGCCGACTACTCGCAGCCGCTACTGGAGCTGATGGCCTCAATTCCGCCGGAGGAGAAGGTGGTTCTGGTCGGACACAGTCTAGGTGGAATAAATCTGGGCCTTACGATGAATATTTACCCTGAGAAGATTAAGGTTGCTGTTTTTCTAGCAGCTTTCATGCCTGACAGTACACATGCACCATCCTACGTTTTGGACCAGGTAATTCTTAATTTTTGGTATTTAATTGAACATAAACTTTACTAATTGATTTGCGGGGACGTACTGATGAATTATTTCAAAGCTTTATCGAGACTAGTAGAAATTTTAGTACTGGCAATGGACAAAAGTTATGATAAATAATTATTATTAATGATAATTTAACAAAGATTAAAATATTTAAACTATCCACTATAAAAATATGTTTGTCATAGCTTTTAATCACTCTTGCAAAAATTACGATCGATAATTATTGCATAATTATAGTTAATGATTATTTACTATGGTTATTTTTATTAACTATGACGATTAGCCATAATTAAAAGTTAAATTTCTTTAGTATGATTATAAGGGAATGGTCGTCGAATCTTGTTTAATGAAGTTAGATCAACTAAAATCGAGTGGGACCTATAACATAGTCTTGAAATATACAAAAACATTATCATTAATAAACGGGCAGGGATTTATGCCAAACCCCCCCCTAGGCACATGCTACTTCTAAAAAAAAAAAAAAAAAAAAAAAAAAAAAAACCATATACATAGTGTTTGAATTTTTTTTAGAGTATTTTGTTTTGTTATATGGAGATATAAAAGTGAGAAAAACATAAATAAATAGGCATGTGTTGGAAAAAATATATATATTCGAGTTTATTTTTCAAAATAACTTAAAATAGTGTAATATATATATATATATATAATATATATATTTTGTAAAGAAAAGCTATTGATTTGATAGCGGGTTAGCGAAGGAATTTATTTCTACTTTTAATATGATTATCTAGAATGCCGAGCTAGCAAGAAGTAGAAGAAGAATGTGGTGCAGGAGGCTGCTGAGCAGGATATTTTATAAAATATTTGCAAACTCAATTTGCAAAATTTAATAATAAATATAGAGCCTCTTTAAAAAAAATAAAGAGCTTTTTAATTTAGGCTAAAATACATTTTACTCCATATGTTTTGTTGAAAAAGCTAAAAATCCCCCTGTGTTTTAATAAACTCAGCAAAAAATCCCCATTCTGTTAGAAATTTACGGAATGTGAGATGCACGCGCCTGAAGTGCGTTTGTGCTTGATTTTTTGCGGATTTTATTTTTATGGTCTTTAATTGACTAAAATACCCCTAGATTGTATCTAAAATCACTATAGTCAAAATGACTTTTAAATTTAATTTTTTTTTTGCATTTTCTCTCCTCTAAAAATACAAATATTAATAATTATAAAATTGACATAATATTAATAATTTAAATTATTATTTAATTAAAATATTTAAATAAATTTATACTTAAATTTAAAATAATTACTATAATTATTAAAACTAAAATTTAAAACTTTCCTTTAATTATATTTAAACATATTTCAATGAATTACTTTTATAATTAATATGATGTTTTAGTTATTTTAAAATTCAAAATTAAAAAATTAAAAAATTTATTCTTAATTAATTATATGTTTAAAATTCTTTTAATACTAATAATAAAATTAGTTAATTAATTGTTAAATTAATTTAAAAAATTAAAAAAAAATTGGGGCGACGGCAGCGACCGCCGCCCCCGCACAGCAGGGCGGCGAAGACCATGGGCGACGGCGACCTTCGTCATTGTCGCCATCGCCCATGGTCTGGGCGTCGTCGTCGTCGCCCAGATCTGATCTGTCGCCGTCGCCCCCATCTGCGGGGTACGGCACAGTCGGGGGTGGCGTGGGCCGCGGTTGGCGAGGGGGAGGGAGGCAGGCGGCGGGTGGGGTGGGCGGCGGGGTGGGGGAGATTGGGGGGGGTAGGTAGCAGGGGTGGGGGTAGGGGGTTGAGTAGATAGTTTTTTTAAAAAATATATATTTTTTTATAATTTTAAATTATTTATATATAATATAAATTAAATAATTAGTTGAATCCAAACCTTTCATTTTTTTGAAATCTAACGGTTGAGATTAATTCATTAGATCTAACGGTTATTATTTAATCAAAGAAGATCAAACGGTTACTAAAATAACAAATAATATATATTAAATAAGGATATAACGGTTATTTTGTAAAAAAATTAACGCCGTTAGTTATACTTAACGGAAATAGGCGATTGAGTTACATTTAAAAAATACAAGGGGTTTCTAGCCTATTTTTAAAAACAGATGGAGGTTTTTAGCGGACTTTTTAAAACACAGGGGGTTTTATGCATTTTAGCCTTTAATTTATTTTTAAATTTTCAACATGATACATCATTAAAATTACCGAATCTTAGAAGTCTAGTTATTATTTTGTTCAAATATTTAGCAACATGTTGTTAGAATAAGATGCAGTCTTTTATAACTTTATTTCATATAAACCTAATAGTACTTTCACACACACAAAAAAAAATATATATATATAGCCAATATTATTTCTTGTATTATAAAAAAAATTCATACTATCCACACAATCAAAGAAAATCAATGTAAAAACTCAATTTTGACTACGGATAATTAATATTTACAGTAATTTTAGTTAACAGTAAAAATATTTGCCATGCTTTTTAGATATGATTAGTGTTTGGATCTTATCTACAGAAATAACAATTGACAGGCATTACACAACAGTATTTAATTAGTATTTGAGTTTGAATGTATTGAATGATGTACTCATGTCCCGAAGTTCACATTTCTCACTAGTGGAGGTAAATAACGGCAAAAAAAATAAATCCAAAATTGCATAAATTAAAAATATACATGAGTGAAATACTACTTTAAAAAGTTAAAAAATTTAAAAATTACGAGACAAAAAATGCATTTAACTCTTGTTTAATTGATATTCCTTTTCAATGCCAAGTACTTGGAGAGAACTACAGCAAATGAGTGGTTAGACACTGAGTTCTTACCCTACGGTCCCCCGAAGGAGAATCTAAGTTCAATGCTCTTCGGCCCCAACTTCATCTCCTCCAAACTTTACAACCTGTGTTCTCTTCAGGTACATTCGATTCGTTTTTCACATATATAATAATATTACATACATGTCAATTATTACAAAGGTATCGACCAACAACTGTGTTTTGACAGGATGTGGCATTAGCAAATATGCTGGTCAGGCCAAGCTCTCTATTTCTTGAAGATTTGTCAAAGAAGAGTGCATTCTCAAAAGAAGGGTTTGGGTCAGTGAAGAGGGTTTACATAGTGTGCCCGGAGGATATGGGCATTCCCCTAAATTTCCAGCGCTGGCTAGTTGGGACCATCGGAGTGGACCAAGTGAAGGAAATAGAGAACGCGGATCACATGGCTATGCTATCAAAGCCCCAACAGCTTTCCCAATGTCTACTTGAGATTGCAGACTTTTATGACTAGTTCCTACTAAAGCTATGCCTTTGAATGATTTTCATTTTCTATTTCCCTTCGATAATAAAATTGCAGTACGCGTCTATCTTCAGGTTTTGTATGATCCAACAGTATTAAGGGAAAATTGTAATTTTAGTCTTGTAATTTAAGGGGTGGTATTTTTATTCATGTACAAATCGATTTTCACAATTTAGTCCTGTAACACGAGAAAAAAATTGATTTTCCGCAATGGCTAATTACAATAGTCAAAAGAAGAAAATCGTGGCTAATACGAATTAACAACGACTTCGCAACGGTCATTAACTGTTGTTTCCTACAAATATTTATTTCTTGATAATTATTCATTTTCTAAAAAAAAGTGTAAAAGAATAAAGAAATGAAAAAAAGAATTATATATGTTCATATATCTTAAATGACAAAAATAACCCTAACAAATCAAGATAATGGCATTAAAATTTATACGGATCTCAACCACAATTTTAATGATGTTTACCTCCTCAAGGGTGATACGGATCTCATCGTAGAGATTTTGACAGGTCGGGTGGGGCCCCAACACACCAATCATATTCATAATTGAAGCTTAACCTTCATTGTCCTTGTGAAACTCGGCGGGCGGTACCACCCCCACGGCCCACCGCTTTAATTTTGCATTTATTATCTATTTACATTTGCACCAAAAGTTTCAACTAATCATCAGTTGATCATCTAAATTATTTAGACTGAGGGAACTTTTTTGCTCAACTGGCGTTGAGGACTAACCTTGATCATTTTAAGAAAATTTGAAAATTAGGAATGACGAAGTCGGAAACATGGAGTACCAAAAGACCAACTTAGGGAATCACAATTAAAATTATCTCTATTTTTATTTATAAATTTTATTGAGACAATATAAATAACATGAAATGCATGCGCTTCTCAGTACTATAATAAAATATAACATGATGCAATTATATATTATCTTATTCGGCAAACATTTGGTCGATGGGCTCCATCCACAGTGCTTAGTATAATCATCAATATTCGGCGGCTATATCCCGGAGAATGGCACATAATTCGTGGGGTTTAGAAAACATAGCCATGTGGTCTGCACCATGAATCACCTTCACCCCATCAGGCGGATTACTCTCAATCATCCACTTCTGAATCTCCGGCTTTACTGAATTATCTTGATCGCAAACCACAAAAACACGACGAACTGAACCGTAATTCTCTTTTGACGGGTCGACTTCTTTCGACAGATCTGATCCCACAAATTCACTCATTGGTCTCACCAGTAAGAGTCCAAGAGTCAAGTCCTGTTTCAGTTTGCGTGCATGAAAAACAAATGCATAATAGAACAAGTTAGTTTTTGTGAAGTAACCAAACAATTACAAATTTTACGAACATGGCGGGATGAATTGTATTTGTGCGAGCTTATAAATTTTTCAAAACAACTTGTAAAGTATTTGCAAGATTATTATAAGACAAAAAATGCTATTCATCTGCGTTATTTTTTTTTTTTTTTAAAAAAGAGCTTATAATATTAAAAAATAAAATAAAATATTATGAGCTTATGAACTTTTTTAAAACAAGTAAGAAATCCACAACTTATTTTTCAAGTATTATAACAAACCCATTAGTTGATATTATTAATTAAAAAATTGTTATTATTACTTTTGTTTTTGTAAATTTCATAATCTTATTTTAAACAAACCTTTTAAATAAGTTTAAGCCGAACAATCTTTACATCAGCCCGTTTTTCTGACCAGAAAAGATCTATCTAGTGATATATGTAGAATGATAATCATGAGAATGTCTAAAGTAATGTTGATTTAGTGTCATTAATTTCATTCATTTGCAGTTAATAGAAATTAATCATACATTGCATATGTAATAAATGATAATATTTTTTATGATAAAATTGCAAGGGATTAATACTTAACTAAGCCCACATTTACTTTGAGTTATTAGTTGGGATATCCTATTTAATCACTTTTAATTTTTTATTTATTTTATTTTAAATCAGCTCAATATTAATAATTAAAGTCGCTACTATAACTAATTATATTTAAATTAAAATTTTAAAATTTTCAATACCATTTAAATTCCATTGCATCAATTGAAAACAGCACAAGGGAGTAATTAAACAACGGTTCACCTTTGGAGGAGAATTATCGTATAAGCGGGTAGCCATAAACTTGGGGCCGAAAATGTACGAGGTTGGGGGGTTGTCGCGTCCGTTGCCGTAAAAATATTGGATATCCATGTAAGAACCCGCGGCCTTAGTTGCCTGTATATTTGCCAAAAGAATAACTCAAGATGTGGATAGGATTGACAATTTTAACACGAACTCAAAAAATTCGTCCCTGACCCGTCCATTGGGATGTCATTTTTTGGGTTCGGGGCGGTTGGGTCGGCTTAATTATTTTTTTATTATAAAAAAAAAGAAAAATTACGGAAAAAATATTTTTTTGATATATTAACGTTTTTATTACGAGTCGCGGTTTCAAACCGCGACTCGAATTTTTTTTTTATTTTTTTTAATCGAGTCGTGGTTCGAAACCGCGACTCGAAGTTTTTTTAATTTTTTTTTTTTCGAGTCGCGGATCAGAACCGCGACTCGGTGTCGCTGTTCCGATCCGCGACACCGAGTCGCAGTTTCAGTTCGCGACTCGTTTTTTTTTTAAATTTATATATATTAATTATATTTATATATTATATCTATTTAATTTAATAATTTAACGTATTTAAATTATATAAATTTATGTTATAATTTATATTTTACATATAAATTATATTTATATAAATTGCAATATTACAAATTTAAATAATCACAAAAATATAATGTTAAAAATTGTATTATATAAAAAATACAAGTATTATCAACAATCCTCCTATGGCACATCCTGCTTCTTTATCTCGTCCATAATGCGGTTGAACTTTCTTAATTGATATTCTGAGACAGCTTGCCAACAGAGATCCTTCAATACCACATTTTTAATAGTATTGTTAAAATTGGAACACACATGGCGTAAGCAATACCGGTGCACTCTATGTGGTGACACAAAGTCCGGACATTCATGAACTGCTTTAATGAGTTCGCCATGACGGTCAGAAATAAGGCACATCCCTCGTCGCCCTCTTATAACATGTCGACTCAATTGTTGAATAAACCACTTCCAAGATGGATAAGTTTCTTCATCGACTACTGCAAATGCGAGAGGCAGTACCTGTTGATTCCCATCCATGGCAGCTGCATTAACAGTTTGTACTTATATTTTGTGTATAAATGAGTGTCATCTACACTAATAACATTTCAACAGAACTGGAACCCATCAATACACGGTTTGGCTGCATTCATGGTGCAGCAGCAGCTTGCATCATGAATGCAGTCAATGCTGCATCATGAATGCAGTCAATGCTGCATTATATTAAAAAAAAAAATTCGTTCGCTATATAAATTCACCCCGCATCATTCACCATTCACCATTCATCAGCCAAAACCACATTTATAAATTGCATCTTTCCGTTGTTGTAAACTTTTTTTTTCAACTGTATATTTGTCACCCATTTTTATATTTTTAAAAAATGGATAGAAGAGCAGTGTATGGTCCACGAGATGGAACTGTATTATCACAACAATCACAACACAGGTCCGATGAGATCCTTGATGGTGACATTGATGAGGTCCTGCAGGCAAAACGTGCCGACGGTAAATTTTGGAGAAATTTACATGAACAAGACCTCCCCATTCGTGTGCAACAAATACTACACCAATTAGGTTTTTATGGAGTCTATAGGTGCGGACGAATTCAATATGATTGCCATTTAATCATTGCATTGGTGGAGAGGTGGCGATCCGAGACACACTCTTTTCATTTTCGTATCGGAGAAGCCACAATTACCTTACAAGATGTCCAGGTAATATGGGGGCTCCCAATAGATGGCGAGCCAGTCTTAGGGACTGACCTCGAAAGAACCAGTGTTCAGTGGCAAGAATACTGTATGCAGTATATAGGTTTCGCACCAGAAGATGGAGCGTTGAAGGGTTCAACGTTGCAGGTTAAGGCCATAATAGAACATATATCACATGTCCACATCACTCCCGACACTCCACACCTTATTGTTGTACAGTATGCGCGTGCTGTTGCATTGCTCCTGCTGGGTGGAACGATGTGTCCTGATTCATCAGGAAACTTGGTATCGCTACTATATCTTGCAAAATTAGAGGATATAGTAGCAGCCCGAACTACAGTTGGGGCAGTGCTGTCCTGGCATTTTTACCGTGAATCATGTAATGCCAGCGAAAAAGGCAAAGCTGCAATAGGTGGCGCGTTGCAGTTGGTACAGGTAAGTTGAATTATTGAATTTATAGAGAAATATTTTTTTTTCCAGGTAATAACTAGAGTTTATGTTATCCTGCAGATTTGGGCCTGGTCACGCATCATTCCACTTTGTCCCGGACTTGGTGCTCCACGTGTACATATGGGCCCACACCAAATAGATAATAACCGTGTGCTCCCAGGAGCACCATATGGTGCAATGTGGAACTGTGAGCACACTTTCACCCGGACAGTGCGAACAACTGTCCGGGTCATTAGAAATATATTAGATGAGATGCAATATGATCAGGTATTTTATATTCATAACTTTAATTACATATATTCGATCATATAAAATGACATTAACTTGCATTATTTTATTTATTACAGTTTATCTAGCAGCCGTATGACATGGAATCAAATGTCATTATGGCTTACGCAGGGGATTTTAACCCCCAGCTGTGGAGATCAATATGTCCCTTGATCTTTTATGCAATAGTGGAGATGCATCATCCCGAACGGGTCCTTCGCCAGTTTGGGATGATGCAAAATATTCCAGATCAGCCAGATGCTCGGGACATGAGCCTGCATAAGATCACCCGTTCCAATCGTACGGGCACAGATTGAGTTTTGCAGCACATACTCTACATCACTAGATGAGAAAGACGATATGACACGATCATACAAAGACAACCCATTTCCAACAGAAGAGATACAGATCGAGGATATTGGGAATGGTACAACAACATAACACGTCATTTCGTTTCGTCGTCTACTGATAGACGTGTGGAAAGCAGATACCAACCTGGAGATGCACCAATATTGCAGATTGTGGTATGCTACATAATATCACATGTTTATTTTATATACTTCATTTTTAACAATAATTTTTATTAAAATTCATTATATTTTTATATTTTTTCAGACTCAACAGGTAAATACTCTTCAAACACTTTTTCAATCTAACCAGTAGACGTTGAAGGGTATCGCCAATTAGTGGCCCAACTTGAACACGAAGTACAAATTATCGCTGAAGCCATAAAACATCAGCCACAACAAACTGCAACACCATCCGATAGTGCTCCCACCACATCCCACAGACAAAGGAGAAGTTCTAGCCAAATGTCTATTGGTTCAGTTGAACGTGGTGATATTGGGGTGGATATAGCTGGTCCTTCAACAGCATATACGCCTCAAGATTACTACGTGCCTCAACCGCCTCAGGATTACTATGTGCCTCAACCGTCACAAGATGATTGGTTTCAATCCACTTCATACATGCCAAGCCATGCAGAAGCTTATTCTTCACATGTAGATCTTGACCTTGACCTTGGTATTAACCAACCATATGCACCAGAATATAACATTTCACCAGTTCCATTTCCATCATTTAGTGCATATCGTGATAATGTGGAGTCCAGTTCTGCAGCATCATCAAGTGGGTTGCATATTAATTCCGGTGGTGATGATAATGATGGACAAAATGAGCCAATACAAAATATGGGCGAAGAAATAAGAAGACCTCGACGTCAACGACACAGACGTAATTGTGGGACAGGGGGCATTTTTAATATTTACTTTTGTATTGTAATATTTGTAATAATATTTATAATACATTTATTCATTATTAATTATTATTTGTGTTTTTTTAAATTGATTTGTGGATAAATTAGTTATAATAATTTTTTTTTTTTTAAAAAGACTGAGTCGCGGTTTGAAATCGCGACTCCGTGTCGCGGTTTCAATCCGCGACACGGAGTCGCATTTTTAATCTACGACACGGAGTCGCGGTTCGACTCCAATAAAAAATTCTTTTCCCCCCTTAAAAATTAAAAAAAAAAAAAGAAAAATGTCGAGTCGCGGTTTGAGACCGCGACTCGTAATAAAAATGTTAATATATTAAAAAAAATATTTTTTTTCGTAATTTTTCTTTTTTCTGATAATAAAAAAATAATTAAGCCCGGTTGGCTCGGGGGCGGGGTACGGGTCCTGTTCCGAACCCGCCCCATTGGACCCGGCCCCAACCCTACTTCTTTTTTTATTAAATATTATTAATATATAATATATTATAAATAAAACAAATTATCTTATTATATATATTGTATGTATATATATATGAATCCTAAATAATTTTTGTATGTACCCAACTGTATATAAAAATATCAAAAGTAAAAAATTAGTGATAAGAAATTTAATAATTTAGATGAACATATTTTTTGTATTATCCAATTCATTTTAAATTGAAAATTATATTAAAGTATTTAAATTTAAATTGATATTATTTATTAAAAAATATTAATTTAATATATTTTTTGTATAAATTAATTAGGGCGGGTTGGAACGGAACGGGACGGGTTATGGAGCTGACAAAAATTTAATGGGGATGGTCTGGTACATGTCCAAAAAGGGCGGGGACGAGGGCGGGTTATAAGACTGACAAAAATTTAATGGGACGGGTCTCGGATCCGGAGGGACCCGTACCAAACCCGCCCTATTGCCAATCACTAGATGTGGAGGGCTTCATATTATTTTGCACAACAACTAATTAATACAAACACCTACTCACTGCCAGCGAACTATAACTAATGTCAATGCAGAAGAGAGAAATATATGCCACATAAATTTCATATTTTTTTTGGCAAAACAATGTCGATAAAATTCACAAAATGAAAGAGAAAATTGATTTATATATAATAATAAAATGATGATTTTTTATATGATATGATTTTTAGGATTTAATTAAGATAAGTACCGGAAGAAATATTACTTACTAAACTACTGGAGAATCCCGGAATCTTATTTTAGGGGTTTAATATAATTTACCTTTTTATAATATTGCAAATGAATAAATCATTCCCCATGATAAAAGAATAACAATTTACCCCTTGTGTGTGTGTGTGGGTTTTTTTTTTTTTTTTTAAATAAAGCAATTTACCTCCCTATCTATGGAGGTAAACTGCTTGATCTTAAAAAATATAGTGGTTGTAAATGGCTGTAATTTTTAAAAATATAGAGAGATAAATTGCTATTATTTTTTGGGATAATTACCTTTACACCCCTCATCTATAGCCTTTTTACACAACCACCCCTGCCTTTTGAAAATTACAGAAACCACCCCTATCAGTCTTTCAAACCCAAAAATGTCCTTCTTGATTAGGTCAACCTTTAAAATATTTTTTAAGGACAAAAATGCCCTTAGGTGTTTCTGTCATTATCAAAAGGTACAGAGGGTGTCAAAGTGATATTTATGAAAATGAATAATATGACTCCATATATATTTTTTTATTATTTATACTAATTTTTAATTTAAATATAAATTATTATGTTACCTTTTTTTATTGGACTCTATATAATTTTTTACTTTTTAATAATTAAAATATTAAATTATTTAATTAATGTATAAATTTTCCCTTAGTAAAATTATTAAAATTAAAAGTTTATTTATCCTCTATTTTATTTACTAATAAACTTTACTAAAATTAAAGTTAAAATTAATTTATATATTTTATAAAATCACATTAAAATTAATAATATAAATAATTTTATTTAATAAAAAGAATATTAAATTATAAATTATTATTATTATAAAAGAATTATCCATTCTTCCCCAACCACACCGCCTTGCCCACACCAAACTCCCGTTTTATTAAATTATATTTTAATATAAAATTAATTTTTTAATTCTAATTAGATTTATATAAAATACATAAATTATTTTTAATTTTCATTCTAGTAAGACTTAGTTATAAATAACAATAGAGGATAATTAATTTTTTAATTTTAATAATTTTAAATAATTTATTTAAATGTGATGATTTTTAATTTAAACTTATAATCTATTAACTAATTTTATTATATATTAATTAATTAATTAAACATTTTAATTATTAAAGGGTGCATTTTATATAGATATTGAATAAAAAAATTAATACAATAATTTGAATTTAAATTAAAAATTGGTATAAATAATAAAAAAATATGTGAGGTCATATTACTTATTTTTATAAATATTACTTTTACACCCCTTCTACCTTTGATAATTACAATAACACCCCCAAGGACATTTCTATCCTTGAAAAAATATTTTAAAGTTTGCCTTAGTCAACAGGGATATTTTTAGGTTTTAAGGCTACTAGGAGTGGGTTTTCTAATTTTTCAAAAGGCATGAGTGATTTTGCGTAAAAAAATAATAGGTGAGTGTGTGTAAATATAATTATCCTTTTCTTCATATAAAGATAATTTGCTCATTTTTAGTATAGCAAGGGGTTGCTTACATTTTTCTCTTATTTTAGGATATAATTTGAAGTGCACAACCCAATCATATGTAGGGATGGCAACCGGCAGGATTGGGGCAGGTTTGGATGGACCCAAGACCCACCCCCCGAACTTTTATGTGTTTAGCCCCACCGTGCCTCGCCTCGGGCTTTTGTGTGTTTGGCCCCCCCTTGCCCCGCCCCGCTACAAAACACGTCGGGGCGAGGTCAAATCTGAAAGGCCCGATTCCTATATATTGAAAAAAATAAAAAAGAAAAGAAAGAGGGAAGAGAGAACAGCGAGCAGGGGCAGAGAACATCAACGACAAGGCGAGCAGCAGAGTGGAGAATAGTGACGACGAGGCGAGAGAAAGAGGAGAGAGGCGGCAACGAGGCGAGAGAAGGAGGGGAGCGGCGACGATTAGGTGAGAGAAGGAGGATAGCAACGACAATGGGGTGAGAGAGGGGGGAGAGCAACAACGACGATGACAGCTAGGAAGAGATCAGCGACGGCGAGCGTCAACAACAAAAATTAAATAAATATAGAAGAAGAGAATAAATTAGAAGAAAGCTTAAAAAAAAAAGAACAAATTAGAAGAAAGGAAGAGTAGAAAGAGTGACAGAAATGAGGAGTGAGAGAAGTGAGGCCGCGATGGTGTCCGGTAAACGGGAAAGAACAAAAACTAGGGCAAAAGAGAAAAATAAAAATAAATATATATATACATTAAATTAAATAATGGGGTCCTCATGGACCCGAGACCCACCCCGAACCTGGGCGGATTCTATTTATTAGAACCCACTACCTGCCCCGATATCTATTTTAGGGACCCGAACCCGTCGGATTCAGGTGGAAATTGTCATGGCAAGCACAATTACTAAAACTTATATAATTAATTCAGTACAATTAAATTAAAATTTTATGCTAATAGTACCAATAGAAACAATTGTCCACAAGTTTATCTGGTTTACCTCATCAATGATAGTTGTGAGAGGGAATCCAGGGCCAGGCATAAGGGCTGTAACGAAAACAGCAACACAAATTTTGTGTGGGAACTTCTCCATGGCCAGAGATATGCAACCTCCGCCCATGCTGTGGCCTACGAGAACCACCTTCTCACCCGCCGGCAAATCCGTCAGGAACTCCAACAGCGGCTGGCAGTAGTCGACGAAGGACCCTATCTCTTCCACTCGTTTGGGATTAACTCCCGCAGACGCCATGTCCAGTGCAGTTACGCGGTAGCCATCACATCTCAGCTTCGTCACGACTTCGTACCAACTCCATGCGCCATGGCATGAACCATGGACCAACACAAAGTGCTGCTGCTTCTTGCCCTCTACTTCCATAAAATTCTTTTCTTTTTCTCACCTTTGCGAAATGGCCCTCACAAATCAGCATATATTATATAGAGCGGATATGATTTTTTATTTTAGAAGTATGCCTGCTACATGTATACAGTCACATTGTTTATTTTATTTAAAAAAGATTATATATATATATATATATTATATTTATATATTAATTAAAATAAAAGATACAATATAATTTAAAATAAAAAATCTAATTGGTGAAATAATTATAATCATTATTATTTTCTTATCTAACATTTTTTACAAATTAAATAAACTATTATTATTATTATATTTTAATCTCACATTTAATTATGTAGGCCAAAAAACTCTCACATCAATTAAATTCATTCCACCTAATATTTTTCAAAGTTAAAAGCAACCACAATCATTATTTCTCACTTCTCTCACTGTAATACCATAATGTATGGACACGGACACGGCGACACAAAAAATGTAGAAAAATTGGGACACGTCAGAATACTAACACTAACACGGCTATATATAATTTCTCGTAAAATTAAAATATGAAATTTGAACAATATTAAGATAAAATATAGAATAGGTATGTCATACATCTACATTTTTAATCAAATATGGTTTAAAAAATATACATAATCAGTTTATTTTAAAAAAATATGCACTGAAAAAATTTTAAATATTCAAAATAAATTAAACCATCATGACTATCTCTCAAATTTTTAGTAACTTCTTCTCAAAATTTTAGTTAAGATGAGTGAGTTTATCCTTTTTACTTTTCACTAGTCAAAATTGGCTTTAAAAAAAAAGGCCCAAAATTTTTAAAATTATAAAAAAATTTCAAAATGAGTTGGACACGCCTTCAAAATGTGTCAGACACATCAACAGGCGTGTCCATGGCATGTCCGACACCAGTGTCTTTTTTTTTTTAACACGCGATCCGCATGTTCGACACATGTTCGAGATGTGCCCGTCTCTAATACTACATTGAATCATTTTTCGAATGTCCATGTATTATAGGCATACACACCATAAATGAGTTGGGCATTAATTTATAAATGGGCCCAATTGGGGCACATTGTAAGGTCCAGGACCACTCTAGGACCAATTATGAACAGTAGTGGATTGATGCTGGATCGTGCTTTTTTAAACTGGTATATGCCGATCTTGACTCGATTCGACCTACTATGCACCTTGATGTGTAGTAATTATATGAGTTTTGTGATAACAGAAAATAAAGTTATTAAATTTTGTCATTATCAAACAATCAAGTCAGAATTGTTAATTTCAACTCTTGCATCAAATCGGGTCAAATCTAATAAAGTGTATATTCGTTGAATTTACTCTCGTCCAATCAAATCTAATAAAGTATATATTCATTTAATTTACTCTTGTCCAAAAATATAAATGTTAATTCATAACAATTATTCAAATTATTGCAGTAATCGGATCTTATAAAGAGGTCTAACGACAAAGACATTCCACTCGTAATGATTGAGATAATCATCACATCATTGCACCATTGATAGTTTTATTATCATAATATTTTTTTAAGTGATAATTATATCAATATTATAATAAATTAAAAAAATATATCAGTTCGATCAATATGTTAAATACAATAAAAAATAATGAAATAAATTATAATAAACAAACATACTCACGTCACGTGAATCAATACCCATATGTTTTGAGGGACTGGAAACATGACTGTGAACTTATTCATAGGTTCTCAACCATAACTATTATAATAAGACCCCATGGCCCCATTTAGTAAGCATAATTAGACATAACAAGATTATTTATCATGCATAATCGCATATTTGGCTCACAGTATTATAGCCTGATATTAATACTAGGCCTAATCTTAACAATCTTAATTTACGGGATAGTGTATCCATCTAAGAGGTGGGATACACTATCATGTCGATTATTTAAGGTGGAATTAAAAAGTTCTTTCTTATATGTCCTTACTTGTGAAGTACATGCAATTTTAAAAGATGTACTTCAAATTATAATAAAATATAATAAAATAATAATAGTTCATTTTTTTTAAACTTATGAAAAATATTTTAATTTTGATTCGTTATTAATCGAATGTCTATTTTGGGTTCCTGCTTCATTTGAATGTATGAAAAAAGGAAATGCTCTACAAGAATTATTATTTTAAAAACTGTATTTTGTAGTTATTCACAAGCTAAAATATTAAAATAAATTAACTTAAAATTTTTTATGATTGGCCGTTGTGACACGCCTTCTTGCTTGCATATAATAAATAATTTTCACATTTTAAAATATATTATTAATTCAAGGGCATTTTTGACTTTATAAAAAATCGGTGTGGCGGTGTAAGTGATCATCGTTTTTTTTTGGGGTAAATTGCATAAAACCCCCCTGTGTTTTAATTTTTTAGCTAAAAACCCCCTGTCTTAATTTTATAGACAAAAAAAACCCCTGTGTTTTTTAAAATAATGCATACTTTCCGCCTCCGTTAATTAGTGTTAACAGCGTTAAATTTTTTAAAAAATTGACCGTTATACCTTGTAGTGAATGCCATTGATCTTCAATAGATAGAAATGGACGGTCCAGATTTTAGTTTATTTTAAATATATATTTTTTATACTATATATATATATATAATTATGTATATATATACACATTTATATATATGCTAATTTATATATCTGTGTATATTATATAGATATATTATACATAATATATATAGATATATATATATATATACTAAACGTTGCCGCCGCCACTGTGGGCGGCGACGCTGCCCAGACCCTGGGCGACGGCGAGGTCGCGCCGTCGCCCTTCTGCAAAAAAAAGGGGCGACGGCGAGGCGTCGCCCAGATCTGGCGACCTCGTCGTCGCCCTTCTGCAAAAAAAAACGGGCGACGAGGCGTTGGCGAGGGGGGAGGCCCTCGTTGGCCGGACGGGTCGTCTTCCTCCCCCATTTTTTTTTTAATTTTTTATTTTATATAAAATTTATTTATAAATCTTTACAATATTAAATAATCTAAATTTGAAATTTTTATTTTTTGAAAAATAAGTAAAAATAATTTAATTTTTCAATTTTTAAAATAATAAAATAATTATTAAATTTTATTTTTAAAATATGGTAATTGTAATTAAATATTATTTATAAATAATATAATTTATTAAAATATATTTAAATTAAATAGTAATTTAATATTGTTATTAATATATTTGTTATAAATTAACTTTTATTTATATTCATATAAATATTTAAACTTGAAAAGTTAATTTTAGTATACTAAACTTTGTATTATGATTTGTTATTAAAATTTAATTAAAAATGATATATTTTAAGTATTTTAATATTTTAATTAATATATTTTATAATAAATAAAATTTATTAAATACATCAAAATAATAAATAAATAAATCAGTAATATACAATTTATTAAAATATATTTAAACCAAAATAGTGATTTTCTTTTATATATCAAACCAAGGGGTAAAATAGATATTTGTAAATATAAAATAATATTAAAAAGTGTTAAAAAGGAAACCTACTCTCATTTAGGAGAGTGAAATGCACTCTCCGTTAATTTTTAACGGAGAGGGGGTATTTTGCTGCTTTTTAAATAACATAAGGTTTTTTTTGCCTATAAACATAATAAATGGGGTTTTACGCAATTTTCCTAAAATATAGGGGGGTGTTATACAATTTACCCTTTTTTTTTTTGCAGAAGTCGCATGTGCCTAGACGGGGGGTTTCAGGTTTGGTGTAACCGTTGTTTCTGCAAGTGTGGCTAAAATATTAGCCATGGCTAAAACCATGGCAAATGTTTTGGCCATGGTTAGAAACCATGGCAAATATGAATTAAAAGTGGTAAAAAGTTAAAATTTTGCTTTGACTTTATTTAACCATGGTTAATAGTAGTGATTTACCATGATTTTTAGGCCGTGACCATTTATAGTGTAGCGAATACTCAATTTTTTTGTAGTGTAATTTTATATTTTTGATAATTTTAGTCCTTTTTCGGCCAATTTGATCGGAAATTGCAATTTACTTGCAATTTTAGTCCTATAAATAAATTCACGGAGGACCAAAAATGCCAACTCTCTCAAGTTATAGGACTAAAAATGCCATCATAACTTAAGTGACAGGACTAAAATTGTAATTTACTTGAGCCATATTTAAGTCACATGCAATTTTCCGACAAAATTGGCCGAAAAAGGATGAAAATTGTAAAAATTTTAAAGTTATAGAACTAAATTGCAAAAAATAATTCGTACAGGACCAAAATTGCCACCCCATAAGTTACAGGACTAAAATTATATTTTTAGATAATAATTTATATTTTATAAATTATAATTTAATTCAAACTATATTCAATATATTTTCCATCTCATCTCAATTGCCACACAAGCTTAAAAAATTATCTAAATATGTTCAGTTGGCATGCCACGTAATATTTTGGATCATAAAAAGAAAAATTATCCAAAGGAGGACATTTTTAATCAATTTTAAAGTTACTTGATTTAAAAAAATATGGACATAGTTATCAAACTAAAATTAATATTAGACATACTTAACGGACTAAAAATATATTTTTCCTAAAAGAAATAGATGTGACATAAATTTCTTTCTTTATATAATTTCTTTGGCAAAACAATATCGATAAAATTCATAAAATGAAAGAGAAAATTGATTTATAGATATAATAAAATAATGATTTTTATATGATATAATTTTTAGGATATAATTAAGGTGAGTACCGGAAGAAATATTACTTACTAACTAATATTGGAGAATCCCGGAATATTATTTTAATTAGGAAAGTTAATGTATTTTACCTCATTATGATATTTCAAATAAGTAAATTACTCTAATAAAAAAATAATAACAATTTTCTCCCCCTCTATTTTATAGAAATGAAGCAATGTATCTTCGTGTCTATAGGGGTAAACTGCTTCATTTTAAAAAACACAATGACGGTAATTAATTAATTATTCTATTTTTAAAAACACAAGAAAATAAATTACTATCTTTTTTCATATAAAAGTAATTTACATATTTTTAATATCACAAAGAATTGCTTATATTTTTCCCTTATTTTAGTATATAATTTGATATGCACGACCCAGTCATATGGTAAGTAACTAAAACTTATATAATTAATTCAGTACAATTAAATTAAAATATTATGCTAATACAATAAATTATCCACAAGTTCATTTGGTTTACCTCCTCATTAACAGTTGCAAGAGGGAAGCCAGGGCCAGGCATAAAGGGCAACATAAATTTTGTGTGGGAACTTCTCCATGGCCAGAGATATGCAACCTCCGCCCATGCTGTGGCCTGCAAGAACCACCTTCTCACCCGGCGGCAAATCCATCAGGAACTCCAACAGCGGCTGGCAGTAGTCAAAGAAGGATCATATCTCTTCCACACGTTTGGGATTAACTCCCGCAGACGCCATGTCCAGTGGAGTTACACGGTAGCCATCACAACTCAGCTTCGTCGCGACTTCGTACCAACTCCATGCGCCATGGCATGCACCATGGACCACCAGAAAGTGCTGCTGCTTCTTGCCCTCTACTAATCTACTTCCATAATTTTCCTTTCTTTTTCTCACCTTCCTTGCGAAATGGCCATCACAAATCAACTTATCTATACCTTTATATTAAGGGAGAGGGTGTCTCCTATTTCTTGGTCTGTCAATTTATGTATTAATTGATTCATTTATTTATTAACTAATTAATTCACTAACCACCCACTACCCCACTTCTCTAAACCTCAAATCAGTGTTCCAATTAAGTGCCTGTATTTTTGTTTAATTGGTGTCTAATTATTTTATGGTCTTTTATTTTTTTATTTGTTTAAAAAATCAACAATTTTTTTTTCTCTTAACTTCTAATTATTTCTCTCCCTCAACTTTCATGTTTCTTTTTCTTTTACCATTTTCTCTAAATAATTACCCACAACTCTATTTTTTTATATTTTTATTTATTTAATTAAATTAAATATTTTAAAAGAGTCAGAATTATATTATTATTTTTAAATTAATTGCACACACATGTATGGGTGCCACACACACTAGTATGTTATATAGAGCGGATATGATTTTTTATTTTAGAAGTATGCCAGCTACATGTATAAAGTCACATTGTTTATTTTATTTAAAAAAGATTATATACATTATACATATATATTATATTTATATATTAATTAAAATAAAAGGTACAATATAATATAAAATAAAAAATCTAATTGGTGAAATAATTATAATCATTATTATTTTCTTACCTAGCATCTTTTGCACATTAAATGAACTATTATTATTATTATTATTATTATTATTATTATTATTATTATTATTATATTATTATTATTATTATTATTATTATCTCACATTTAATTATGTACGCGAAAAAAAATCTGACATCAATTAAATTCATTCCACCTAATATTTTTCAAAGTTAAAAGCAACCACGATCATTATTTCTCACTTCTCTTGTCGCTATACCATAATGCATGAACACAAATACGGCGGTACGAAAAATATAAAAAAATTAGGGCACGTCACAACACTAACACTAACACAACTATATAATATAAATTTTTATATATATTCTTAATTTATCGTAAAATTAAAATATGCAATTTGAACAATATCAAGATAAAATATAGAATAGGTATGTCCTACATCTATATTTTTAATTAAATATGGCTTAAAAATATACATAATCAGTTTATTTTAAAAAATATACAATGAAAATTTTTTAAATATTCAAAATAATTAAACCATCAGGATTATCTCCCAAATTTTTAGTAATTTTTTTCTCAAAATTTTAGTTGAGATGAGTGAGTTAATTCTTTTTACTTTTTATTAGTCAAAATTCTCTTTTTAAGAAAAAGCCCAATTTTTTTTTAAATTATAAAAAAATTCAAAATGAGTTGGACACGCCTTCAAAACGTGTCGGATACATCAACAGACGTGTCCATGGCATGTCCGACGCCAATGTCTTTTTTTTTTTTTTTTAAATTTTGGTCACGCGATCCGCATGTTTGACACGTGTTCGAGGCATGCCTGTCTCTAATACTGCATCGAATAATTTTTCAAATGTTCATGTATTATAGGCATATACACAAAATAAAATATGTCCCATGTACATTATACTTGCATAAACATTTCTTACTAATGACAGATGCAAAGCAACAGGTTCATATTGTTCTAGTACATGGCATCTGCAACGCGGCATGGTGTTGGTACAAACTGCAGCCGCTGCTCGAGGCGGCCGGCCACCGCTTGACGGTTCTGGACCTCGCGGCCTCCGGAATTGACAGGAGAAATCTGGAGGACCTCCACACATTTACCGACTACTCTACAACCATATGGTAAGTATAACTACTAAAAGTTATAGTATTAAAACGTTACAATCAAATTAAACTTTTATGTTAATAGTACAAACATTTATTCACAAGTTTATCTGGTAAGTATAACTACTAAAAGTTATATTATTAATTCGGAAAAAATGCAATTTACCCCACTGTGTTATAACAAATAGAGCAAAACACCCCCTAAGCCCGGAAGTGTATTACACTCTCCCCTCTTGCAACTGGGCATAATATTTAACAAAAATATTATTATTTTATATATATATTTTAATATATTAATATATATATATATATATATATTATAAAAATAATATCTAATAGTATATATATATATATATATATATATATATGAATATATACAGTAGTTATAAAAATATTATATATATATATATTCTTTTTTTCTCATCTTCTTCTCGTCGGAGCGTCACTGCCACCGACCCCTCCTCGCCATCTCCTTCATCCTCCTCCTCCCTATCTTGGCCGCGCCTCCTTCCCCTCCCCCCACTAGATCCTCCGTCCCCGGCTGCTGCCGCCTCCTCCCCTCACCCCCCCCCTGGTCCGCTGCCTCCTCCTCCTCCCTCCCTCCCTCCCTCCCTCCTTCTCCCACTTGTGCCTGGTCCGCCTCTGTCAAGATCATCCCTACCCTTGGCCGCCGCCTCCTCCTCCTCCTCTGCCGACATCTCTCTCTCTCTCTCTCTCTCTCTCTCTCTCTCTTTCTCTCTCTCTCTCTCTATATATAAAAATTATATCATTTAACTATACAAATATATATATATTTAAATTTAATTATATATAATATATTATTTTTATTTTTATTTCCTTAAATTTAAACGGTTGATTTGAATTAGATAAAATCTACACCGTTGATTTATTAGTTACATTTGGACCTTAGATTGATCAAGATCCAACGATTGTAAAATAAAGATGTAAATATTAATTTAAATTTTAAATTAAAAAAAATAAAAAAAACGCGCGTGTGATACACGAAATGCGTGAGGGGGGTATTTGCTCTATTTTTAATAACACAGGGGGAGTAAATTGCTACTTTATTTTTCATAGGGGTGTATTGCATTTAACCCTTATTAATTCGGTGCAATTAAATTAAACTTTTATGTTAATAGTACAAACATTTATCCACAAGTTTATCTGGTTTACCTCCTCAAGAACAGTTGTGAGAGGGAAGCCAGGGCCGGGCATGAGGGCTGTGACAAAAACAGCAACAGCATTTTTCTATGGGAACTTCTCCATGGCCAGAGATATGCAAACTCCGCCCATGCTGTGGCTAACAGGAATCACCTTCTCACGCGGCGGCGAATCCATCAGGAACTCCAACAGCGGCTGGCAGTAGTCGTAGAAGCACCTTATCTCTTCCACACGTTTGCGATTAACTCCCGCAGACGCCATGTCCAGGGCAGTTACGCGGTAGCCGTCCCCTCTCGGCTTCGTCGCGAGTTCCTACCAATCCCATGCGCCAATTCACTTTTTATTCCAATCTCATCAATTTTGGTTCTCTAATTCATTTTAAAATAAAAGTTGGTGCTAATTATTAGTTGATCATCTAAATTAACGGAATTTTTTTTCGCTCAACTGACATTGAGGACTAACTTTTTTATCATTTTAAGAAAATTTGGGAATAGAAAATGGTGAAGTCGGAACATGGAGTGCCAGACCTGATATTCAGTAATCAACTTAGAGAACCAAAATTAAAATTTATCTCTCCTTTTATTCATAAATTTTATTGAGACAATACAAATAACATACAATGCACGCGATTCTAAGCCATATAACATGATACAATCATATATCTCTTATTCGTTAAATATTTTAGCAAATGAAATAGAATGATGAGTCGATGGGCTCCATCCATATATAGTACTATGATCATCAATATTCGGAGGCTATATCCCGGAGAATGGCACATAATTCGTCGAGTTTAGAAAACATAGCCATGTGGTCTGCACCATGAATCACCTTCACCCCATCAGGCGGATTATTCTCAATCATCCACTTCTGAATCTCCGGCTTTATTGCTTTATCTTGATCGCAAACCACAAAAACACGACGAACTGAACCGTAGTTTTCTTTTGACAGGGGACTTCTTTCGACAGATCTGATCCCGCAAATGCACTCATTGGTCTCGCCAGTAAGAGTCCAAGAGTCAAATCCTGTTTCAGTTACGTGCATGAAAAACAAATGTATAATAGAAAAAGTTAGTTGTTGTAAAGTAACCAAACAATTATAAATAGGAAAAAATACAATTTATCCCATATGATATGAAAAATGTGCAAAAAAACTCTATGTAAAAAATAAAATAAAAAATTATCCCTTTTGTTTTGGAACATGAATCAAATTAACCCCTATCTAAACCATTGATATCGGATAATTGCTTTATTTTTCAAAACACAAGGAATTAGTTTACTAATTCTTTTTCACAAGGATTTATTTGCTCATCTCACATATCATAAGAGGGTAAATTGAATTTAACCCATTATAAACTTTACGCACATGGCAAGCTGGACTGTATTTGTGCGAGCTTATAAAATTTTCAAAATATTTTGTAAGATACTTGTAAGATTATAATAAAAAGCGCGTTTCACGAGCGTTATTTTCTTTATAAAAAAAACACTTACAAAATCAAAAAATTAAATATCCCATCAAGTAAAAGAAGCCTAAGGCAGTAATTAAATAATTGTTCACCTCTGGAGGAGCATTTTGATATAAGCGGGTAGCCATATACTTGGGGCCGAAAAGATAGGCGGTTGGGGGGTTGTCGGTCCATCGCCATAAAAATATTGGGTGTCCATGAAAGAACCCACGGCGTTATTTGCCTGTATAGTTGCCACAAGAATAACTCAAGATGTGGAGGGCTTCATACTAATTTGCACAGCAACCAATTAATACAAAAACGTACTCACTGCCAGCGAACTGTAACTAATGTCAACGTAGAAGAAAGAAATAGATGCCACATAAATTTCTTTCATTATATATTAGTCAAAACAATGTCGATAAAATTCACAAAATGAAAGAGAAAATTGATTTATTTATATATAATAGAATTATGATTTTTATATGATATAATTTTTAGGATTTAATTAAGGTATGCACCGGAAGAAATATTGCTTACTAAACTATTGGAGAATCCTGGAATATTATTTTAATTAGGAACTTAATGCAATTTACCTTACTGTGATCTTTCAAATAAGTAAATTACTCCATCTGAAAAAATAATAATAATTTACTCTCCCAGCTGTATTTTTTAAAAATCAAGCAATGTACCTCCTTATCTATAGAGGTAAACTGTTTCATTTTTATTATCACAAGAGGGTTGCTTGTATTTTTTCCTTATTTTAGGATATAATTTGAAATGCATGACCTAATCATATGGTAAGCACAATTACTAAAACTTATATAATTAATTTGGTACAATTAAATTAAAATTTTATGCTAATAGTACAAACAATTATCCACAAGTTTGCTCAGTTTACCTCATCACTAACAGTTGTAAAAGGGAGGCTAGGGCCAGGCATAAGGGCTGTAACGAAAACAGCAACAGAAATTTTGTGTGGGAACTTCTCCATGGCCAGAGATATGCAACCTCCGCCAAAGCTGTGGCCTACGATAACCACCTTCTCACCCGCCGGCAAATCCGTCAGGAACTCCAACAGCGGCTGGCAGTAGTCGACGACGGACCTTATCTCTTCCACACGTTTGGGATTAACTCCCCCAGACGCCATGTCCAGTGCAGTTACGCGGTAGCCATCAGATCTCAGCTTCGTCACGAGTCCGTACCAATTCCATGCGCCATGGCATGCACCATGGACCAGCAGAAAGTGCTGCTTCTTCTTGCCCTCTACTTCCATAATTTTCCTTTCTTTTTCTCACCTTCCTTGTGAAATGCCTCTCGCGAATCGACTTATATAGCAGTAGGAACCATGTAGCATCAAGCTTCCGTGTCCCCAATGTACACGGAGGTAGCCCATAGTACCACACGATATCTCCATTATTTGGTAGCAAAGTTCTCAAGGTTCATGTTGATTAGGCTGTAGCCCACCGGCCACTCGTATTTCCATTCATTCATATGTCTGGCAAAAGTTTCTCAAGTAAAACGTGATGAATCTGGGTGATGACAGTTGGAAGGGAAATTCTAATTGGGACCAATTCGATGTAATACACGTGTATTGTAATTAATGTATATTAAAAAAAATGATCAATCAGTAATTAATTTGATTCGACCTAATTTAATTCGAATTTTCCAGCTGAAAAGTTATTGTTTCGTACAATTTGGCTTGATGATATACATCTTTCAAATATATAATATCTAATCATGAATTTAAAATAATTAAAATAATTTAATTATGCATAATATCTATATCTCTTTATCTCAAACACAGCTATAATGATTATATCTTTCTACACTAGATTTTTAATATATTAATTAAATCAACTATCATTATTATATTTTTTATCTAGCATTTAATCACTTACTCCAAAAAAAAAAAAAAAAAAAAAAAAAACCCTCATCTCAATCAATTAATTCGTTCCATGTCAATTTTTCTCATTAAAATGAGATAAAATAAAACTAGAAGCAACCACAATCATTGTTTCCCACTCCTCTTGGCGCTATATATACACAACTAAAGATGTTCACGTACATATAAGAGAGAAAAATTTCTTACAAATGGACGATGCCAAGCAACAGTTTCATATTGTTCTAGGACATAAGCCTGCCACGAGGCCTGATTTGAATTCATTGCACCTAATATTTTCCAAAACTAAAAGCAACCATAAGTATTATTTCTGACTTCTCTTGCCGCTATATATATATATAATTATACATCATAATTATATGTCCTAAATTAATTTAATTTTACAATGACAAAAATATTATATATTTATATTATATAAACATATATATACATATACATAAGTGACTAATCAATTATATATAATCGAATACATGTACATCTATAATTTAAATGTTCAAAATATATTTAACCTTTAATTACAATCATTACATTTTCTTACCTAATATTTTTTGTGCATTAAATAAATAATTATTATTATATTTTTATCTCACATCTAATTATGTAATCCAAAAAAAAAAAAATCTCTTATCAATTAACTTCATTACATCTAATATTTTTTTAAAATTAAAAGTAACCACAACCATTATTTCTCACTTCTCTTGGCGCTATATATCACAACAAAAGATGTCCATTGTACATTAATTATACTTGCAGAAACATTTGTTACTAATGGCAGATGCAAAGCAACAGGTTCATATTCTCTATAAGGAAACAGGATATGAGAGATAAAAAATTAGAGATGGAATTATATCGGCTTAATTATTTTTTTATTAT
Organism: Sesamum angolense; assembly: GCA_034509725.1. Lineage (NCBI taxonomy): Eukaryota > Viridiplantae > Streptophyta > Magnoliopsida > Lamiales > Pedaliaceae > Sesamum > Sesamum angolense. Next base: position 3,348,137 of record JACGWL010000010.1, read on the forward strand.
AAAAAAAAGAAAAATTACGGAAAAAATTTTTTTTAATATATTAACGATTTTATTACGAGTCGCGGTTTCAAACCGCGACTCGATATTTTTCTTTTTTTTTTTTTTTTCGAGTCGCGGTTCGAAACCGCGACTCGAAGTTTTTTTAATTTTTTTTTTCGAGTCGCGGATCGGAACCGCGACTCGGTTTTTTTTTATAATTTATATATATTAATTATATTTATATATTATATATCTATTTAATTTAATAATTTAACGTATTTAAATTATATAAATTTATGTTATAATTTATATTTTACGTATAAATTATATTTATATAAATTGCAATATTACAAATTTAAATAATCACAAAAAATATAATGTTAAAAAATTGTATTATATAAAAAATACAAGTATTATCAACAATCCTCCTTTGGCACATTTTCTTGTATTGAAGAATCTCCTTGTTGTTGTTGGGCTTCTTGCCTTGCTCGCGTTTGCCGCCAATCCATCTCATTATGAATGCGTGTTGTTTGATTTCGACCAGGACGTGTGACCGTACGGATAGTAGGGTCGTGGACCAACTGGAAATTTGGATCATCCCAATAATCTTCCGACTGCACAGGTTCAAAATGCTTAGAATAGGTGTTGTTGTAAGCCATCACATCATAATAATCCTTAACCATTGATGCAACACTAATATTGTATGCACCGCATACTTTTTGAGCGTGAGAACAAGGGATGCCAAATTGATTCCACTTGCCGCATGAGCATTCTCGGTTAGCAATTTTGACAACATGGATGTTCATCCCATGTCTACCTTGGCGCCTGGTAACGACCGGCGCGGACTGTTGAGCGTGACTGTATTTCGTGACCGTGTGCTCAACAGCTTTTTGTTGCCAAGATATGAACATCTTGCATGTGAAATCCGTCCACAGTTGGTTGTTTTGTAATATTTTTTGACCCTTCATCGCCCGCACATGAAAATAATGGACAGTACGTTCTAAAGTAATTTCAACTAGTGCACTTACCGGCAGGCAGCGAGCCCCCTTCAGAACTCCATTAATGCATTCTGACATGTTGGTCGTCAAAATACCGCATCGCCATCCACCATCATGAGAAGCTGTCCATTTTTCCTTATTAATCGCGTCTAAGTATGCAAACGCTTTGACATCCTGCTTCTTTATCTCGTCCATAATGCGGTTGAACTTTCTTAATTGATATTCTGAGCCAGCTTGCCAACAGAGATCTTTCAATACCACATTTTTAATAGTACTATTAAAATTGGAACACACATGCGTAAGCAATACCGGTGCACTCCATGTGGTGACACAAAGTCCGGACCTTCACGAACTGCTTTAATGAGTCCGCCATGACGGTCAGAAATAAGGCACATCCCTCGTCACCCTCTTATAACACGTCGACTCAATTGTTGAAGAAACCACTTCCAAGATGGATAAGTTTCTTCATCGACTACTGCAAATGCGAGAGCCAGTACCTGTTGATTCCCATCCATGGCAGCTGCAATTAACAGTTTGTACTTATATTTTGTGTATAAATGGGTGCCATCTACACTAATAACATTTCGACAGAACTGGAACCCATCAATACACGGTTTGAAGGCCCAGAAGACATATCCCATCACATATTTACCAGTTGACGCCTGGAAGCCCTTGTGTTTCCATTCAACAATAGTTCCTGGATTATATTTTTGGATAGCTCCCAAATATGCAGGTAGCTTTTGAACAGAGCTCTCCCACGTGACATAAACAATTTCACGTGCCATTTTCAAACTGTACCATGCCTTTTGGTATGATACATCATACCCTGTTTGGTCCTTCACGTTCTGAATGACATGTTATTCCATAGGGGGTTGCATTTCACGTGTCCTAAATGTAAACTAGCAATATAAGCCCTGTTTATATTACCGTGTGCGAGGGACATATTATTCAGAACACATGTATGTGTCCCCCCATAATGCGTTATTGCAACGTCTAATTTTTGGTTTGTAACCACCTCGAACCTCCCATCTACACCACTGCTCTGTTAAAAAAAAAAAATGAAAAATTCACAAAATTAAGTAATGATGTATGCTTGTAAGACGCGATATATAAAATATATATTATAATTATATACCTTCTGTACTGTGCTTGCAGAGCACTTTCCACTTAGTCTTTGAACTCTCAGTTACATAATAGTCGCTACGTGCATGCCGTATAGAGTGATCTTGCACCGCTTCCATTAGCTCTTCTTTTGTTTTGAAGAGCATTCCCTTATCAAGCCTGCCTTCAGATTTATTATAAAATTTTGCATACCTCAAATTTGGTACATCAACAGAATCTGCAGGTATCTCCGGGAATGTTTGTTGAAAAAATGGTATAGAGCGGTAAAATGTCGGCTGAGTATTCAAGTCTGGCAAAGTCGGTTCAGAAGATGTTTCTGCCCCACATTGTGCAAATGTTTCTGCCATTACATTTATATCAACACGGTCTGGGCCATCCTCGGGTGCAATTGGATATTCCGCTTCATCTGGTTCCGAAGCTTCATCTGATTCATTTACAAAAGAGTCTGCTGCTGGGTCTTCTACATCATTCTCATTTGGTATAAAATTTTCTGACAATGGAGTATGTGACTGGGTAGGCTCTGTATAATGGAAATCAATATTATCTAGGCCTTGAGTAACAGTCACCAAGTTGGGTGTATAATATTCAGGCTCAGAATGAGATGTACCTGCACCAAAATCAAGATTAGAAGTACCCGCACCAAAATCGGGATTAGAAGTACCTGCCAAGTAGTCAGTGTTCGAAGAAGAAGGCAATCCTGGATTATTTAAGAGCATCATGTATTCTCCCCACTGGTTGCTCATTTGTGCGTTAGCTTCTCCCCACTGTTGGCTCATCTGTGGGTTAATTTCTCCCCATTGTTGGCTCATCTGTGGGGAGGCTCAACATGAATTTGTTCTGCATCAACGTATACTTCCAACATGGGGATTTCCGCCTCAGGGTCCAACAAAAATGACAGAGAGTCATCATTTGTTATTGGAAAGAGAGTTTCTTTAATACGACCGAGATATTGGCATGAATGTTTAGCAGATACTTTCAATAAGTATTTATTGCTATCAACACCAATCTTCTGATAATTTTTTTTCAAAAATTGAGCATACGTCGATGAACGAGGTATCCTCATCGCCGCTACAGGCTGTCGATCATATGTAAAACACCATCCATCACAGTTACCACCGAAATACAAAAAAATATCTACACGAGCAGCTGAAGTTGACATTTCTTGAAGTAAATATACACCGAAATTACTCAAATATACAAGTTCTGCTATTTTCAACTATTGATACAAACTTTTGATGCAGCTAAACACCTCAAATGCATGTTGTATATATACCCGAATTTTGGATACAAAAGTCACGGGTGTGGACGGTCAAAGCTGCACTGCAAAGTCAACATCAGTGCAGCTTTAAATTAAAGTTGTAGTCATGCATGTACATCTTTAATTTACTGCAGCAGCATTTAATAATAATAATAATATAAAATAATATAATAATAATAATAATAATAATAATAATAATAATAAATAATAATAATAATAATAATAATAATAATAATAATAATAATAATATAATAATAATAATAATAATAATAATAATAATAGTTATAATAATAATAATAATAATAATAATAATAGTTATAATAATAATAGTATAATAATAATAATAATAATAATAATAATAATAATAATAATAATATAATAATAATAATAATAATAATAATAATAATAATAATAATAATATAATTAAAGTCACGGGTGGACAGTCAAAGCTGCACTGCAAGTCAAAGTTGCAGTGCAACTTTAAATTAAAACATGCAGCTTAAATTTAAAGCATGCAGCTGGTACAGGTAAGTTGAATTATTGAATTTATAGAAAAATATTTTTTCCAGGTAATAACTAGAGTTTATGTTATCTCTGCAGATTTGGGCCTGGTCACGCATCATTCCACTTTGTCCCGGACTTGGTGCTCCACATGTACATATGGGCCCACACCAAATAAATAATCACCGTGTGCTCCCAGAAGCACCATATGGTGCAATGTGGAACTGTGAGCACACTTTCACCCGGACAGTGCGAGCAACTGTCCGGATCATTAGAGATATATTAGATGAGATGCAATATGATCAGGTATTTTATATTCATGACTTTAATTACATATATTCGATCATATAAAATAACTTTAACTTGCATTATTTTATTTATTACAGTTTATCTGGCAGCAGTATGACATGGAATCAAATGTCATTATGGCTTACGCAGGGGATTTTAACCCTCAGCTGTGGAGATCAATATGTCCCTTGATCTTTTATGCAATAGTGGAGATGCATCATCCCGAACGGGTCTTCGCCAATTTGGGATGATGCAAAATATTCCAGATCAGCCAGATACTCGGGACATGAGCCTGCATAAGATCACCCGTTCCAATCGTACGGGCACAGATTGGGTTTTGCAGCACATACTCTACATCACTAGATGGCAAAGACGATATGACACGGTCATACAAAGACAACCCATTTCCAACAGAAGAGATACAGATACAGGATATTGGGAATGGTACAACAACATAACACGTAATTTCGTTTCGTCGTCTACTGATAGACGTGTGGAAAGCGGATACCAACCTGAAGATGCACCAATGTTGCAGATTGTGATTTGCTATATAATATCACATGTTTATTTTATATACTTCATTTTTACCAATAATTTTTATTAAAATTCATTATATTTTTATATTTTTTCAGACTCAACAGGTAAATACTCTTCAAACACTTTTTCAATCTAAACCAGTAGACGTTGAAGGGTATCGCCAATTAGTGGCCTAACTTGAACACGAAGTACAAATTATCGCTGAAGCCATAAAACATCAGCCACAACAAACTGCAACACCATCCGATAGTGCTCCCACCACATCCCACAGACAAAGGAGAAGTTCTAGCCAAATGTCTATTGGTTCAGTTAAACGTGGTGATATTGGGGTGGATATAGCTGGTCCTTCAACAGCATATATGCCTCAAGATTACTACGTGCCTCAACCGCCTCAGGATTACTATGTGCCTCAACCGTCACAAGATGATTGGTTTCAATCCACTTCATACATGCCAAGCCATGTAGAAGCTTATTCTTCACATGTAGATCTTGACCTTGGCCTTGGTATTAACCAACCATATGCACCAGAATATAACATTTCACCAGTTTCATTTCCATCATTTAATGCATATCGTGATAATGTGGAGTCCAGTTCTGCAGCATCATCAAGTGGGTTGCATATTAATTCCGGTGGTGATGATAATGATGGACAAAATGAGCCAATACAAAATATGGGCGAAGAAATGAGAAGACCTCGACGTCAACGACACAGACGTAATTGTGGGACAGGAGGGCATTTTTAATATTTACTGTTTTATTGTAATATTTGTAATAATATTTATAATATTTTCATTTATTCATTAATTATTATTTGTGTTTTTTAAATTGATTTGTGGATAAATTAGTTATATAATAATTTTTTTTTTTTTTTAAAAAGACCGAGTCGCGGCTTGAAACCGCGACTCGGAGTCGCTGTCTCAAACCGCGACTCCAATAAAAAATTCTTTTTCCCCACTTTTTCTCCTCTTAAAAATTAAAAAAAAAAAAGAAAAATGTCGAGTCGCGGTTTGAGACCGCGACTCGTAACAAAAACGTTATATTATTAAAAAAATATTTTTTCCGTAATTTTTCTTTTTTTTTATAATAAAAAAATAATTAAGCCGAATTATATCTGTCTGTATCAAAGACAGATTTAGAGATCGAAATTTTTCTTTATGGTAAATTATTAATAGTTTTTATCTCAGAGACGGATATATTATTTCCCTAAAATGTATTAGATTCCGTCTCTATTTCCGCTCTGATACTATTAAATCATAGCTTCAAATATCGGGATGGCCTGAACTTAATTTATTTTGGTTGTTTCTGTCTTCATTTTCCTAGCTGATTTATTTTTAATTTACCTGCGGAAATTTTCATCTCTAAAGTTGTAAAATTGTAAACTTTAAAAATACAAATATAAGCAAATATTTATTAATTATTTTTAAAAAAATCTTTTACATGATAAATTATATTTTACTGTATATCAGTATTTTGAATATTTTAGTTTCAAGTAATTAATATGAGACAAACTATAAACAAATTTGACAGAATTTTTAACTTGTTTGACAAAATATATTTGAAAAAATATAATATTTTTTAAATTTTAAAACACAAAAATAAGATTTTTTATTTATTTAAACATTAATCACACTGAAATTTTTATATGACATAATAATATATATATAATTTATAATTATAATGTTTTAGAATTTTAATCTTAATTAATTACAATAAAGCTAAAAGTAAACTTTTTTTTTAAATTTTTATTTTAATAATAAATTCTCATTCCTCCCCCTACCTCTTTCTTCTTCTCCCCTGACTTCATGTTTTCTCTCTTCCCAACCTTTTCTTCCCCTCACCAGCGACCACCAGGTTCTTCTCCCTGGGAAGCTTTCGACTTTTCTTCTGAAATTTGCTGAAAAACGAACAAAGGGCTGCGTGGTTGCTTGAATTTGATGAGACTTAACAATAAAATCGTGCGAATTCTGTGAGATTAGGGTTTTTCTGCTGCGCGAATTTGATGAGATTCAAGAAATCGGAGTTCCACGTGTTGAATTTTGAGATTGTTTCAAGCTAAAAACTTATGAGTTCTTTTGTGACATTGTTGTATTAATTATTGAGAAATTGTTGAAGCTTATTAATCTGAAAAATCGAACAGCTATACTATACTATTCTCGAAAGTTGACTGATGACGAACAGTTTTCATGCCTGATCAACATTCCGGTGCTTCTTCTTGTTAATTGTTGCTCCTGTCATCAACTTGTTTACTGTTATTACTTGAATAATGTGCACGTGTACTGTTTATTCTATCTATTTTCTATATAGGCTGTCCAACACTGCCATGTGGAGCAAACTTTTGAATTTTAATTTAGGCCTTCACATTGATAGGGAAGGTAGAAGGATTAAAAGGGTACTGGAAAGGGAACCTCCCCCAGGTTTGCTGTTTCTTGTAGTGATTGTTTTAGTACATGGCATCTGCCACGAGGCATGGTGTTGGTACAAGCTGCAGCCACAGCTCTAGGCGGCCGGCCACCACGTGACGGTCCTGGACCTAGCCGCCTCCGGAATTGATAGGAGAAATCTGGAGGACCTCCACACATGTACCTACTACTCGCAGCCGCTACTGGACCTGATTGCCTCAATTCCGCCGGAGGAGAAGGTGCTTCTGATCGGTCACAGTCTCGGTGGAAAGAATCTCGCCTTTGCAATGGACATGTAGCCCGACAAAATTAAGGTTGCTGTTTTCCTAACAGCTCTGATGCCTGATGCCACACATAAACCACCCTACGTTGTGGAACACATAAATCTTTTTGTAATTAATCTTGAATTTCTCATATTCAATTAATCTTTTCCGTAGAATTTTCTATTCCAATTAATATATATATATTTATATGTTTATATACACACGGTATGTACAAGAGCTTTTTTTAAATGAAACAAATAACATAAACCCTTACACATGTAGAGTACATATATTAATTAAAATAAAAGATATAATAAGATTTGAAATAAAAAATATAACCTAACCCAATTCTGCAAGCTAAAGGATCTCCTCCAGTTTTTAATAATGTACAAGTACCGAAAAATTATAAAATATCCTTTTAAATTAACAGACGCATAGCAAGAATTCCCTCGTAACAACCCATTACAGAAATATTTATTATACAATCATTAATTATAAAAATTAATTTACAATTTTATAAATAATAAAAGTATGTAATATAATAATAAATTTAGATGACTTTACAAATTACCCTTACTTTTATCGCACTAGTACCAATTAAAAAAGATCACATCAGATTTTCTGGAACGTGCTATTAAGGCAAAGATAAAAACAACTCTATGGAAGAAGACATCCGGAAAATTAAGGAACCATCAATTAATACTAACTTGAGACTCGACTGTGAGATGAAAACAACTACAAAAAGGCATTATTTGTGTACCAATTATTGATGTGAGTTTTTTGTTTGGAAAATATTTTCTTTTTCCTAACGTAAGTTTGTAGTACGATTTGAATTGTCATAATTAGTGACAGCTGGTGATAACTTTAGAACAATTATTTCATCTTTTATTTACTTACATTTATATATATATATATATATATATATATATATAAATCATTTTAATCTCTTATTTCATAAAAGTCGTCCATATTAAATTAATTATACATCTTCCCTTATTGATCAATCCGAAGTGGATGGAGGGAATTTTAGCAGAAGAGTGGTTAGACACTGAGTTCAAACCCTTCAACTCCTCATAGGAGAATCTAACTTCATTGATCTTTGGCCCCAACTTCGTCTCCTCCGGATGTACATCTGTTTTTTTCACATATAATATGTACTTTAATCTAAATTAGATGTGATCGAACCCAATTAATTACAGAGCATAAGTTATAAACTTTGTCATGTGATTAATTATTTTTTCTAATCTGTACATTAATTTCACAGTAAGTATATATATTAAAATTGCCATGTAGCTTATTTAGGTCGACCAAACTCGAATTTGAATTAGAATTTTTCATACATATTACATGCTCGTAAATTACAATGATGTCGGGTAAGATGTGGCATTAGCAAATACATTGGTCAGGCCAGGCTCTCCATTTCTTCCAAATTTGTCGAACAGGAGTCTATTCTCAAAAGAAAGGTATGAGTCCGTGAAGGGGATTTTCATACTGTGCCCAAAGGATAAGGCCATTACCGTAGAGTTCCTGCGTTGGCAAATTTCAAACTCTGCATCGGGCCAACACATGTACTCTGTCAGTTTGTGGAAATAAATTCAAATAAGCATTTTCTGCTCATTTATGCCTTTTTTTTTATTCAAATTTATGAAATGATATTGAGATTTTAAAATTATTTTTTCCATCTTTCATTATTATTTTTTTTAGTTATCTTTTTTATAATTTATTAAAAGTAAGTTTCTATTTATTTTTATATTTTATTTACTTTTTACAAAGTAAGATCATTTTAGATTTATGTATTTTAGTATAGATTTTGATGAAATATAAATTATACCAAATAATATTTAACTAATTTTTTATATTTTTTTTTAGAATTAGACTTTTGTAAAATAAGTAATGTACATATATAATAGAACGTCATAATTTTATAAAAGTAATCCTCATAAAGTACAATTTTGGTTATAAAAATATATTGTATGTATAGGAAAAAATCATTTTCATAAAATATTTTAGTCAATTTTTTTTTTTTAAAATTATACAATTTTGTATAGCACGGGATTACGCTAGTACTTGTATATAAAATGATGGTTGTTGATATAACATAACTTTTAGAATTTAAGGTAAGTGGAAGAAATATAATGGGAAAAATGCAATTACCTCATGTGATATTACATATATATAAATTACCCCCTGTGTTTTTTAAAAATTTAAACACAACAATTTTTTTATATGTAAGTTTTTTTATTTATTAATCTTTAAATATTAATTTAATATTTGAAAAAAGTTATTAAATTTTTTAATTATAAAAATATTAGAAAAATATGGTATCATATAATTAAAAATAATAAATAATAATTAATATACACTTATTATAGTTAGTAAATTAAATTATTAATTATTTAATAATCATACTACTAATTATTAATTAATAACATTTAAATTAAAAAATATATGTTGCAAGTTATTAATGTTCGTTAGTAGCACTAACCGACTTGCGACTATTTCCATTTATGGAAAAAATAATGCGTGAGTCTTAGTGCTACTAACAACTCATGTATTTTCTAAAACAATAAAAATAAAAATAGACTGAGTTGTTAGTAGCATTAACGATTCACTCTAGTTTAGCAATTTCTTTTTTTTTTTTTCATAATATACATATATATATATATATATATATAATAGACTTTTATTTATTAAAAAACTTTATACAGTAGCGTGTATATGTTTTTGTGAACAAATTGAAGGATATGCAGGAGTTCGTGTATTATGAAGTGGATGCAAGAGTTAGACTCTTTATATTGAAAATAATTATTGCTCTGGTCTGGTGCTAATAGAAACAATAATTTATAACTCAAGATACAACAACTTACAATTTTAAATTAACAGCACTATAAACTTTGAGAAACGACGAACCGAACAATATTTTAGAACTCTCTTAATAAAAGACAAAATACTTTTATGGCTAACACTTTGAAATGCTCTATAACTAATGCTTTCCAAGTTGAATGAAACTAAATGAAATGGGAGTACTTATTTAAATAAGTAGGAAATGTATCATTAAATGGACATTCCAATCAAAAAAGACATTTTTAAAAGCTCATGACTTTTCATTTGAATGGACGAATCATTTCACTCAAAAGACATATCATTTCATCTAAATGGGCGTCTTGTTTTTTTCTAAGGATTTCATCAAATAATATATAATTTCAAGCAAAGAATATACCGATTTTTAAATTATATCGTATTTTCAATATATATTAATAAAAATAAAAGATACAGTATGATTCGAAAGTGAAGATCAATTCTGCGAGCGGAAGAGTTTGGGGAACGCATTAAGACATGTAACATCAGTGTACATGGAGATACCCAACAGCACACGATATCTCCACCATTATCCATTTGCATTAGAAGCAAAGTTTCTCAAGTAAACGTGATGAATTTGGATGGCAGATGGCAAAGTCCTTGTTTTGTACAGCTTGCTTGATGCTACGTATCTTTCAAAGTGTATAATATCTAACAATAAATTCGAAAACAATTTATAAAAATATAAATATTAGTATTTTTTTTTAAGTAATTTACAGCTTGCCTGATGGTTCATATCTTTCCAAATATATAATATCTAATAATAAATTCTAAAAAAATTATAAAATATATAAATGTTAGTATGTAAAAGTAATATACAGTTTTTTTAGAATATATATTTTTCCTGCTTAATATTTCATTTTTAAGATAAATATAATATTAATTATATTCTTTTTTAATAACATAAAAAATAATATTCTTTAAAATATCCATATTGTTAAATATACAATTTTCTACAACTTTTAGTAGTGTTAATATAAATATTGAAATAGTTTAGATATATAGGTTATAGAAGAAGGTTAAACCAAAAAAAAAACAAATTATATATTGGGTTACAGATGTATGTACATACATGGAAATATACATAAATTTAATTAATAATGTGTCAAAACAAAGACCATTGATTGTGTTTGTTTTTTAAATGTATTTCATATCACATTATCAAATCAATCAATGTGGTTTGGCTGTAGTAATATTTTTTTTTTTAATTTGAAAAAGGAATATCTCAAATATATTAAAAGAAATATATCACATTAATCATAGGGTTAAATAAATTTTGCACCCTTTAACTATATATGAAACATATTTACCCTTCTAAATATAAAATATAATAAAATGGCCCCTCATGATATGGATTGATTTTTTATGATGAAAATGTCCTTATAAGTATTTACACCCCTTAAAGTACGCCTATTACAATAATTCCTTTAAAATATAATTTGACTTATTATAATAAAACTTATTTAAACCAAATACTACAAAATTTATGATATATATAACGAGTATAAAATTTGTGTAAAGACTATATATTTACGTACTATCCTTATATTATTTACATAATTGTTTAAAAAAAATTTACATAATTTTTGCTTGTGTTGATAAATATTGAACCTTTTTAAAAAAAATAAATTATCAGTATAATATTAAAATATTACATTGAATATACATATACACTGTAAAATATGCAAATCTATAATATAACTAATCTATAACACTATAATTTTTTTAATAATGATATGATATATTTTTTGCATTATGTGTACATGTAATTGAAAAAAAATTTATAAATCTATAACATGTTTACATATATTTTTAACATAAATTATTTATTTTGTAAAACTTGTTTGCACATATTGAACTAGTAAATATTTTTTGCATTACATACTTCAAAAAAATCCATAAATTTTTAAATAAAATTTTAAATCACTAAAAGTAGTTTTGTAGGAGATTTTTTTTACTAAAACATATTTTAGGGAGTAAAATGATGAAAGGTATAGAAGGTAAGTGAGAATGGCATTTTTCTTCTCCCAATGCCAAATTATTTTATTTGGACGGATTTTTTTTACATTTCACACTTTAGGGAATAAATGCGAGTATATGTATAATTCGAGAGTACAAAATATATTTAACCTTCAATTAAATTATATTTTCTTACCTAACATTTTTTGCACGTTAAATCAACTATTATTATTATACTTTTTTATCTCACATGCTCCAAAAAAAAATCTCCTATCAATTAAATTCATTCCACCTAGCATTTTTCAAAATTAAAGCAACCACAATCACAATTTCTCGCTTCTCTTGGCCCTATATATACACATCAAAAGATGTCCCAAGTAGATAAATTATACTTGTACACAAACATTTCTTACCAATGGCAGATGCAACGCAACAAGTTCATATTATTCTAGTACATGGTATCTGCCACGGGGCATGGTGTTGGTACAAGCTGCAGCCGCTGCTCGAGGCAGCCGGCCACCGCGTGACGGTCCTGGACCTCGCCGCCTCTGGAATCAACAGGAGAAATCTTGAGGACCTCCACACTTTTGTTGACTACTCGCAGCCGCTACTGGACCTGATGGCCTCAATTCCGCAGGAGGAGAAGGTGCTTCTGGTCGGTCACAGTCTCGGTGGAATGAATCTGCCCTTTGCAATGGACATGTACCCGGAGAAGATTAAGGTTGCAGTTTTCCTAACAGCTCTCATGCCTGATACCACAAATAAACCATCCTACGTTGCGGAACAGGTACATCTTTTCATAATGAATCTTGAATTTACCCAGGTAGAATACGTATATTATTTGTAATAGAATATGTAATAAGATTTGAAATAGAACATATAACCTAACTCATGAATTCTCTATAAGCTAGCTAACATCCTAGGATCTTGTTTAGTTCAAAAAATTCGAATCTAACAGGGACCATCAATTAAACTGACTTGACACTCGACAGTGAGATGAAAGCAACAACAGAAAGGCATTAGTATTTAACTGTATACAAAGTTACTGATGTGAAGTTTTTGTTTGGGAAATATTTTTTTTCCAAAAATAATTTTGTAGTATGATTTGAGTTGTTATAATTATCCTAAGCTGGTGATAAATTTAGAACAAGAATTTCATCTTTTATTTATTTATATATAAAATATAAATCATTTTAATCTCTAAATTTCATAAAAGTTGTCCATATTAATTGATATATCTTTCTCCCTTATGATCAATCTGAAGTTGTTGGCGGGAATTTCATCAGAAGAGTGGTTAGACACTGAGTTCAAATCCTTCGGTTCCCCGGAGGAGAATCTAACTTCATTGCTCTTTGGCCCCAACTACATCTCTACCAATCTTTACCAATTATCTCCCGCCGAGGTACATCCATCCGTTTGTTCCACATATAATATGTATATATAATAGTACATGCATGCCTGTAATATGAATGATTAAAATCGAAAAACAATGATGTTTGGCAGGATGTGGCATTAGCAAACACGCTGGTTAGGCCAGGCTCTCTATTTCTTCCAGATTTGGAGAGCAGGAATCCGTTCTCAAAAGAAGGGTATGGATCCGTGAAGAGGGTTTTCATACAATGCCTGCAGGATAGGGCCATTCCCATAAAGTTCCAGCGCTGGCAAATTTCGAACTTTCCACCAGACCAAGTGAAGGAAATAGACACCTCTGATCACATGGTTATGATCTCGGACCCCCAAAACCTTTACCAGCGTCTACTGGAGATTATTGCAGATTATTATGCTTAATTGATTATTCCCTACTAAATTTGCTTTTCATAAATATTTCCAATATTAATAATGGATGTCCTCTATGGACATTATTCGTGCAACTCAGGTAATACTGTCTGTTTGTGGAATAAATTTAAATAAACAATCTTATTTTTAAAATATTATGTTGTTGATTGAAAGTCGCATAGTAATCTGATCATGTCGAATCAATTGATTCAAATCATTTATCATAATTAGTATCAATATCACCAATAATATTTGAGTGCTCGATAAATAGTTTTGATCGGGTTATTCTCGATCATCCACTTCTAGGAAACATGCTTTACTGTTAATGTTCTTATTCACTAACCATGTACGTAAGCATGACGAATTGTACTGTAGTTATTCTTTCTTCGAGTCCTAACAATTCAGGCCCAAGATAGAATCTATTGGCTTCACTGACAAGGTTGTAAGAGTCAATTCCTATTTCAATTTGCGTGCATTTACTACCCCATATATTAGGGGATTGCAAAATAAGAACCCTAAATATAGGGGTGGTAAAAAGTACCCTATAATTATTATTATTATTTTTTTTGCAATTGTAGGACTTCGGCTATCAAATTTTTAAAACTCGCCGGAATTTGATTATGTGAACAAAATTAGGACTTTTTTTTTGGGATTTTTGGTGACTTGACGTTTTTTTTAAAGATCAGCTGCCACCTAAACATTTAAGTGGAAAAAAACCTCTTCCACATAAGCAATGATGTGGAAAAAAATAAAACACCTTTTTATTTGAATTTTTTACTAATTGAATTTTTTTTATTTCTCATTTGCCACATAAGCGATTACATGGAGAAATGCATCCATATCTTATTCTACATCATTGAAAGTTTGAAGTCTCCATCAATGTATGAATATTGTCAATTTGAGCTGGGATAAGGGTCGAGGAGGACAACTTGTGTTTTCCTGCTATAAGAACACAGACTGGACATCAAGATGCATAGTGGGTCGAGTTGGGCTAGCTCAGCTCAGGACCGGATTGGACCAATTAAAATATGTGTTGATTTCGCCTAAGCCCAATTAGGATCAGGCAGGTCTTGGGCCGATCCTAAGTATTGAAACCTAGGACAAGCCTAGCCTAGTGCCCAGGACCACTTGGTTTTGAGCCAAACCTGGGCCAGGCTTATTGGGATTTTTTTTGTTAAAAAAAAAAGATCTCAATCTCATAGAAAAACAAGATTAAAAAATAGGCATATTCGTCCTAATCCGAGTTTGATCTAGTTCTGATCTAAGCTTTAATCGAACTGGTTCATAAATTGAATCTGTATTTATAAATAAATCCATTTGAAATTCGTTTAAAAACTCAAGACCATCTTAAAAATAATCATAAATAATAGTAAATTGGTTTTGAATCGAACTTTCTCGAACTCTTATGTGTTGATCCAATCCAATCTCGATTAACTTTGCACCTTGAGACTGGCCTACATGAAACTTGATATGCGAACAGGAACTGCTTTTTTCCTTGCATAAATTCCTGATCATGCATCAAGTCACGGCGTACGTCAGGTTGGTGTGCTTTCGTTTTGGGAATATAAAATCTTAAATCGATTCCTTTTAAAAAAGAAAACGAGAACTGGCTGTCAAATTTGTCACGTTTTACTTTAGAAACTTTTGGTCTAAATGTGAATACAAAATGGAAATAAAAGCTACCGTCCAGTGCGCCACAGCCTACGGCCCGACAAGTCTGACGAGTGCAAATATTATAATGGAAATTAGGTCACATTGTCCAATGAGCTTAGTCCGCGTACGATGGAAACACTGAAGCTTGATGCGTATAATTTCTAAATTAATTCATAAAAGATTGTGTCAATCATGGAATAAAAGGGTAAATTACAAAGATTTCCTTTAGTATTTGACACAATTACAAATACTTCTTATTATTTAAAAATTATCAATAACTTCTAATTTTAATAGTTGTGTAATAATTAGCTCAATCAGTTAAATTTTCATCCATTTTTCTGGTAATTGATCAAAATGCTCTTGTAGATTAAAAATTAAATTTTTATTTATTTGTTTAAAAAAATATATTTTTATAGACTAAGTGAATATTTTATTTATAATTTTTTAAAAATTTTCATCCATCTCGTTCGATTTTTTTTTATAAATTTTAAATTTTTTTAAGGAAATGATAAAAATTCAGTAAGCGCAAAGTCGACAATTTCATACTTTCATACAATGATTACATAATTTTATCAATCATCAAGGGGGATTTATATTTTTTTAAACAACGAGGGGATATTCGTAATTATGTCAAATCTCATAAAAGGTCGTTGTACTTTACCGTATAATACTTTACTTTCATTATCTATGAAAATAGTCTTTAAAAAATAATATATGTGTTCATATACAAGATTATTTATGATATAAATAATAGGGTAAATTTTGAAAATTAAATACTAAAATTTTAAAAATTATAAAAGTGGAGTCTAAAATTAAAAAAAAAAAAAATCCTCAACATTCTCCATAGATATGAAACAACCAATTACCATAATTTGAAACAGCAAAAAATCTAAAAAATTAACATTAGGTCAAAAGTGAAAAATTGAATGATACTAGATTATGGTATAATTAATAGGAAATTAAATTTAAAAGATGTAAGAAATATTATATCTTTTTATATTTTTCAAAAATTAAAGTACTAATTTGGTACCACTATAGAAACAATAAAAATATTAAAAAAAATTAAAATATGTACAAATTAATTTAATTATAATTTAAATTGTATTTAAAATTTTTAATTATGTGAAAGTAATTTTGATTCAATAATTTTAAATTATTAATATTTTATTTATTCATGCATTTATTTATGTAATAGTTTTATTTGTATCATCTCAATTGTAACAAAATAAAAATAACCAAATAATACCGACTAATATTAAAAATATATGGTTACATATGGTGGATATTCAAGTAATAAATTTAACATAAGATTCATTGTTTAAAAATTAAAATGATAGTAATCATTACAATATAATGGGGGTGGAGAATATATATGTTATAATCAATTAAAAAAATTATAAATATTGCCATTAATTAATACTTACCATTAATATTTGCCTATCAATTAAATAATATTTTAATAGAAAAAGTCTTAATATTAAGAATTCATCATTTGGCCAAAATTGAAAATTTTTGGTTAAAAAAAAACCCCCTTCAAATATATACATTAAGCAAATACATCAATAAAAGATTTATCAAATCTAAAATTAGAAAATAAAAAAGAGTAAAATGTCTTACATTTTTGTTAGAAAACACATCATTCCTCTTTATTAATTATTGTTATTTACCATACATATTTTAACAATCCATTTGAAAACTAAATATTGAAAGTTTGAAAAATCGTGAAGATAGAATCTGAAGATTAAGAAAAATAATCTTTAATATTCTTCATAAATATAAAACAATCAATTACCAATTTGAAAGAATAAAAAAAAATTCAAAGTCTAAAAGAATAGCATTAGGTCAAAATTAATTAAATTAAATGATACTGAAATATGATTATAATTAATAGAAGATTAAATTTAAAAAATATATAAATATTTATATTTCAAAAATCAAATAATTAATTTAGTACCACTACATAAAAAATATATATAAAAAATTAAGTAGGTTAATTATTGTCAGAAAATATGTACCAATTATTTTAGTTGTAATTTAAAATATATTTCAAAAAATTAATTGTGTGAAAGTATCTATATATATTATAATCAATTAAGAAAATTGTCAATATTGCCATAATACTTACCATTAATATTTACCTACCAATTAAGTATTTTTACCAAAAAAAATTATAAATATTAAGAATTCATCATTTGGTCAAAATTAAATGATTCGGGTTGAAAAACCCCCATCTAATAGGATAAGTTATATTATGTTATTTGAATTATTTCTATTTTTACACTTTTATCTTTATTTTTTATAATCAACTTTCCATCTTGACTTAATCAAATTTTACACTTTGTCATATATGATCGTCTAATGACTATTTTTTATTGATAAAATATCACATATACTGCACATGTTATATTGCATTCATACATTGTCCTTAAATATTCCATGTCAATGCATGTGATTGCTCCGACACAAAAATTAGTGCAAATTTCACAAAATTAGAATAATAAATTGACATAAAAAATTAAATAACAAAAATATAAAAACAAACATAATTTACACAGTACATTAGAATTTACCCTAAAGAATATTTATCCGATCTGAAAGCAAATCAAAAGATACCACAACATATATTAAATTATTCGCAGATCTAAAAACAAATGCAACGATGTATTTAAAAACGAGTCAAAATATTATTTTTCAATTTCTCTTTCTACTTTTACCAAACACGATGTATTAAAAAAAAGACAATGGACCAAAAGCACCCACAGGCCACAATCATGATTTCGCACTTCTCTTGGCGCTATATATATACAGCTAAAGATGTCCCATCTTCAAACATTTCTTACCCCATCACCACCACAAAAATTTCTCACTAATGGCAGATGCAAAGAAACAGGTTCATATTGTTCTAGTACATGGCGCCTGCCATGGGGCTTGGTGTTGGTACAAGCTGAAGCCGCTGCTTGAGGCGGCCGGCCACCGCGTGACGGCCTTTGACCTCGCCGCCTCCGGAGTTGACAAGAGAACTCTGGAGGAGCTCCGCTCATTCGAGCACTACTCGGAGCCGCTACTGGATTTTATGGCCTCACTTCCACCGGAGGAGAAGGTGCTTCTGCTCGGACACAGTCTCGGTGGAATGAATATTGCCCTTGCCATGGAGAAGTACCCTGAGAAGATTAAGGTTGCTGTTTTCCTAACAGCTGTGATGCCTGATTGCAAGCACGATCCATCCTACGTTTTGAAACAGGTACATCTCATCATAATGAATCTTGAAATTTTAATTTCAAATTGAATTTTTTATTTCAAATCTGGTTAAATCTAACCCAATTCTATGACCTAATATTCCTAGAATCAAATATTTTACTTATAAATTTCTAGTTAAGATAGATGAATCCCGAATTAAGCACAAATTATTTCTTTATTTGATTGACTAATGAGTCCAATATGTGTTTAATTTGATTGGCAACATGATCTACCAAATGATCTTAATCTCTTAATTTCATAAAATTCCATATCAACTGATCTTTCTTTATGAATGGAAGTCCATGGAGGTAAAGGGAGATGATGATTGGTTGGATGCTGAGTTCAAACCGTACGGTCCCCGGAGGAGAATCTTGTTTCAGCATTCTTTGGCCCCGACTTCACGGCCAACAAACTCTACAACCATTGTTCCCCCGAGGTACATTTCTTTAGTTTTCTTAATCCTAATTGTTTGTCCTACCTAATATATATATATATATATATATATATATATATATATATATGCATTATTAATTAAAATTGAAAAACATTACAAGGATGATGTGTGTTTGGGATGCAGGATGTTGCATTAGGAATTATGTTGGCAAGGCCGTGCTGTATGTTTGTTCATGATTTGTCGAAGCAGAGTGCATTCACAGAAGACGGGTATGGGTCTGTGAAGAGGGTTTTCATAGTGTGCCCCGAGGATAAGGCCATTTCCCTCAAGTTCCAGCGCTGGCAAATTGAGACTTGTGGAGTCGACCAAGTCAAAGAACTAGAGAACTCTGATCACATGCCTATGCTCTCACAGCCACAAGAGCTCTGCCAGTGTCTACTTGAGATTATTGCGGATTATTATGCTTAATTAATCCTTCCTAATGATTTTGCTTTTCATAATTAATTTCCATCCTTCCAGAATTTATTACCGATGTCTATGGCTATTTAATACCTCGTGTTGGTGCAATACATGTGTTACTGTCTGTTTGTGGGAATAAAAATAAACTTTTTTCGTTTTTTCAAGTATTTTGTTGTCCAATGGAAGCCACGTGCGAATCTAAGCATAATGAATCAATCGGTTCAAATCGTACTTCTAATTAAGATTAGCAATATTTGACAGCTAATTATTGTAGACAAACCCTAATTAAATGTTCTTGGTGTTTAGCTGGAACAATTATATCCATGTGATCTGCTCCAGCTTCACTTCATCATTCCGCTTATTGTCGATCGGATCACTTTTTTGTGTTGTAAACTTTTTTCTATCTTTTACTCAATTCAATTTATATATACATATATAAAATTTAGTACAATTTACGCCCTTATAATATTATAAATGAGCAAATTATCCCTTATATTTTTTAAAATACAACAATTTACCCTTTTGTATTTTTTTAAAATGAAGCGACTTACCCCCTAATGTCGTAAATTGTTGCATTTCAAAAACTACATGAGGTAAATTACTACATTTTTTTAAAAAATACATGAGGTAAATTGCTAAATTTTTTTCATAGGATATTTTGCACATTTGCATTTTTCACAACGAGTAAATTGCAATTTTCAATATATATTATATATATATATATATATATATGTTAGGTGTATTAAATGAAATGAAAAAATAGAATAAAATTTGCAACAAAACTCAATTTAACTCTCAATCATCCACTTGTGTAAAACCTGCTTTGCTCATCTTGTTAATAGACCACGTAATCAGCACAACGAGAATCGTAATTTAAATAACTTAACACTAATAAAAAATAAATAGTTTTACATATTTAATATTTTAGAATTTTTATATTGGAATTTTTTTTATAAAAATAGAAAAAAATGCAATTTACCCCCATGTGTTATAAAAAATGATTTACCTCATATGAAAAATAAAATAGCAATTTACCCTTCTGTGTTATAAGAAATAGAGCAAAACACATCTCTATGCCTGAGAGTGTATGTATTACACTCTCTCCTTTTGCAACTGGACATAATTTTTAACAAAAAAAATATTGTTTTTATATATTTTAATATATTAATGTATATATATTTATAAAAGTAATATCTAATATATATAAATTAATATATATAGATATAAAATAATATATACATATATATATATATATATATATATATATTTTCTTCTTCAGCTTCTTCTGGCAAGAGAGCTGCCGTTGCCACCGATCCCGCTTCGGCTCCCCGTCGCCTCCTCCTTCTCCCCCCCGCCCCTCCCATCCGCCTTCGCCTCCTCCTTCTCCCGCCCGCGCCTAGTCCGCCTTCGCCCAGATCAGCTCTACCCTTGGCCGCTGTCGCCGCCTCCTTCGCCGGCATCTCTCTCTCTCTCTCTCTATATATATATATATATATATACTATATTATTTAACTATACAAATATATTATATATATATATTTAAATTTAATAATATATATTATATTATTTGTATTTTTATTTACTTAAACTTAAATCGTTGATTTGAATTATATAAAATCTACATCATTGGTTTATTAGTTAATTTTGGACCTTAAATTGATCAAGATCCAATGATTATTAAATAAAAATATAAATATTATTTTTAAATTTTAAATTAAAAAAATAAATAAAAAACGCGCGTGAGATACATGAAACGCGTCGGGGGGTATTTGCTTTATTTTTAATAATACAGGAGAGTAAATTGCTACTTAATTTTTCACAGGGAGTAAATTGCTCATTTCTCTTAACACAAGGAGCAAATTGCATTTAACCCTATAAAATATATGTAGATGTGGTTCGATTTAGAACCCCCCTCCTAGGGTCTCGCACTTTCTAATTCATATATAAAGTGGAGCGTGTACTTGAGAAAGAGTAAATAACCCTTAATCTATTTATTTATTTATTAGATAAACAATGAACTTTATTAATAGCCAACAAGTCAACACACATGAGATGCATTTTTATCGACTTCTCATGAGCACACATCCTAGCAATGCTCAGTACTTCCTACTAGATAAAGTGCAAGAATTACTACTATGCATATTGTCTTACTCTAACAGACTCCGAAGCTGTAACATACTCTCCGTGAAATCGCAATGCTCTCTGGACCAATTGCAAAGCTGCTGGAGCACGCCCCTCCATTACCACTTGGTTTCGATAGACCCCAGCATACGACCAAAAATTTATCCCCCTTTCCTGCCCCGAGTGCCGCATACGTTGCCCAAACCCTTAATCTATTACGTAGCAGAAGTCGCATTACAATGTATATTTAGTGTTACCGTTACCCCAAAACGTCTTATCGAAGTAGCACTTTTTAGTACATATATGAAGTGGAGCGCGTACTTGAGAGTGTAAATAACCAAAGTCTGCGGCACTTTCTTCTAGTCTCAATTTGTTCTCCCCTGTCTTCTTTCCTCACCGCTACATCTTCTTCCATGGAAGAAGAATTCAATTGGAAATCATCCCCACGCAAGGACCGAAATATTTTCAAGATTCTAAGGGCGGTGAAATCCTCAAGTGTATGGACGGGGTCGGCTCGAGTTTCTCAGAAGTGATCCGTTGGTTGAATGCGCGACCTTTGTGGTTTTTTCAGCACTTCTTGTCTTGAAGCTGTGCCTGAAGATTCCAATTAGGCCTCACGTTCCTTATATTCCTCACTTGTTGGAGTTGAGAGGGGTATTATATTTTTACCCAATTTCTTGATTTCAATTTTGTAATTTAGGTTTTGATTCTTGATATAGGAGACTAGGGAATAACTGAATCTTGAGCAGTGCAAATTGATCAATGAACACGTCAACTCTTTCAGTCGCATGGCTTCTTGGTCTGATGAATTAGTCGGTTATCTTTCTTCTTTCTTGGTTTCTCTTCATGTTTTCTGGTGCAGTTAACCTATTCCTTTTGCACTTTCTTGTTCTTTTTTGTTTTTTGGTCATGTTCTCTTGTGGAGACTTTGAATCTTGGAAAATTTACTAATATCGTTAGTATAATAAAACCGCGACTCGACATAATATGGTTAATATAATAAAAATATATATTTTTTTGTAATTTTTCTTTTTTATATTAATGAAAAAATAATTAACTCAAAGAAAAGCTGCATGGCTTTTGAGCATTTGGTGTTAGACATCTTTTCTGGACATGATTTCGTTCATTGTCAAGCTTTTTCTAACTTCAACTGTTTCAACAAGTTTTTCCTTTTAGAAAACGTTCATTGTCATTTTCGTGTTGAATTCCTCCTCTTTCCTATTTGTATGTTGGTATGTTTATTTGTTACTTACGTCTTTGGTTAGAGAAATATCTACACTGAACAAATTGTCGTGAATTAAATATGGCATTGTTGGTGGTTGTGGATTTGTTACAAAAATGGAGGAGATATCTTACTATTTTCTATTTTCAGGCTCTAGTTCTTCACGAACTTCTGGGGGAAATGAAGAAGATGACACTTTCATTTGTATGCTCAGGTGACTAATTTCCTTATCTTAGTTATATTTTTCTCTTATTTTTAATGCCAACCATATTCACCTGAACTCATATACGCCACTCTTGCTCTTTATTGATGGTAAGCCGCAGGCTATGGATTGACTTGAATTTCTGATCCTCCTGGATTGGGATGGGAAAGAATGTTAGGTTCTAACAAAATATCATTGTTGTATGCATAATAGTTCCATATTTACCTATGTGTGTCCATTAACTTCTTTGATAGTTCCATATTTACCGTTGTGATTATAATGGTTCAATGATTTTCTTTTTCTAGGAGGGGTTTGTGGTGTTCTCCTAAAATTATCTGAACTAGTTATCCTTGGTTTATATAGGACTTTAGTTCTGATTAATTTTGGCTTTGTTGTCTACATGTGACCTATTACTAGCAAATATACTATGTTTGTCAGTTACACCATGTTGACGGTCTAACACAATCTAGAGTAAGACTATTGCTTGAAGCTAATGGGAATTCATGTTGTGATATCTTGACTTTGATCAGTGACACTGGGTACATTTTAGGAGCCGTAAGTAACCTTTTGTTTTCCTACTATTATCTTTGTTACCAATCAAATTAGCCTATCTCCTATCTATCTATCTATCTATCTATCTATATATATTCACTGTAACATAAGTGCCATCCAGCTGCTCTCTTTTACTTCTAGTTCAGCTTGAGTTTTGTAATCTTTAGTTGCTTGTGAATCGATCAGCAGTATTCTTTTCTGAGGTGCATCTGGAGAGCTCTCTTGGTTATTAAGTATTTCCGGTTTGTTGCTTATGTCTGTCTCTGGAAAACTTTCTTGGTTATGAAGTGTTTTTGCTATGTTTCTTATGCCCCTGCATCTTGGTAGTTTGTTCTTTATGGAGTATAATTGCTATTGTTGCTTATACCCTTTAACTGGAGAACTCTATGAGCCATGGTTTAAGTCACAGGTTGCATTTTGGAACCGAAATGGTTATCTATGTTCTTTTCTCATATCCAAGTTTCTTTCACAATTATGTCATAATGCATATTATAGGATATGGAGGCAATATCTGATTTTCTTTTCCCATAACACATGGAGACAATATCTGATTTTCTTTTCCCATAACACATATAGCATGCAATTATAAAATGGTATCAACTTATTTGAAAATTCATTTTTCAGTACTACGTGCCGCATGCATTTTATTTGATTGTATCTATCCTCGTTTCTTGTAAGATTGAGGGCCTGAGCTTGAATTTGGTTTGTCAATCTTGTGCAAACTAAAGTAATCTCATATTCTTAAAAATCATGTGGAAATCAAAAGGTCAAGTGGAAAATTTAAACACTCAACTGAACGCTACAATAATGCATTTTGACAACATTCAGAGTCTAATGGTAACCGCCCTATCTATGGTTTCCTCTCAATTTGCTTTTCTATCAGAAAAGTAATCCATGTTCCTTTCCATTCTACTTTGTCGATTTTTCTCCCCACATTTGAAAAGCAAGAAAATGTTGAACCATTGTTTTTACCATTTGTAAACTTCAAAACCTAAACTCCTGCTGTGGTTTTGTGAAGTGTCCTTGTTATCACCATTGTAATTTGGAAGAAACAGGACTATGTATTTTTAAGGCTACTAAGAATATGAAGGATGCATGTGTAGTGTTGAATGCCAATCTGAAGCACAAAACTTCATTCTTTTTGTAGATTTACACTTGGTTTATTCATTTTGTGGGGT